>JACEFZ010014843.1:0-53369 GCA_014155875.1 Cepaea nemoralis
AAACTTTTATAAACCTAAATTTCAAACTTTAATAAAATTTTTTAAACAAACCCCTTTAAAAAACCATAATTTAACTTGTTGAGTCTGTGATGGTAGACTGTTCCCTTTGCCCCCAGGAAAATTTGAGCGGTAGACCATACATCAAAGCTTCAGAAACTTGCTGGTTAGACACTTTTTCAGCTTTGGAAAATCTCAGTGGTTAGACTTGATCGGGACTCGCCCCGGGCCCCCTTGTAAAATTGCGCTCTTTCGGGATTCCAAATTTCACCCTTTTTGGGCTTGCGTTGGTAGGGAAAATAGAAATCATAGGTAATTTTCGAGGGGGCTTCAAATAAAATCTTAAAGTTGATAGAAATTAAAATAAACCTGCATTGTCGTGTAACCTGTAAATTTTGTTTTTAAAGGGGATTCAAGAGGGGTTTAAGCATGTGACACACGGTTGTCATCATTGTGAGGTCATAAGAAAAATTTTAAAAAGATGACCCCCCCACTTTTACTTCCCCAAAGAGGAGCGCGTTCTGTTATCCATTATTGATCATAAAGGGGTAAAACCCGAAAAAATTTCCTCAGTAAAATAAAGATCTAGATGGGATTTATGCCTGTCACCCCCGCAAGTGTAGAGTGAAGGTCCGTATGGTGATGATGCCTGTCACCCAGAAGGTACGAGTGAAGGTCCCCGTATGGTGTTTATGCCTGTCAGTCCAGAAATGTTATAAAGGCCCAGTAGGTGTTTTATCCCTGTCAGTCCAGCAAGTGTAAGTGAAAGGCCCCAGTATGTGTTTTAGCCTGCAGTCCCAAGTGTATGATGAAGGCCCAGTAGGGTGATGCATGCCTGTCAGTCCAGAAAGTGTACGAATAAATGTCCGTATGGTGATGCTTTGCCCCCCGAAATTTACAAAGAATGTCCGTAGGGGAGGGGCCCTGTCGCCCCAAAAGTGTATGAATGAAGGTCCAGTATGGTGATGCATGCCTGTCAGTCCGGCAAGTGTATGAATGAAGGTCCAGTAAGGTGATGCATGCCTGTCAGTTCAGCAAGTGTATAAGCAGGAAGTTTCGACCCACAAATGACGTGGACTTCTGAGTAAAGGGATATCTTTACAACATGACAATGCTCAACCACATACTGCCTGTGCAACGGTTGAAGCCATCGAAGACCACTTTCAGTGTGTACCACATCCCCCGCACTCACCAGAGTCATTAGGATGATTCAGGTTGTCATTTAATGCCACCTCATAGAATACACATGGATGGAGTCAAGAAAATGTATGTCAGTGTTATCGTTATCAAACAGGGAATGACTGCTGCCGAATTAATATTGGAATCTACATAAACATAAAATATAACTCGGATCTCAATGAAAGAAAACACAGGTACAGACCAATGTTTCCACTATAGCCTTTATAAACAAAGACACAAACCAAGAATACATAGTAGAGTTAGCCAAAGAAACGCAAAAAACATGTTTTGGTCAAAAAGTTGTCCCCATATCTGTGTGCCGAACTTCCTGGTTGTTTGTTATAATTGAAATATATTTCAGCTAAATGAACTTCAGCCAAGATAAACAATGTCAGCGATAAGAGATTAACCATTATCTAAGTTGTCCTTCTTACTTTCTGACAATAATACTTTCCAAACATTGTCACTGTGAAGAATAACAGAATACTCAATGTATCGAGAAGAGATAAGATCCACACACAAAAAGAAATTAATTAGGACTAAAGTGGGGGTTTAAAGTGGGGATTATAGTAGCGTTAGATTTTATTAGAAGGCTGCAAGTCAAATGGTCTGGCCTTGCAACTAGGTTGCCAACAGTATACCACAACAAGCAGTGATGTACAGCACAGGAAGAGGCTGACCACGTAAACGATGGATGGAGGGAATAACAGAGTCCATGGGAATATCGATACATAAAGCCTAAAAATGGGCACTCTCCCGCTGGTTATATTTTACTCTACACCGCAAGGTACAAGAGGAACATGACGAGATGTAACTGAAATATCAGACTATTATGTCATTAAGAGATTAACCATTATCTAAGCTGTTCTTTACTTGTTGACAATGGTATTTTCCATAAGTCGCTTAAAAGTCAACAGGGTTGACTTCATTGCACCGGGTTTTTATCCCATATGGCTCTGTCTCTTTCCGCAAAGTGGAAAGCGTCGCACAAACATGAACTCCGTAGCTCTAGCGATGACCTACAGGAGTCTCTGAACAATGTCACCCGTGAACCGAAGGACGCGGCCCGTAATTGAACCCACAACTTTTGGAGCCCAAGTCAAACGGCTTGACCACTTCACCACAGAGACTTGCACTTTTCCCATACATTGTTGAAGTATCAGGCCTTCACATAAACTTGGTCTGGCACAGGGGTTCTCAACCTTTTTTGGCCCGTGCCCCCTTTCACCGTATTTTCAGAACGTCATTCCCCCCCCCTTTCATATTTCCTATCTAAAAATCCCCCCACCCCTACACAGTATACGTAAAAGTGGAAGGTAAATTTAATAGCATATACTAAAACAAGTCTAGACATCCATATAAAACATGATTTGTGGGTCTACTTACTTTATAAAATGAATTTTAGAAGGATGAGACCTATATAAAAGTAAAGTATGAAGGGCAAAACAATATCAAGTAATCGGTTCTTGTATTAACGCGATCTTGAAATGGTCTTCATTCCCCCCCCCCCCCCCCCCCTGGAAACCCTAAAATTCCCCCCTGGGGAGGAATTCCCCACTGGTTGAGAACCACTGGTCTGGCATAATGAAGCGGTCACTAGTTAACTTCCTAACCATCCATCTTTCCCAATGTCGAGAAAGTTGTAAAACTGATACCATTTCCATTGTATGAGACTGGGTCAACCCAGAGCTGTGGGCTGGTAGTGAAACTTCCATGTCATCCGATTCAACATATGTCTGTCTTCTCTCTTTAGTTCCGACTGTCAACACTGACAGATCTGTTTATGCCTTTCTTATACACGCTTTTCTTGATTGGTCTACTCCCTTGTCAGATATCTTCCTGTCTGGTACTTTTTGCATCCCCATTGAAGCACTATAAGAAATGTTCTAGACTCTCAAGTAAAACTAGCCTAAAATGGGTGCCAGGAAATGCCTTGGGACGCGAAAGCAGCAGGTGAGGTACTGACCACATCACCCGTCGCATGCTTATTGGTCTACAAAATACGCAGCCAGCACCATGTACCCAATACAAGGGTTCGTTTCTTTCACTCTCTTTAGTGCTTCTTTATGTGGCCGCTACTGTTCTCGTGGAAAGTGACAGATTGTTCTGTCTGGTTTCATTCTCTGCTAGCACATCGGCTCTTGCATTTCTGGGTATTTCACGATAATTTTGGTATTATCTGTTTGCACACATTTGTACTATACAGTGGTGTATCAGGTATATTCACCCCCCCCCCCTGACGTGATGCAAGGTGGGGGGGGGGGGGGGGGGCTTGCATGTCCCAAGAGCTCTGCCGATGGAAGCAAACCTACATGTCGAGCAGTTCTTGGGATAGGGACCAGACCAAGAGAGACACAACCTGCTGCTCTGCAGGTAGACTGAGGACAGCAGTCGAAAGTCCAAATCAGATGCACAATGCTACTAATTTTTGATCTGGTAACATACTCTAAGGCTTGCAACTGAGGAATATGGCTAAATGTCCTGGCCAACACTAACTCACTGCAAGCTGGAGGTGAGATTTAATCCTAGTACATGACTGGTTCAGATACGCATCCTACGGCTCTCAACTGAGGGACAAGCCCAAACGCCTCTAGGCCAATTTCTCCCAGCTGATTGAACCGAGCCGTTGTTCACCTCCCCTATATGGAGGTGAGATGCTTCCGTCCTTTACTTGGGAACGTTAATAACAAGTACCTCTGAAGTCGGAGTGGGTTCACCTGAAGGCAAGAGACACTGGTAAAAGGGAAAGCAAACCCACACGCAAAATTCAGTCCCTTACTACTTTAAACAGTGTGTAAGGACTACCCTTGAGTTTAAGCGAGCGAACAAAGAAGAAAAACAAAGAAAGGTATAGTCAAATGTAGGGTTGTTACCATGTAAAAAAAAACATAACTCTCTTATAAAATCCATACTGGAGTGTAAGGTTGAAAGCAAGCGAGCAAGAGGTAAACGATACAAGTGGGAAGATATCAAGAAATTGACAAATAGCAGTTTCAGAGAATGTACAATCAAGGCAAGAGACAGGCAGTGCTGGAGATCCACTGCAGCCAAACCTTCCTTGTGGAGATGGTACCTGATTACTGATAGTTGACAACTTTAATGCTGGTAGCTCATGAAGTATAATGGTTTTACTCACATAACTTTGAGAGAGCATTGGTGCTAACCAGTGCTGCATTCATTACTCATACAAGGGAAAAGTGACATGCACAATGGAAAATGAAAACCCAGCATATACATTTTCAACTCTACCCATAGTTACCTGGAGAGCTCCCAAAGTCTAATGTCGTTCTCTTCCTCTTCTTCTTCTCCTCCTTCTTCAGTGGCTCATCTGCAACATGAGACAGATAAAATGTCATAATAGAAAGAACAAAGAAAAATGAAATGCCTCTTCTTCTCCTTAAGATGCCTGGTCTTGAACAGACACTGGTGATTACGACTCTTCACTCCTCTATCATCTGATGTTTTCATGAAGTTGCTTATTTATTCAGTTAATTTGTCATAAAGTTAATGTTGCTTATCCTATTTTTCTTTTAGACATCTGTTTAAGCTCTCCATATACAACTTTCTAGATATTTATCTACTTCCTCTGCGTTCATCCATAATATTGTTTTAAACGTAGCTGCATTGACCTGCTTACACAGAGCAGAGATATATGCACCTTTTGGCCGACACACACGACTTCTTCAGGCATTTTTTGACCGGGTTAACTTCCCAAGTGTTTCTCATCTGCCTTGCCTAATATTTCCACACAAGGCTAATTTATTTATTCCACATCATCTGTTTAGATTTGTTTTTTCCTAATGTTTTTGATCCTAATGAGTGAACTAGTCAGCCTCAATACATTTGCCTTCTTCTCTATTAATAATATTCTGTTGAAATTAGTTTTCTTAACTGTTCTAGAATCTAACCACAACATATTCCAAGGCATCAACTCTGCATACACTTGTATGAAACTGCTGAATACCCTGGGAAGGCAACCATCAACAAATGCCTGAAGAAGTTGGATGTGTCAGTCGAAAGGTGCAAATATCACAGATCTGCTGTAAACAGGCACAACACAATTACATCTTAAACAACATTCCGGACAAAAGCAGAAGAAGAAGAAACTGTTGAATACCACCTTGCTGAGTATTCAGAATGGTAGATATTTTTTCTCCCCACATTTTAGTGGATGTCCGCATGGCCAAATGGTTAAGATCGCATGTTCTTAAACATCCGGTGTGCTGATGCCAAGATAGCGAGTTCTACCCCTACAATGGTCAGTTGGACTAAAATGTTGACTTCTCGTCTTTGACTTGTGGGACGTAAATTACAAGTACCTCTGAAGTTGGAATGGGTTCGCCTGATGACGAGGGACACTGGTAATAAGGAAAGCCTTCCATGAAAAGTCAGGTTGGAAGATACTGTTATTGCGATGGGAAATGACGTGTCTCCACCTTGCCGTGGTAGGGGGGGGCTTGCATGTCCCAATGACCCCAAGAGCTCTGCCGATGGAAGCAAACGTACATGTCGAGCAGTTCTTGGGATAGGGACCAGACCAAGAGAGACACAACCTGCTGCTCTGCAGGTAGACTGAGGATAGCAGTCAAAAGTCCAAATCAGATGCGTTATGCTACTAATTTTTGATCTGGTAACATACTCTAAGGCTTGCAACTGAGGAATATGGCTAAATGTCCTGGCCAACACTAACTCACTGCAAGCTGGAGGTGAGATTTAATCCTAGTACATGACTGGTTCAGATACGCATCCTACAGCTCTCAACTGAGAGACAAGGCCAAATGCCTCTAGGACAATTCTCCCAGCTGTGCAAACCGAGCCATTGCTCACCTCTCCTATATGGAGGTGAGATGCTTCCGTCCTTTACTTGGGAACGTTAATAACAAGTACCTCTGAAGTCGGAGTGGGTTTGCCTGAAGGCGATGGACACCGGTAAAAGGGAAAGCAAACCCACAAGCAAAATTCAGTCCCTTACTACTTTAAACATTGTGTAAGGACTACCCTTGAGTTTAAGCAAGCGAACGAAAAAGAAAATTAAAGCAAGGTATAGTCAAATGTAGGGTTGTTGCCATGTTAAAAAACATAACACTCTTATAAAATCCATACTGGAGGGTAAGGTTGAAAGCAAGCGAGCAAGAGGTAGACGATACAAGTGGGAAGATATCAAAAAATTTACAAACAGCAGTTTCAGAGAATGTACAATCAAGGCGAGAGACAGGCAGTGCTGGAGATCCACTGCAGCCAAACCTTCCTTGTGGAGATGGTACCTGATTACTGATAGTTGACAACTTTAATGCTGGTAGCTCATGAAGTATAATGGTTTTACTCACATAACTTTGAGAGAGCATTGGTGCTAACCAGTGCTGCATTCATTACTCATACAAGGGAAAAGTGACATGCACAATGGAAAATGAAAACCCAGCATATACATTTTCAACTCTACCAATAGTTACCTGAAGAGCTCTCAAAGTCTAATGTCGTCCTCTTCTTCTTCTTCTTCTTCTTCTCCTCCTTCAGTGGCTCATCTGCAACATGAGACAGATAAAATGTCATAACAGAAAGAACAAAGAAAGATGAAATGCCTCTTCTTCTCCTCCTTCAGATGCCTGGTCTTGAACAGACACTGGTGATTACGACTCTTCACTCCTCTATCATCTGATGTTTTCATGAAAAGTTGCTTATTTATTCAGTTCATTTGTCATAAAGTTAATGTTGCTTATCCTATTTTTCTTTTTAGACATCTGTTTAAGCTCCCCATATACAACTTTCTAGATATTTATTATCTTCTTCCTCTGCGCTCATCCAGAATGTTGTTTTAAACGTAGCTGCATTGACCTGCTGACAGCAGAGCTGAGATATTTGCACCTTTTGGCCGACACACATGACTTCTTCAGGCATTTTTTGACCGGGTTAACTTCCCAAGTGTTTCTCATCTGCCTTGTCTAATATTTCCACACAAGGCTAATTTATCTATTCCACATTATCTGTTTAGAATTGTTTTTTCCTAATGTTTTTGATTCTAATGAGTGATCTAGTCAGCCTCAATACTTCAGCATTTGCCTTCTTCTCCATTAATAATATTCTGTTGAAATTAGTTTTCTTAACAGCTCTAGAATCTTCTTCTTCTTCTTCGTTCATCCGGAGTTTTTTTTTTTCGGATGTGATTGCGTTGTGCCTGTTTACAGCAGAGCTGCGTTCTTGCGCCGTTAGGCCGACACATCCGACTTCTGCGGGCATTTGTTGACCGGGTTAACCTTCCCGGGGCTCTAGAATCTAACCACAACATATTCCAAGGTATCAACTCTGCATACACTTGTATGAAACTGCTGAATACCCTGGGAAGGCAACCGTCAACAAATGCCTGAAGAAGTTGGATGTGTCAATCGAAAGGTGCAAATATCGCAGATCTGCTGTAAATAGGCACAATGCAATTACATCTTAAACAACATTCCGGACGAACGCAGAAGATATTCAGCATATTAGATATTTTTTCTCCCCACATTTTAGTGGATGTCCGCATGACCAAATGGATTAGATCGTATGTTCTTAAACATCCGGTGGGCTGATGCCAAGATAGCGAGTTCAACCCCTACAATGGTCAGTTGGACTAAAATGTTGACTTCTCGTCTTTGACTTGTGGGACGTAAATTACAAGTACCTCTGAAGTCGGAATGTGTTCGCCTGATGATGAGGGACACTGGTAATAAGGAAAGTTAATCTGCATGCAAAATTCAGTCCAGTGCACTATAAATAGTACCATGTTTATGGACTACACGAGTTTAAAGCGAGCACACAAAAAACATTTCAGTCCAGCTGACAATGTAGGGATTGAAATTGCTACATCGGAATCAGCACACCGGAGTGCCCGCTCTTATCCATTTGGCCATACCGACCTCTATTTTAGACATTTGCCTTCCATTAAAGGTAAGGTTGGAAGATACTGTTATTGGGATGGGAAATGCAAAAGTTAGTTGCATATCCTTTACAGGATGTGGCAGTCAACCCCAGAATTTTCTTGGCTGTTTGTGATTCCTGTGCAAGTTTACGTTCAGTAGTTTGTCATAGATTTCTGAATGATCGGCACTCATATCATTGTATAAAAACCAATGTAAGGTGGTCTGCTTCCAAATCACATACAGCTGTGTTTCGAATGTGGTGTGGTATTATGAAATGTGGCCACAGCCCCTTTGCCACAGACCTTCACATATCCTCTTCCTCATCAGTTTTCCTTTCCTTAGTTTAGTCGACGGATCAACATCATGGCACAAGGGTGTAACACATATGTGCTCCGTTCTACTCTAACTCAAATCTGTACCTGGAGAAACTCAGCCTAGTGCACAAACTTCATGGCGAGGATCCTGAAATACGTTGGGTAGATTTTTAACTCAAAATTTTGCCAGGGCAGAGCCGTTAGGCTACTCTTTTTAGATTTCCAACTGCCAAGGGATTTTTTACGTGCGCAACAATACACACGGGCGTCCGATCTCACTACCCAGTGACCAGGGGAAATTTTATTGCTAGAAGCCCACGTGAAAAAAATCTCGATCCTCACCGTAGCTTGAACCCGGAACCTCCAGCACTCGAGGCAGACACCATACTTCGAGACCACGCAGTTGTCCCCCCCCCCCCCCCCCCCCCCCCCCCCCGACACAGCACACATTTGTACTATACATATGTATCAGGTATAGTCACCCCTATGATGTGTCTCCACCTTGCCGTAGTAAGGGGGCTTGCATGTCCCTGTGACCCCAAAAGCTCTGCAGACGGAAGCACATGTTGAGCAGTTCTTGGGATAGGGACCAGACCAAGAGAGACACAACCTGCTGTTCTGCAGGTAGACTGAAGATAGCAGTCGAAAATCTAAATCAGATGCACAATGCTACTAATTTTTGATCTGGTAACATACTCTAAGGCTTGCAAGTGAGGAATATGGCTGAAAGTCTCTAAGCCATTATACCCTCGGATGCCTGGGCCAGGCCAACACTAACTCACTGCAAGCTGGAGGTGAGATTTAATCCTAGTACATGATTGGTTCAGATACGCATCCTACGGCTCTCAACTGAGGGACAAGGCCAAATGCCTCTAGGCCAATATCTCCCAGCTGTGCAAACCGAGCCGTTGCTCACCTCTCCTATATGGAGGTGAGATGCTTCCGTCCTTTACTTGGGGAACGTTAATAACAAGTACCTCTGAAGTCGGAGTAGGTTCGCCTGAAGGCGAGGGACACCGGTAAAAGGGAAAGCAAACCCACACGCAAAATTCAGTACCTTACTACTTTAAACATTGTGTAAGGACTACCCTTGAGTTTAAGTGAGCGAACAAAAAAGAAAAAAAATAAAGAAAGGTAAAGTCAAATGTAGGGTTGTAACCATGTTAAAAAACAGAACACATAAAATCCATACTGGAGGGTAAGGTTGAAAGCAAGAGGTAGACGATACAAGTGGGAAGATATCAAGAAATTGACAAATAGCAGTTTCAGAGAATGTACAATCAAGGCGAGAGACAGGCAGTGTTGGAAATCCACTGCAGCCCAACCTTCCTTGTGGAGAAGGTACCTGATTACTGATAGTAGACAACTTTAATGCTGGTAGCTCATGAAGTAGAATAGTTTTACTCACATCATAACTTTGAAAGAGCCTTGGTGCTAACAAGTGCTGCATTCATTACTCATACAAGGGAAAAGTGATACGCACAATGGAAAATGAAAACCCAGCATATACATTTTAAACTCTACCCATAATTACCTGGAGAGCTCCCAGAGTCTAATGTCGTCCTCTTCTTCTTCTTCTTCTCCTCCTTCAGTGGCTCATCTGCAACATGAGACAGATAAAATGTCATAACAGAAAGAACAAAGAAAGATGAAATGCCTCTTCTTCTCCTCCTTCAGATGCCTGGTCTTGAACAGACACTGGTGATTACGACTCTTCACTCCTCTATCATCTGATGTTTTCATGAAGTTGCTTATTTATTCAGTTCATTTGTCATAAAGTTAATGTTGCTTATCCTATTTTTCTTTTCAGACATCTATTTAAGATCACATACAACTTTCTAGATATTTCTTATCTTCTTCCTCTGCATTCATCCAGAATGTTGGTTTAAACGTAGCTGCATTGACCTGCTTACAGCAGAGCAGAGATATTTGTACCTTTTGGCCTACACACACGACTTCTTCAGGCATTGTTTAACCGGGTTAACTTCCCAAGTGTTTCTCATCTGCCTTGCCTAATATTTCTACTCAAGGCTAATTTATTTATTCGATGATTAGACATTCAAACATTAAGACATGAGGTGCTCAAAGATTCCAACATTAAGATAAGAGAGACATGGAGTTCTCAAACATTCAAATGAGAGAGGGTGCTCAAACATTCAAACATTAAGACAGGAGAGACACAAACGGTGCACAAACATTCTAATATTAAAACAAGAGAGATATGGGGTGCTCAAACATTCAAACAAGAGAGACTTGGGGTTCCCATACATTCAAACAATAAGACAGGAGAGACACAATCAGTGCACAGACATTCTAATATTAAGACAAGAGACATGGGGTGTTCAAACATTCCAACATTAAGGCAAGAGAGACTTGGGGTGCTCTGACATTCAAACATTAAGACAAGAGAGACCTGGGGTGCTCAAACATTCTAACATTAAGCCAGCTGAAATAAGGGACACTCAAACAAAGCTAGACAAACAGCTTAAAAAAGACAGTCTACATTTTGTTGCCACCCAAACTCCATTTGCTGTGCTCAAAATTTGGATGGCTTGTTTATGTAGATCCACCAACTCTTGGAAGGGAGAGAGAATCATGCTTCCCTTTTGCAGAAATCCACATTAATTTACATGTAAATGCTCATCAGATGTTCCCTTCTTCCATATACTGTTCCATTATTTTGGCTTTGGCAGAAGCAATTTCCTGATATCCAGAAAAGCTGGACACTTCTTATATATAAAGTGTTCCATTGATCTGGTGTTGGCAGAAGTCACGATTTCCTCATATCCATAAAAGCTGAACACCTGTTCCTTAGAAAGTGTTCCACTGGCCTGGCTTAGCAGAAGTCAGTCCCCTTTTTGTAGACCAGTATATTCCACATGGCTAATAACAAGTGTCAGACCATTATCTAATATTACTGTGTCATGTAGTTTTGATGTTCGCATTTTGCCCATGCCTTTATAATGCATATCTTTTATATTGTTGCTGTTCTCTGTTAGCCTTGAATGATGTGTGAATGAAATAATGTATGAAAGAGAGTGATAGAAGGGCAGAATGTTAGATGGGCCTGCGTGCCCAGTTCTTAACCCTTTGAAAATAAAGTTTGTTCGTTCGAAGTAATAATTTCCTTGTATCTGCAAAAGCTAGACACTTCATCATTATAGATTATTTCATTGGTAAAAGTAACAATTTCCTGACATCTGCAAAAGCTGGACACTTAGAGGGGTGACTTTTGTCAGTGTCAAAAGGAGGTGTACAAAGCTGACACTGTAGAGTGTACAGTGCACAGTACTGATCATCCATGGCTACTGGATCTAAGTTGGCTCTGTGGTGAAGGAGTCAAGAATGCAATTCATAATCCCACACACTGTGTTTGAAACACAGCTGTGGGTGATTTGGAAGCATAACGCCTTGCATTGGTTCTCATACAGTCGTATAATGCCGGTCATTAAGAAAGCAATGACAAACTACTGAACGTAAACTCGCCCAGGAATCACAAACAGCCAAAACATGGCCTCTTCGTCACATAAAGGACATGCAACTAACTTTTAACTGGGTCAATAAAAATATTAACATGAAGTTATGCAGTCTGACAATACATAGCCACAAATAGTTACCTAGTTGTAACAGTGCTTCCTGCACTACCCGTTTGTTCCACAATAGTGTTCCTGGCTGAGACAACTCTGCGGCAAATTTTTTCTTACCAAGGTCCTTGAACATATATCTTGGCCACCAGTTTCTTCTAACCTCCCAGCATTGCTTCAGTTCATCATCCAAATTATGGCTGGAATGCAAACAGTACAACAGGAATCAGAAGTTCACTGAGTAAAGCAGGCTGCGATTTTGGTCAACTACATTTTCAAAACATGATACTTATAAAAAAAATGTTGATTTCATCAAACATAAGGAGCCCCTGTAAAAAATGCTGATTTCATCAAACATAAGAAGCCATAATGGCTTAGTGGTTAATGTACTTGCCTGGCAAAACTATGGTCCTGGTTCAACCCCCAACAGAGGCAGGATTCAGTTTATGAATAGAAATGAAAAATAAAGAGACAAACTTAGCTATGATGTACATACTACCGATATGTGTAAAAGTAACAACAAAAAGTACGGGATCCATGTACACACTGTCAAGGGTACTGGGAATAAAGTGTTAGCTAGATTCTTATTTTCATCGACCAATCGACACTCACGAGTGATGTGATCAGTATCACAATCGACACTCACGAGTGATGTGATCAGTATCACAATCAGCACTCATGAGTGATGTGATCAGTATCACAATCGGCACTCGTGAGTGATGTGATAAGTATCACATTGACTGCCTTCACTTCCCAAGACAGTTCCTGGCTCCGATGTTAGGTTGGGCAGACCTGGGAGCTCAGGTTAATTTTAAATATTTAAATTAGCAATGTGTATAAGAGCTGTGCCAAAAATATGTGCTCTAGAAGCTCAAATTATGTGTGGCATTGCATGCTAGCGTGGCTTAAAGGGAACATTGCTCCACGGTGTATATAGTATTTTAAACTAATGTGTTCCTTATTTATACACAGGTGATTAAAAAACGAGACATTAAATACTCACCTGTTGTAATTTTTTAACTTGTCTGCCAGCAACTGCCAGACTTTCTCATCCTGCTTACAGTGAAAGTAGTCAAGGTAGTCAAACAGGAGCGTCACGGCACCTGGATTATCATTCTTCTCTGTTGGTGCAGAAAACAAAACATACAAACTATATTAATGAAATGAGTGGAACTGTGGTAAGGCTGTTGAAATGCAAACAATATAAAATAAAACAAAGTAATGCAGCTTTACAGAAAACAATTACGGAAAACACAGGAAGTTGCGGCAACTAGCCATCATCAGCAAACAAATAACAACATATAAAAACAAGGAAGACACTGTAGTGACTACATTAAGGCATAAGGACGGGATGAGAAGAATGGAAAGATGAACAAATTAGAACAATGAAAAAAATGTGCTACTTGTCTTGCAGATACTTATTATTATTTTTTGTTTAATGTTGCATATCATTTACAGGACGTTGCAGTAAACACCAGCATCTTTCAGCTGCTGTTGATGTACTAGACAAGATTATGCTCAGTAGTTTGCCATTGCTTTCCGAGAGATACTTATAAGTAGCACATTTTTTCATATTGTTAATTATATTAATGGATGATTACTTTAGTAAGTTAAAGATCAAAGTGTAGTTAATTTTTCATCAGATGCCATTGCCAGGTGGTGAAATACATAGGGATTAATGTATACGAGATAAAACAAGATGCCAATATCTCAACAATTAGAAAAAGGACAGTAGAGATATCTCAAACACTTAAGAAAAGCAAGATCGCCTCATAAATAAATATACCCTTAAAACGGATCACATTTGAAAACACAAGGACATTTACATACAGGGATCCCAAGAACGAATCTGTGGTATCGACTGTGTTGCGTGGTAGTCCCTACTGGGTGAGTCTATACTGGAACAACCATTAATGTCTCTAGCCCTGATTCATAATTCATTCATTCATTCAGTAGCATGTCCTTTGCAGAACCTTACTCCCATAACAATCTTCTGGAAAAAATCTCACACATGTCTGCTAAATGGAATTTTGCCACTATAAGAGAAGACCTTGTTTCAAATGTAAGTTTCTAAACATTTAATGAATGATCTCAGACTGTTCCTAATCTGCTACATTAGATGATCTTGCTTCATTGTTAAATTAAATTTGTCACAGTGGTTCGACAGGTGCATTTCCAAAACCATGTCCCAGAAAAAAAAGATTGGTCGGTAACTATAGCTTTCAAATTTTATGTCGTCTAGTGTGTCCTCTAGTCTCTACTTCCTTCTGTGAGGGCCAAACAATACTATGTGTGTTATGTATCTGTCCCAGTGGGCTCAACGGATTCCTTAATTGATTAGATGGTTTTATAAAAACCACTGTCTGCTCCACTTTTCACATAGGACAGAGAGCAGACTTCTGTGTTATATTCGCTGGCACAGAAATGGAGCATTATGGGGTGACCTGTTACCGTGATGTTGGAACTGTGACTAATGACTAATTTACATTTTTCAAATATCACCAAAGAAATGTTGGAATAAAATGAACCACAACTTAAATAATAGCCACACTTCTAGTTGAAACATGTGAATGTTTAAAGTCATGCACACAATCACATAATTTTAAAGTGATATAAATGATCACATAACTTTAAAGTGATGCAAACAACCACATAACTTCAAGATGAAACAAGCTTACCTTTAAGATGATACAAAGTCACACACAGAGGATTGCAAGTATCCAGCTCGATAATACCCTGGACAAAATCAGACAGACATATTTTGAATGTTTTATACTCGTACTAAAGAACAGAATAGGACAAGCACAAACTGCATTCTATCAGATTAACGTTTTGTGCAAAAGGTCCTTGTCCTTGAAAGTAAGAAAAAGAGTTCTTGCAAGTTACACGGAACAAATTTTAACATATGGTGGCGAGTCCTAGAAATTAGTAAACAGGTGAAAAAATCCCCAGAAGCCGCGGAGATGTGGTTTTATAGAAGAATGTTGAAAATTAATTGGACTGCCAAAATGAGAAATTTTGACATTTTGCGGGAAGCTAAGTCGAAAAGACAACTTATCGCAAACACCAGAAAGAAGCAGTCATCATTTTATACTGTATACTTATTTTATATACTGTATACTTATTTAATACTATTATATTATAGACAAATACTGGAACATGTGACAACTAGAAAATTTTTTGGAAAATGAGATAGAGGAAGACAGTGTGAGAAAACTCTTGACAGCATTGTGTTATGGCATGGAAGGAAAGTCAATACACAAATTGATCCTTGCTGACAGAAATCGCAATTTGTGGAGAAGCTTGATCACCCATGTCAGCTGGCAAGGCACTGGATGATGATGGTATTTGTGCATACATCACAAGGATATGCATTTCAGCAGAATCAAGTACCTAAAACACTTCATTTGACTCATCAAGCATTGCATCACCTCATCAATCATCACCTTTTAATTGAAACAGGATACAACATACTGGAAGATCATGTACTTCACAGATTCAGTATTGGTGCTTTTGATATATGTGTGAATGTTTCGACACTTCAATGAGGGAAAGAGGAAAATAAACTCCCATAGCATATACTACTGTTAGGGGGGGAAGGGAAGTGTCAGATTTTCACAAATTCTAGACCATGACATAAGCAGTAAGTTATTCAGTTCCATTCCCAGACATTTCCTAGTCAATTCTGAAGATTATTATCCAACCTGCGTACTGTAACAATATTACTTATACATGCTCCCACAAACATGCATACTGTCACACTATTACTATTATATGGTGGTACAAACTTGTACACTGTAACAATATTACTTTTATATGGTGCCACAGAAATGCACACTGTAATAATATTACATTTAGTTTAGTCGACAGATCAACATCACGGCACACGGGTGTAACCCATAAGTGCTCCGTTCTACTCCTAACTCAAGCCTGCGTCCGGAGAATCTCATCTCAGTGCACAAACTCCGTAGCACTGGCGAAGATCCTGAAAATACTTTGGGTAGATTTTCAGCTCAAAACTTTGCCTGGGCAGCACCGTTAGGCTACTCTTTTCCTATTTCCAACTGCCAAGGGATTTTTTACATGCACAACAATACACACGGGCGTCCGATCTCATTACCCAGAGACCAGGGGACATTTTATTACTAGAAATCCACATGAAAAAATCTCGGTCCTCACCGGGGCTTGAACCCGGGACCTCCAGCACTCGAGGTGGACACATCTCGAGACCACTCAGTCCCCTAATATTATTACATTTATATCCTGCCACAGACATGAAAACTATTACTATTATATGTTGTCACAAACTTGCACACAGCCACAATATTACTTTTAAATACAGCCACCAACCTGCAAACACTGCATCAAGACAACCTCATCTCTACCATGCCTAGATTCAAACTCAAACATGTAACGATGGGCATTAGGATTTTTAGGGTTTGTTTTTCTGTAAGACACTAGAATGTTCCGAGCATCTTCTACTTCTCCATAGTACTCATGAATCTGCAAAACAGTGTAAAATTTTCCATAGAGAAATCATGCACATCACTGAAAGTTCAGCTGTTATACTGATCACGGAACCATTTTCAAAAGACTAGCTCAATGTCCTGACTTGACATCAGAATCCTAAGTATATTGCTCAGGCATGAACTATATATTTTATGAGGCCATGTCACATTAAAAAAATAGCAGGCATATCTAATTACCTTATTAAATACAAGAAGTAATTATGTAAACTTTTCGGACATACAAAAAGCAAGTATATTTAAGTTCCATAAGGCCATAATATATAGAAACGTGACTAAATACAGTTTTCTAACATACACAAAAGTAAGTACAAGGTGGATTCAAATTAAACCATATAAGTTTTTTTTTTTCTTTGACGAATATATTCTGAAAAAGTAAAGAACGTATGTATCATTTTCCGATGTAGTCACCACTGCGTTCAATGCAAGTCCTCCAGCGCCGATAAAGTGATTGGATTCCTGTAGACAAAAATTCTCTTTGTCATGTGTGTAACCACTCTGGGGTCACTACTCGGTGTGCCTGACCCGGTCGTGAACAGTCTGTCACAGAAGTCACCCCTTCTTCTTCTTTCGTTTGCTTGAAATATGTCTATAACTGCAATGTTGTCTCTTGTATGAATTTAGTTGTCTTTTTTAGTTCGCTCAGCGGTCCATAGAGTTTATCTTTCACTGTTGTCTCTCTAGGCTAGAAGGTTTGCCTAGACATGTTGTATTTTGGGCAGTCTTGGACTATGTGCTCTGCTGTCTGCAATGCCAATCCACATGAGCACATGGCTGATTCACCAATCTTGAATTTTTTATACATGTGGTTGCGTAATCTATTGTGTCTTGTTCTGAGGCGCAGAATAATGACTTGTTCTGGTCTGTCCATGATGTGGTAGTCATCTTCAGCAGGTTTTGGTGGCTGTTCTACTTTTGCTTCTTCCTTAGCCAATCGATCAGCTCTGTCGTTTCCAGGTATTCCATAGTGGGATGATATCCACTGTATGGTGACCTTATGCTGACTGCTAAGTTCAGAAAGTAGTGTCCTTAGTACTGGCAATTTCCCAGACAGGAGCGCCTCGAGTACTGGTTTTGCATCTGTCAATAGCACCACAGGTTGTGTACCATGGCTGGTATTTAGTAATTTCTCTGTTGCTATCTTGATTGCCTCAATTTCAGCATCATAGTTATGGCAGTACTTTCCTGTTGGTACTCTGGCCGTGTCCCTAGTATTATTTGGGTATTCTATGTACACTCCCGCTCCTCCATTTTGAACAGCATTTTGTGCTGACCCATCTGTGTAGACTCGGATCCAGAGGTCCTGTGGGTATTCTTCATCAAGGAAGCTGACAGTGGCTGGTCTGCGCTGTACACTGTTCTGTTCTTCCTTGTGAAATATTCCTCTCACTTTTGTCTGGATTTGTAGTGATAGTCTATGTTCATCTTTCCATGGAATTCGCTCTGGAATAGTTTTCAGGGGGATACCAACTGTGGGCAGATCAGTGGTTTTTCTGCAGAGTCATTTGGCCTGGTGGATAAAACTGCTTCTTTTCAACCACCTCATAGCTAAGTTTTCAAATCTGTTCTTCATAGGGTGACCTGGCAAGCTGAGGAACTTTTCTGGTTGTATTAGCGTTTTCGTATCTCTGCACTCTCTCAGTGCTTGTGTCCTCCCCATCTTCTCCATCTCCACTATAGGGGTTGATCTCATCCCTCCTGTGGTGACTAAGTGCTTGATTTTGCACCTTGTCCAGCTCTTGTAGTGTGGTTTTTGATGCTGAACACCACGCAGTTGACCCATATTCCAGGTGTGGTCGTATGCTCTGTTGATAAACTTTGCTAAGTATTTTCCCACTGGCTCCCCATGTGGTTCCACTTAGTTTTCTCAGGATGGCTATTTTCCTTCTGGTTTTTGCTACTGCTTTGTTGATGTGCTTTCTCCATGTCAGCCTGCCATCAAATGTTACTCCAAGGTATGTTGGTTTTTTATCTTCTCTTAGGGGTATTCCATTTATCTGGATGATCCTTGCCTTTTGTTTTGGAGAGGGGTAATTAGAGTGGTGCTGCACTTGTCAGTGTTTATGCTGACACACTATCTATTTGCCTATGCAACAAATGCACCTACTGCTCTTTGTAGCAATCTGGTGGCCACTGATCATGTTTATTTGTGCTCCGTAGAACCAGGTCATCAGCGTACATTGCTGCTTTAATTCCATACGGTAGATTAGCAACAAGATCAGTGATGAAGATTAGAAAAAGTGTGGGGACAAGACTCCGCCCTGGGGAACATTGTGATGCAGTAGTACTTTCTTGCTCTTGAGTCCGTCTATCTGTACTCAAGCTCTTCTGTTGTGCAAGTATGCTTTCACTCATTTGTACATTCTTCCATTGACTTTACAGTTTCTCAGTTTCATCATCAAATCTTCTTTCCAGACTTTGTCAAAGGCCTTCTTCAGATCTATCCATGCAGCAAGCACCAGCTTCTTCTCTTGGAATGCATCCTCAATTTCTTGGTTCAAGATGTTTTCTAGTTCTATTTTTTTGTTGCTGACTCCCTCCGCATTCCAGTGCATTATTTTTAGTCTTTGGTATGGCCAGATTTTCTATTCTCAGGTCCCCTGGCTCCACAGGACATCTGAGAAAGACCTCCAGTAGTTGTGGTTGGACCCTTTCGAGGCATAGGGCCCGGCACTGCACCTGCCTGGGGGTCCAAAGCAGGGCGAGCACCATAACATTTAGCAGCAGTCGACATATGTCATGGCATGAGAGAGTTCTGGTTATTTCTCAGCGCCAGTGACTCGCTGCCGCCCCTTCTCCTGTTAGTTAAAACAAGTCTGCCAGGAAGGCCAGGAGTTGAACATTTGCTGCAGTGATGATGAATGCACAGGCCATTGGGGTATTTATGCTAGGCTAGGCGCTCACCGCAACGCCGCCCCCGGCTACATAACAGCAACATTTGGAACCCAGAAGTCACTCTGTTTTCAAACTTCCTACTCCATTCTTACACTTGCATTACTGGTATGCATTACCATATTGAACCTTCATTTGCCGATGAATGTCTATAGGTTTCACCCCTTCACTGATCAAATAACGGATAACAGAACACTGCTCCTCTTTGGCGCATGTCAAAAGTGGGGCGGCCATCTTTAAACTGTCCTTATGACATCACCATGTTCATCTGCACTGTGATGTCACATGCTTACCCCTATTGGCATCCTTAACAACAATACTGTCAGGTTACAAGGCAATGAAATGGCTATTATAATTTCTATCACACTTTTAAGATTTTCATTTGAAACCCCCTTGTATATCAAGTCTCATGAGTCTATGTTACATATGAAAAGTACTTATGTTAACTTTTCCCGACATACAAAAGCAAATATATCAAGTTACACAAGGCCATACTACATTTTAAAAACTAGTAATTGCATAAAGTTTTCCAGCATACAAAAAGACTTAACCATTTCCATATAGGCTGCCTAAGGAAACTGTTAGGAACATAAAATGGTAAAATCTGTATGATAGAATCAAATGTGCCGCTGTATTCAGTGTCCTGGAACTATTTATATGATCACCCTATCTTTGAGAAGTCATGACCAAAAGCATCATGTTACCACAAGCCATCATACAGTGACCTCAGCAACACAAAACTTACTTCAACAAGACGAGTTATAAATATATCCCAAACTCCTGGAATGTCCTTCACTGAACTGAGATACTTCACAGCCTTTATAGCAATATCCTGCGCGGTCTCTGCACCCAAGTGATGTTGAGTCATCCGCCGTGAGATTTCATCTATGAAGAATCACAAGTTTTATACAAATCTAGTGAGCATTAATATATGATGCAAAAGTGAAGATGTGATACTATGAGAAAGTTAACCTGGAGAAAGAAAAGAGCATAACCAACTATCCTCCCATACATATACATTAGTTTCATTTTCGTGCCAGGGCATGCGGGTGTACAAGGAAATAAGCAGGCTGACAGGCTTGCAGGTAAGGCTAATTTGGAGGGTAGGCGAGCTATGGACCAAGCTGATATATTGAATGCTCTATGAGAAGTCATTTGTGAGAACCAAGTTATGACTGTGAATCTACAACCATGGTCAGACTGCGAGAGCAGCAAGTTAAAAGAGGTGTGGCCAAACAAGAACACCATGCAGGAAGCCAAAGAAGATTATAAACCTACATAGAACTGGTGTCGTGAGCCGCTACACGCTGTGGGATTTACTGAGGACGGGATCCGAGCATTTATGAACAGAATGGTTCCGTGTGCAATGAGGATGATCTGTCGACTAACTAACTAACAAATACATATCACAGACTGTCAGCGCCTGTGTGTTACTGGGGCCTGAATGGGAAAGCAAAGAACAGTAACACTGCACCAAAACAGGCATGTCATAAAAGATGACTAAGGAAGGGTTGTGTTTAGGCCAGGCTACCGCATGACGTAGACAAGATGACTAAGGAAGGGTTGTGTTTAGGCCAGGCTACCTCATGACGTAGACAAATTCAGTCACAAAATCCAGCCAACTAAGAACATATCACATAAAGAAAACAGAATTACCCAGCCAACCAAGAGGAAGGATAGATATCATGTGTTGTGGAGAAAGCTGCATGGAGTCTGCAGCTCTCATTAAATTCCTTTCTCTTAAGACAAATTGGTATCTGGAATATTAAACCTATGTATGAATCAGGAAGGACAGCATAGGCTGGTACAAGAAATGACAGATTACTAGCATGTTGGGATTATGGGAAACAAGGTGGAACAGAAAGGCACACAGCATCTAAACACACCTTCATGCCTATTCAACATATGTGCACAAAATATAATGATAAATGACAAAAATGATGAGACCAGAGATAATTTTTATCCATTTGTAATAGGTGGAAATCAAATCCCTGAACTCAAGATATGTGCATGACACAGTTCACCCCTTAAATAGAGCTAAAGGATTAAAAGAACTGATCCTGTCTATGAAGAGACACAGTGAAAGCCAAATTCTTTTTCGGAACTAATGCAAAACTTTAAAGATTAAGATTAAGATAAGAGATTGGAAGCAACAGAGATGTGGTTCTTGAGACGAATGTTGCAAATTCCTTGGACTACCAAATTAACTAACAACAATTGCCTGAAAGAGGCGAATGAAACTAGAATATTATATACAACAATAAGAAAGAGGCAAACAACTTTTTTGGGTTATGTGATGAGAAGAGAGGCATTGGAGAACATCGTGACAACTGGGAAGATCGAGGGGAAGAGAGGCAGAGGCAGACCAAGAGAAATGATGTTGGATGGATTGAGACGGTGGCATGGAGGAATATCAACAGAGGAGTTGATCCAGAAAACCAAAGACCGAGATCTGTGGAGAGTCATGAATGCATACGCCAGCCAGCACGGCACTTGATTATGATGATGATCAACATAAATTAGTACTTCTGTGTGAACAGAAACAGGGTAATAAATACAACATTTCAGATCAACTACACCCAGTAAGGTTAACCCGGTCAACAAATGCCCGCAGAAGTCGGATGTGTCTGCCTAACGGCGCAAGAATGCAGCTCTCCTGTAAACAGGCACAACGCAATTCACGTCCAAAAAAAAAAAAAAATACGGATGAACGCAGAAGAAGAAGAAGATCAACTACAGGGATTCTTTCACTGGTTCCTGTGCATAACAGAAGGACTAGAATGGTATTATGGATCACCAATGTGGAGCTCTCGGAGAGAACTTCACCACAAATTCCAGTAATCAAAAGGTGAGGAAAAGACACCGGAGCTTGCAGAACATTGTGGCGGGAAAAAATCAGCGGAAATTGGGGCAGAGGCAGACTGGAAGAAATGCTGCTTGATGGTCTAAGACAGTGACATGTGGGTATGTCAGTAGTAAGACTGATCCAGAACACCAAAGAATGAGATCTGTGGAAAGACATGAGCGCCCACCCGGTGCAGTGACGTTGATCACTTAACCATTAAGTAACCGCTAACTATAAATAGCTGGCTCCATGGCCAAGCGGTTACGGATGCAGTTCATAATCCCGCATACTTGTGTTCGAAACACAGCTATGGGTGATTTGGCAGCAGACCGCCTTGTGTTGGTGTTTTTTTTAATGAAATGGTATGGGTGCCGTCATTTAGAAAGCAATGGCAAACTACTGAACATAAACTTGCCAAGAGATCACAACAGCAAAATATGCTGGTGTTGACTGTGACATCCTGTAAAGGATATGCAACTAACTTTAACTTTTAACTATATATACCACAATGCTATTTATGATATTTAACTAAACTATTATCTAATTTGATGTAGAACAATCTAAATTACCATCTAATTAGATGTATACAATGTAATCTACCTCAAAATGATCAACTAACCTACTTGACTTCCCTGAAAATGTGCATCATCCTCATCTTTAGATGTTTTAATGATGGCTAACTTCCACCTTACATGGAAGGCCAGACCCTGGTAGGCAAAGAACAGAGTATTTGCCATAGACCTCTTCTTATTCTTCACTACTTTTCCAAAATGGTCATTCTTCTTCAGCACCTGTGATTGTTAAAACAGAAGATAAATTTGGTATTTTTATGACACCGAATGACAAATTTATAACATCTGATCCTATTGGCATCTTGATAGACGATAGTTTGTTACACTGTGTTTCAAAAAAGGCAAAATAACTCATGGCGGGGACCAGGGATAGAGATATACCTCTCCATAGCACAAAGCCTGGGTTAAATTGTGGTAACCATGTGTTGCCTATGCAGCATGATCCCTATCTCGGGCTGCCTAATTTACTCCAGAGGAAAGGTAACACCAATACATCTGGAACAAGACAAGCTGTAGAAGCTGCTGGATTCGAAAAACAATTCTTTAACTGTCCGACAGTCAGAGCTTCAATACTAGACTGTTTGTAGACCAAGACTTAGGGCCGGGTGTGCCTGCCATGACTTTTAGTCTGTAGGGTTTCACTTCCTTGCATTAGGATAGGCTTGTACCCTCCCAGTTGCGCTCCTCCACCGAAGCTGTTGGTACAATTTGGGGTGTCGATTTTAGTGAACGCCACCCAACATTTGGTGCTAGCAGAAAGCAAGTAGTACTGTCTACTGTTAAACAGTCATATCTGACTAAGACCTGACATCTGATAATACATTCAAGAAATTATATTACAAATAACCTAATGAAATACATTCCGTTGTCCTTCCCAAAACCTCTTATGTCTCTACATAAAGTGACAAAATTCACCAGAAGTATTAGGTCTTGAAATAATATTCCATTTGAAAAAGTCCTGCATCTTTTTGTGCACATAAAAAAAAAAAAAACTGGATGAATGAAATTAAAGACAACAAATTTGACAATGATACTTTTGCAGACAGAAAGCTTCTTCCAGTGTTCTAATAGAGAAGGAAATATTAAAAAGGATAGCAATAAGATGAATGAATCACCAAAAACATAGACGGAAATCTTTACTAGAACAAGTAACAAAATGGACGTTGCGGGTAAAACCTTCATCAGCATAGAAACACCAAAAACACACCGATACAACTACATATCTGAATACTTGTGGACCGGACATGTGTTTCATGAAGTTGGCGTGTATGACTCCAACAAATCAACTGAACCGGAAATGTGGTTATGACGTGAAGTGCTGGTGAAGGCGCTAAAGGTCAAACTCATCAATGTAGGTCAGCATGGCCAAATGGATAAGAACATGTTTTTAATCATCTGGTGTGCTGATGCCGAGGTCAAGGGTTCAACCCCTACACCGGACAGTTGGACTAAAATGTTGACCTATCGTCCTTGACTTGGGGACGTTAATTACAAGTACCTCTGAAGTCGAAGTGGATTCGCCTGATGGTGAGGGACACTGTTGATAGGGAAAGCTAATCCACACGCAAAATTCAGTCCAGCACTACTAGAAGTAGTATGTATGGATTACGCTTGAGTTCAAAGCGAGCGAGAGAAAAAAAAACCTCATCAATAAGAATGAAATCTATCGTTAGTCTTCAAGGAAACCACAATTACAAAGCAATTCCCCACCCCCCCCCCCCCCCCCCCCCCCCCATCCTCCCACCCTCTTTAAGTAAATGAAGACAACAAAACAAAGGGAGTTGACAGAGAAAGGTGAGCTGAACAATCATATTAAGTGCTCCCCCAGGAAGGTTAACCCGGTCAACAAATGCCCGCAGAAGTTGGATGTGTCAGCCTAACAGCGCAAGAACGCAGCTCTGCTGTAAACAGGCACAACACAATCACGTCTGAAAAAAGAAACAAAAAAACTACGGATGAACGCAGAAGAAGAAGATATTCAGTGCTCACGTGGGTATCTCCATTGGTGCCCCGGTATCCTCTGACACACCATGACAGGTCTACCTCCCACATTAGAATCATGCCCAACCAAGCAGTTTTGATTCTGTATTCTGATAATTTTTGGCAATCAATTCTTATAAGTTGTGCAAACAGAACTGCAAGCTGTAACTGGAGTCATTATCAACAAACATGACAGCGAGAACATAAACATGTTTTCCCAGTGACTCCATAAGTATGCTGGTAAAGATTGAGAAGGGCTAGGCCAGAAGGCAGCAGTTTGAATCTCTGAGGATCAAAGCTGTCTAATGTTTCAATTTTGTGCTTGGGCATGCGGTGCAAGAGGGACAAAAATGTATTTGGTCACTCGCTCGCCTTAACGCAAGTATAGTACAAATACATGCTACTACTTCTAGTGTATTGTTTTTTGTTTTATCTTTTGCCCTCGCTCGCTTTGAACTCAAACGTAGTCCAAACACACTCTCTTTATAGTAGTGATGGACTGAATTTTGCAAGCGGTTTAGCTTTCCCTTATTAACCCTTTACAGGGCAGAGCGGCCATTAACGGCCGATCGCTTAAACGTGCATAGCGGCCATTTACGTCCGATACTATTATGCATTGTAAAAACGTGATCTCTCGGCTTTCCAACACTTCCGACGGCTACTTTCGCTTTCGCCGACAGCTTGACAACGTGGCAGCCATTTGTAAACGCGATAGTATGAATTTGAACGGACTTTTACAGACTTTTTTTTATAGTTTTCGGGATTTTTACGCTGTTTTTCAAAATGGATTTCAGCGATTCTTCAAGTGATAGCCAAGATTTCACTAGGTTCAATTTAAATGACATTAAAGGGCACGAAGTTGACTATTAATCGGAGCTAGATATCAGTGCAAAGTGTTACTTTGCATTAGCAGTCTGAGTCGGGCTTTAAAGAAAGTGATTATGATTCTGAAAATGTGTTTGTAAATTGCCGTATAGATGACGGAAAATCACAAACAACATGCTGTATTTCGTAAATATTTGTGTTCATATATGGATTACCAACAACAATCACATGAGTAACATATTCTGCATGCTTTTCCCTTCCTTGTGTTGTTTATTTAACTAAAATCGGTTGACTAACACCTTATTTGTGATGTTTTTACTAACGTGACCCGAAATTTTACCAAACCTGAAAAAATCTTGCCCGTTCAGGGCTAAAAAACGGACAAGCGTCTGCCCTGTAAAGGGTTAAGAGTTACCCTCACCATCAGATGAACCCACTCCGACTTCAGAGGTACTTGTAATTTACGTCCCCAAGTCAAGGACGACAGGTCAACATTTTAGTCCAACTGTCCGGTGTAGGGGATGAACCCCTTAACTCAGCATCAGCACACTGGATCTTTAAGAGCACCATTCTTATCCATATGGCCATACGGATGTGCTTCTAGTGCAATGGACTGATTTTGCATGCTGATTAGCTTTCCCTATAACCAGTGTCCCTCACCTTCAGGCAAACCCATTCCGACTTCAGAGGTAGGAAACGAAAGAGCAGATAGGCTTATGGGCTGGTGATCATGCATCAATTCTATTAATGATAATTCTCCTCGCCACATGTCTCAGCCCTTCCAGCATCATTTCTTTTGGTATGCCCCTTCTACCGCTAATGTTTCCATTCATCATGTTTTCCAATGCGACTTTTCTCATTTCCTGACCAAAGAAGATTGTCTCTTTCTTATAGTTATTATAATGACCTACATTCACCAGCAATTTCCAGGCAATGATTAGTTGCTCTCACAACATTCTTCTCAGAAATGGCATCTCTGTTGCTCCAAAGCTTTTCCCAATTCATGCGCTCACATTTCAAGTTTCATTGCCATACGGCCGAACAGGTTGGAAATAACATTTCAGTTTTGTTTCTGTCATGTAATGAGAGTGATTTATAGATGTCCCACAATATAGTCATTATACCATACTGAGTTCTAAATAAGAATGCCATATTAAAGTGTTTCCTCACACACACTGAAGTCTTACCATTATAAGGTTCTCAGCTTCTTCAATCTGTCCCTGAGACAGAAGGAAGAGCAAGAAGTCCAGCAAAACTTCCACAATGTTGAGCTGACCGAGCAAACATACATGGCTGCTCAAGGATTCAACAAGAGAAATGCACATAAATGAGTCGTTGTAGCATGGTGGTTATATGCAATATAAACATAACACTGAAGCCATGGTATAGGGCGTAATTTAATTTAGTGTTTGAAAATATTGCCAGTCCATGTTTTGTATTCACCCTCTGTAAAGTTGATGCAACATAATAGGTATATACAAAACTTGGGCCTGCAATATTTTCAAACACTGCACAGTCATTAAAAATACACCCTGCATTGTGGCTAGACACTTACCTACCATCCCAGTGGCCAGGGGTTTAATTTGCAACATGGCTGATGTACATATTTTAAAATGACCCTGGAGACCCTTCCCCCAGGTTGACCCAGCCTAAAACTGGCACCAGGGAATGTCTAGGGAAGTCCAGCTGGCCAGCATGACACTGACCACATGACCCACTCAGTGCCGATTGGTCTATACAAACATGGCTCTAACACCACATGTCCAATGTGCCAAAGGTGTGTGCAAGGGTCCTTGCCTGACACACTAACCACAGAAAGTTGGACGCTGGCAAGAAAAAAACACACACAGATACAGGCTGACCTGTCCACCAATGTCTTTATCAACAACAACAACAAAATACTTAACTTGGGACTCACAATGGTAATTTGATGAACATAAAAACTAGTTGTTTTCCCTTTTAGCTCCCTAGCCACATGTTTTTTGTTTTTTTTTCCATTGGACTCCAATATTAGCTTGGCAGCAGGCAACTAACATTCTGCCATAGTTGTTAATGTGCCTGCTAACCAAGACTGTGGTCTTTAGTCTTGGTATTCCAGTATTAGCTTGGCAGCAGCCAACATTCTGCCATAGTTGTTAATGTGCCTGCTAACCAAGACTGGTCTTTAGTCTTGGTATTCCAGTATTAGCTTGGCAGCAGGCAACATTCTGCCATAGTTGTTAATGTGCCTGCTAACCAAGACTGGTCTTTAGTCTTGGTATTCCAGTATTAGCTTGGCAGCAGGCAACATTCTGCCATAGTTGTTAATGTGCCTGCTAACCAAGACTGGTCTTTAGTCTTGGTATTCCAGTATTAGCTTGGCAGCAGCCAACCAACATTCTGCCATAGTTGTCAATGTGCCTGCTGACCACGACTGTGGTCTTTAGTCTTGGTATTCCAGTATTAGCTTGGCAGCAGGCAACATTCTGCCATAGTTGTTAATGTGCCTGCTAACCAAGACTGGTCTTTAGTCTTGGTATTCCAGTATTAGCTTGGCAGCAGGCAACATTCTGCCATAGTTGTTAATGTGCCTGCTAACCAAGACTGGTCTTTAGTCTTGGTATTCCAGTATTAGCTTGGCAGCAGGCAACTAACATTCTGCCATAGTTGTTAATGTGCCTGCTAACCAAGACTGTGGTCTTTAGTCTTGGTATTCCAGTATTAGCTTGGCAGCAGCCAACCAACATTCTGCCATAGTTGTTAATGTGCCTGCTGACCACGACTGTGGTCTTTAGTCTTGGTATTCCAGTATTAGCTTGGCAGCAGGCAACCAACATTCTGCCATAGTTGTTAATGTGCCTGCTGACCACGACTGTGGTCTTTAGTCTTGGTATTCCAGTATTAGCTTGGCAGCAGCCAACATTCTGCCATAGTTGTTAATGTGCCTGCTAACCAAGACTGGTCTTTAGTCTTGGTATTCCAGTATTAGCTTGGCAGCAGCCAACCAACATTCTGCCATAGTTGTTAATGTGCCTGCTGACCACGACTGTGGTCTTTAGTCTTGGTATTCCAGTATTAGCTTGGCAGCAGGCAACTAACATTCTGCCATAGTTGTTAATGTGCCTGCTAACCAAGACTGGTCTTTAGTCTTGGTATTCCAGTATTAGCTTGGCAGCAGGCAACATCCTGCCATAGTTGTTAATGTGCCTACTGACCAAGACTGTGGTCTTGGTATTCTTCCTCATTCCTCTTTCAAGAGGACTGCGTTACACCCTGTCATGCACAGGTCGGAGTGTGAGGCTTCAGCATGCATTCGTGTCAGGTGCACTTCCTATAGATAGATATTCCATTCAAGGTAACTGGCTTTCTTTTTTAATAATTTTGCCAGGGCAGTCACCATCACTTTGTGATTTTCAATGGCCACAGGATTTGTTACATGTGTATCTTGCGCTTATGACCTCTTAGTTTTCACCCTTATCCCAGAAGGCTACTACTGATCCTGGGGTAGCAGATAAAAAATCTCAGATAAGGGTGCACATGTTACAAATCTCTTGGCAGTTGAGAACCGAAAGCAGCAGGATAAATCGGCTGCTCCCCAGGCTAAATTTCAAAATGAGAAATGATACACACAAAACAGAACATTTATGGCACGTGTGATTCTGAAATACACACATTTTGACCCCTGTCAGTGCTACAGAATTTGTGCACTGTGCTAAGATTCTCTGTCTATGAACTATGAGGAAGCTGGAGGTGACATTTGTGTGCAATGAAAGTGAACCATATCTTGCTGAAAACCATGTTAGTGGGGGATGTGGACGGCAAGGTTTAAATTAAAGAAACAAAAACAGTCAGGTACAGATGAGTCCTGTGAAAAAATGAGAGATAATAAACATAGGCATAATGTACATACCTTACAACAAACTCCAATACGACAAACGTATATTACAGGGGTTTGTTTTTATTTTCTATTGCTATATCCTGCTGCAGGCGTTACTTCTTTTAACTATTAAAAGAAAAGATATCATTTGATGGACTGAATAGATGATGCAAGCGAGAGAGACGGTAAGGCTTCAATAAAAAGGTATCACTTGATGAACTGGAAAGAGATGTAAGCGTGGGGGAAGGCAAGACTTCAATTAACAGATAACAGGCCGATTGCAAAGATGAGCTAACGTTACCCCATAAGAAAATACTTGAGAATTATTAAAGTCAGGCACAGCACAGAAGAAATGTTTTGTACAGCACAGTAGGTAGTGATTGAACAGCACAGAAGGTATTGTCCATACAGCACAGTCGTGTTTGAACTGTTGATGCTGAGGTAAGGGGTTCAGCCCCTACACGGGACAGTTGGACTAAAATGTTGACCTATCGTCCTTGACTTGGAGACGTTAATTACAAGTACCCCTGAAGTTGGAGTAGGTTTGCCTGATGGGGAGGGACACTGTTAATAGGTAAAGCTAATCCACACGCAAAATTCAGTCCAGCACTTCTAGAATTAGTGTGTATAGATTACGCTTGAGTTAAAAGCGAGCAAATGCACACAAAAGTGTTTCATCAGCACAGAAGGTAGTGTTTGTACAGCACAGAAGGTAGTGTTTGTACAGCACAGAAGGTAGTGTTTGTACAGCACAGAAAGTAGTGTGTGAACAGCACAGATGGTAGTGTTTGTACAGCACAGAAAGTAGTGTGTGTACAGCACACAAGGTAATGTTTGTACAGCACAGAAAGTAGTGTGTGAACAGCACAGAAGGTAGTGTTTGTACAGCACAGAAGGTAGTGTTTGTACAGCACACAAGGTAATGTTTGTACAGCACAGAAAGTAGTGTGTGAACAGCACAGACGGTAGTGTTTGTACAGCACAGAAAGTAGTGTGTGTACAGCACACAAGGTAATGTTTGTACAGCACAGAAAGTAGTGTGTGAACAGCACAGACGGTAGTGTTTGTTCAGCACACAAGGTAGTGTGTGTACAGCACAGAAGGTAATGTTTGTACAGCACAGAAGATAGTGTGTGAACAGCACAGACGGTAGTGTTTGTTCAGCACACAAGGTAGTGTGTGTACAGCACAGACGGTAATGTTTGTACAGCACAGAAGATAGTGTGTGATCAGCACATTTTTTTAACAGACATTTGTGACTTACATATTGACTTCCCCTCGTACAATTGAATTTCAATATACTTAACGTCCATGGTGAAGGGGTTATGGACGCAGCTCGTAATCCCGCATACCAGCGTTCGAAACACAGCTGCAGACGATTTGGCAGCAGACTGTCAAGTTTTTTTTAACTAAATGGTATGGGTGCCAGTCGTTCAGAAACCAATGACAAACTACTGAATGTAAACTTGCCAAGAGATCACAACAGCAAAAATGCTGGTGTTGAGTGTGACATCCTGTAATGGATATGCAACATACTTGAAATAAAATAATAATAATAATATATTTCAACATAATTAACTACATACTTCACAAACTGCTCTATCAGACGACCATTCTTCTCAGAGTCCTGATACAAGCCAGCCAGACCAACCTGGAAAACCAATAAGTGAATAAATTATATAGTTTACATGACAGTGAATTACCCACATAACGTGAGTGTGAGCTACAATGGCATAGTGGCTAGTGCTCAGTATACTAAGACTGTGGTCTGAGTTCAATCCCCAGCAGTGGCAGGATCATTTGGGTCCAACTTACAGTTGTCAAGCAATCTAGACTCAGTTAATCATCATGTGCCATGCCAACAACACGTGGTCATGCTTGGCCATCTCAGATAACCACCGGTCTTGGACCAGGTTCGTGTCCTGATTATGCCAAGTGGCCAGCTATCCAGGTATTTATCTCTTTGTCTTTTTTTCATCACGTCTACCAGCTGTCATTAAGTTTTCAAATCTATTTCTCCTCATAAATCGCCCCCTTCCCAAAATTTTCTCATTGCAATCGGCAGTTTGCCTCAATTAATGGGTACCTCATCATTTTCAGAATTTTCTGGGAATGAGGGATGGTGAGGGAAGGGAGCTGGTCACATCACCTAAATATGGCATTAACCCACATTATGTAGAGCCCAATATGGCATCAACCCACATTATGTAGAGCCCAATATGGCATCAACCCACATTATGTAGAGCCCAATATGGCATCAACTCACATTATGTAGAGCCCAATATGACATCAACCCACATTATGTAGAGCCCAATATGACATCAACCCACATTATGTAGAGCCCAATATGACATCAACCCAAATTATGTAGAGCCCAATATGACATCAACCCACATTATGTAGAGCCCAATATGGCATCAACCCACATTATGTAGAGCCCAATATGGCATCAACTCACATTATGTAGAGCCCAATATGACATCAACCCACATTATGTAGAGCCCAATATGACATCAACCCACATTATGTAGAGCCCAATATGGCATCAACCCACATCATGTAGAGCCCAATATGGCATCAACCCACATTATGTAGAGCCCAATATGGCATCAACCCATATTATGATGAGCCCAATATGGCATCAACCCACATTATGATGAGCCCAATATGGCATCAACCCACATTATGATGAGCCCAATATGGCATCAACCCACATTATGTAGAGCCCAATATGGCATCAACTCACATCATGTAGAGCCCAACACTAACAGCAGTATCTGTGGCAGGACTGCCTTTTACCTTTAATGTGAATGCAGAGAGTACAACAGGAAACAAAGAAAATACAAAAATATACACAGTAAAAGAGGAAGAATACAACTACAGAGAAATCCCTCTCTGTCCCTCCCTTCCTCTATCAAGCAAACAAACTCAGCAGTAAAACAAAAGGAGTTGAGAGAGAAAGGTGAACTGAAGGATTACCTCCTCATGAGTATCTTTAGAGGTGCTTCAGTGACCTCCAATAGATGACACCATTGATCTCCTCCACATAACACGACAGGTCTGACTTACACACTATACAGTTGACATCACTAATCTCCTAGACATGACATGACAGGTCTACCTGCCACATAGTTGACACCAGTATCTGCTTCACATGACATGACAGGCCTACCTGCCACACATATAACACCACTACCTTCTCCACATAACATAACAGGCCTACCTGCCACACATATGACACCACTATCTCCTCCACATAACATGACAGGCCTACCTTCCATACAGTTGACACCCTTATCTCCACATAAAATTACATGCAACTCACCCAGATTGTACTACTGACACCACTGACCACATCCACACGCAAGAAGAGGTTTACCACCCAGACTGCACCATGTCACCTCTGCTTTCATTTACAAATGACACACGCAAGAAGAGGTTTACCACCCAGACTGTATCATGTCATCTCTGCTTTTATTTGCAAATGACACACGCAAGAAGAGGTTTACCACCCAGACTGTATCATGTCATCTCTGCTTTCATTTACAAATGACGCGCAAGAAGAGGTTTACCACCCAGACTGCACCATGTCACCTCTGCTTTCATTTACAAATGACACACGCAAGAAGAGGTTTACCACCCAGACTGTATCATGTCACCTCTGCTTTCATTTACAAATGACACATGCAAGAAGAGGTTTACCACCCAGACTGTACCATGTCACCTCTGCTTTCATTTACAAATGACACACGCAAGAAGAGGTTTACCACCCAGACTGTATCATGTCATCTCTGCTTTCATTTACAAATGACACACGCAAGAAGAGGTTTACCACCCAGACTGTATCATGTCATCTCTGCTTTCATTTGCAAATGACACACGCAAGAAGAGGTTTACCACCCAGACTGTATCATGTCATCTCTGCTTTCATTTACAAATGACACATGCAAGAAGAGGTTTACCACCCAGACTGTATCATGTCATCTCTGCTTTCATTTACAAATGACACACGCAAGAAGAGGTTTACCACCCAGACTGTACCATGTCACCTCTGCTTTCATTTACAAATGACACACGCAAGAAGAGGTTTACTCCCCAGACTGTACCATGTCACCTCTGCTTTCATTTACAAATGACACATGCAAGAAGAGGTTTACCACCCAGACTGTACCATGTCACCCCTGCTTTCATTTACAAATGACACACGCAAGAAGAGGTTTACCACCCAGACTGTATCATGTCATCTCTTTCATTTACAAATGACACACGCAAGAAGAGGTTTACCACCCAGACTGTATCATGTCATCTCTGCTTTCATTTGCAAATGACACACGCAAGAAGAGGTTTACCACCCAGACTGTATCATGTCATCTCTGCTTTCATTTACAAATGACACATGCAAGAAGAGGTTTACCACCCAGACTGTATCATGTCATCTCTGCTTTCATTTACAAATAACACACGTAAGAAGAGGTTTACCACCCAGACTGTACCATGTCATCTCTGCTTTCATTTACAAATGACAGACTTACCTTCCAGATGACACTGTTGGCACGACTGATCTCGTGACACTGACTGCGTACCAGATCTAGAGCTTCAGGCCACTGATGGGACAAGACACATTCACGTAACAGATGCATAAACTTGGACGAGACAGTCTGAAAATTGAACCTGGTACTCTGTGAAGGCATTCGGTAATACTCTGTGAACAGAAAGAGATAGTTTTAAATATTGCTTGGGCACATTATGAGAAGACAAAAACTGGTACATGTGATTACCGGAAAGATTTGTAGAACGAGAGATAGAGGAAGATAGCTAGACAAATTTCCTGACAGTCTTGTGTCATAGAAACCAAATATTGTACAACATTATGGAGGGAAAATAATTGCGTTTATAACAACAAAGAAGACAGAGGTTAAGGATGGCTGAATGGCCGCTCACACTCTTCACCTTTTGGTGTGCTGATGTAGAGGCAGTGGGTTCAAACCCTAAATTGGCCAGTTGGACTCAAATGTGGACTTCTCATCCTTGACTTGGGGATGTAAACTACAAGTACCTCAGAAGTCAGAGTGAGTTTGCCTGATGGTGATGGACACTGGTAATAGGGAAAGCTAATCCACAAGCAAAAATCAGTCCAGTGAACTAGTATGGCCTATGCTTGGGTTCAAAGTATAAAAAAAAAACAGCAACAACATAACAGAGTACATAAACTGCAGGTAAAACAAAACTAAAGAAATACAATTTAAAATGAGAAGTTAAATGAAAACGATTCACTTTCTTCTTCAAATCTGCAGCAGAAACTGAAGGTCATGACTCTCAATCCTCTGTCATCTGATATTCTGCTGAAGTTGGTGTTGTGTATATTTTATTATTTGTTAACCAGATGTGTAAGCTTTCCAAGTACTTCTTTCTTTGCCTGCTTGCTTGAGTCATAACATGGTAATATGCATTGTTTATGTTCATAGCTTTCATTTGACAATGTGTTTTCTATGTGAATAGGACATTCACAACAGATAATTGAACTAAGACATATGAGTGGTTGGAAGGGCCAAATATAAGATGGGTCTATGTACCTAATTTGTGACCCTCTGAAAATTAAATTCTGACAATAAAGATTGTTTGTGTTATCTTTCCATGACTTTCTTGCCTAGTACTTTCCCATCCATCCATCCATAATGTGCCATGCCGGTAAGCGTGGTCGGTTATGATTCGCCATTTCACTCCATCATCAGAGTCATGGATCAGCTCAGTGTTCCTGTCTCGACCATGCCATGTGATCAAGCCATCCAGGTTTTACTTCTCTGTCTTCCCCTTGTTCTCTTCCCCTTATTCTTGCCAGTTGTCACCAAGTTCTCCAATTTATTTCTTCTCATAACATGTCCAAAAAAGTTTGACTGTCTATATTTAATTTTTTTAAATCAGTTTATGATTTTATTTCCTGTAGGAATTGGTCATTGGTTTTTCTGTCTGTCCATGGTATTCTCCCCAGAAACCACATTTTCACAGCTATCAGATGTTTTTCAGTTTGACTGCTCATTGCCCACGCTTCAAATCCATACAAAAGTACAGGCTCTATGTAGCACCTCAACACTCTTTTTTCTCGTAGCAACTGACATCTTTTTATCGGTCAGTATGTTTTTCATCTTGCAAAAAGCTACCTTAGCCATGGTGATTCTTGTTCTAATCTTTTCAAGGCATCTCCCATCAGATGTTATGACTGTTCCGAGATAATTGTACCGATTCAATTGTTTAAGAATATTCCCATTTACTTGTATATTACATTGTGGTATTTTGTTCTTCCTAGTGACGACCATGATCTGTGTCTTCTTACAATTTAATTCTAATCCTAGTTGTTCACTGTGTGCAACAACTACATCTACTAAATGTTGCAGATCCTGCTCATTGTCTGCAATCAATACTGCATCATCGGCATATTTAATGCTATTGATGTATCGTCCCCCAATGTTGATTCCGTCCATATCTTCTATATTTCTGAAAATATTTTCATTGTACAGAGAAAAATGATCTGGAGACATTATACATCCCTGTCACACACCTCTCTCAATAGGCCGATATTGACCTACATCATTATCAATTCTGATGGCAGCTTGTTGTTTCCACTATATGTTTTTTACAAGCCTTAGGTCTTTTCCATCTGTTTGTAGATCTTCAAGCATCCTTATCATGTCGACATGTCTCACTTTATCGAGAGCCTTTTTGTTGTCAATAAAGCAAAGATGTAGATCTTTGTTTATTTCTATAGAACATTCATTTACTGTTCTCAGCATATACACAGCATATGCTGTACACGTGTCTCCTACAAACCCACATTTATCAGTTATCAGTTGGGGTATCTTCGTTGCACTCCGGACATGTCCATAGGTGCTCAGATCCTCCCCCCACATTGTTCTCCTATATCAGGTTATAATTTCTTCTCAACTATTTGCATGGTAATTCTTAGCAAAATCTTCGTGATGTGACTCATTCTACTAATTGTATGATGTTGATCACATGCCATGCTCCTGATTTCTTTGGGATTGCAATAAATATAGAATTACATAATTCAGGAGTTATATCGCCAGTATCATATAGTGTTCAGCAATATATTGACATGATCTATTCCATATTCTTCTAAAGCAGTGGTTCTCAACCTTTTTTTTTGCCCATGCGCCCCTTCACCATATGTTCAGAATATCATTCCCCCCTTTCGTATTTCCTCCCTATAAATTCCCCTCCCCCGCCCCTACACAGTATGCATAAAAATGGAATCTACATTTAATAACACATACTTGAACAAGCAATATTAACGCGATCTTGAAATAATTTTTATTTTATTCCCCCCCCCCCCCCCCCCCACACACACACACACACACACAGAAAGTGAGAAAATAACATTAAAAAGATACTAAAAACAAAGACTTAACTGGTTCGGTCATCTAGTGAGAATGAACCCAATGCTGCCAGCAGCAAGAGCATAAAACATGAAAATGGAAACATCAAGAGGCAGGGGAAGACCACAAAGAAGATGGATTGACAGAGTCACCAAGATATTAAGAACCTACATATCAGCATATCAAACGCCCGAGCGAGCCTTAGTTCAGAAATCAATCATCAATCAAGCCTGCGATGCCTAAGGGCAATGAAGGACAACAGAAGAAGAAAAGATATTGAAACAATGAACATAATGTTGATAAATACACAATAGAATAATTTCATATGTAGTCAGACAACAGCATATTACTGAAACTTTACCTCCCTGCTTTTTGACACATGTTTCAATATACTTCATTTTCTCCATAAGTTTCTTCTTTTCCTCAATTTCTGCATCGGACAATGCTGATTCATTTGGGTCCAATAGCAGAAACAGTTCCCTCTGAAAGTAAATTAAACAATGATGACATATTACAATGTATTTATAAAATTCATTTTAAAATGTAGATATTAGTTTACTACATGCAATCAGTGAAGTATGTACCATATATGACAGGTTATTGCAGACTGATAAATCAACATACTAAAACTTTTGTCATTTGGCTTCACTTGTGACAGCTGGCAGTGGCTTAATTATGGCAGCGGTCACCTGTGACAGTATCATGATGTGACTCAGATATTGCATCTGTCACTTGTAACAGCCGCAGGGTTTAGCTTAGATTTAGCATCTGTCACTTGCGGCAGTAACAGGGAATGGTTTAGATATGGCATCTGCCTTTAACCCAAGAATACCAGGCACAAATTATGGTGTGGTATTTCACAAAATAATGGCAAACTCCATCCATCATGTGCCATGCCAGTAAGCGTGGGCGGTCATGTTCTGCCATCTCACTCGATCACCAGAGTCGTGGATCAGCTCCGTGTTTCTGTCTCGACCATGCCACAAGGCCAAGCCATCCTGGTACTTGCTTCTAGGTCTTCCCCTTGGTCTGTTCCCCTCGATCTTACCAGTTGTCACCAAGTTCTCCAATCCATTTCTTCTCATAACATGCCCAAAAAATTTTGACTGTCTACGTCTAATTTCTCTAATCAATTTACGATCTTCATTTGTTTCTTGAAGAACTTGTTCATTGGTCTTTCTGGCTGTCCATGGTATTCTTTGCATTTTCCTCAGAAACCACATCTCTACAGCCATCAGATGTTTTTCAGCCTGACTGCTCATTGTCCACGCTTCACATCCATATAAAAGTACAGGTTCTATGTAGCATCTCAACACTCTTTTTCTCGTTTCAATTGACATCTTTTTATTGGTCAGTATGTTTTTCATCTTGCTAAAGGACTACTTTTGCCATGGCGATTCTTGTTCTAATCTCTTCAAGGCATCTTCCATCAGATGTTATTACTGTTCCGAGATAATTGTACCTATTCACTTGTTGAAGAATATTCCCATTTACTTGTATATTACATTGTGGTATTTCATTCTTCCTAGTGACGACCATAATCTGTGTCTTTTTACAATTTAATTCTAACCCTAGTTGTTCACTGTGTGTAACAATCGCATCTACTAAATTTTGCAGGTCCTGTTCATTGTCTGCAATCAAGACTGTATCATCTGCATATCTAATGTTATTGATGCATCGTCCCCCAATGTTGATTCCTTCCATATCTTCAATATTTCTGAAAATACGTTCACTGTACAGGGAAAACAGATCTGGAGACATTACACATCCCTGTCTCACACCTCTCTTAATAGGTTGATATTGGCTTACTTCATTATCAACTCTTATGGCAGCTTGTTGTTTCCAATATATGTTTTTTACAAGTCTAAGATCTTTTCCATCAATTTGTAGATCTTCAAGCATCCTTATCATGTTGACATGTCGCACTTTATCAAAAGCCTTTGTGTAGTCAATAAAGCAAAGGTGTAGATCTTTGTTTACTTCTATAGAACGTTTGATTATGGTTCTCAGTATATACACAGCATTTACTGTACCCTTGCCTTCTACAAACCCACATTGTTCTTCTCCTATTTCAGGTTGTATTTTCCTCCTAACTCTTTGCATGATAATTCTTAGCAAAATCTTTGTGATGTGACTCATTATACTAATTGTTCGATGTTGATCACATTCCAAGGCTCCTGATTTCTTTGGGATTGCAATAAATACAGAATTACATAACTCCTGAGGTATATTTCCAGTATCATATATTGTAAAGCAGACTGGTAACTTTATCTACTCCATATTCTTCTAACGCATTAATCATTTCTGTTGTGATGCTGTCTGAACCGGGGGTCTTGCCAGATTTCATATGGTTAAGAGCATTCTGAACCTCCATCTTCAAAATTGCTGGTCCTTCATTATTATTTTGAACATTATACTGTTCGTCTCTGTTATCGTCATAAAGGTTTTTCACGTAATCTGACCATTCATGTAATATCTGATCTTTTTCTATTATGACTCTTCCATCTTTTGTCTTTAGGCAGCCTGCTGATGTACGTGTTCTTTGATTAGTAAGCTCCTGAATTCTTTTGTGCATTAGTTTCGCATTGTTACTGTTGTGTTGTTTTTCTATTTCTCTGCAATTTTTCTCAAGCCATGTTTCTTTTGCTTTCTTACATAAGGTTCTCACTTTTCTGTGAATATCTTCATATTTGGCAGGATTATTTTTGTTCTGTCTTCTACTGAACGTAAACTTGCCAAGAGATCACAATAGCAGTAAAATGCTGGTATTGACAGCAATGTCCTGTAAAGGATATGCCAAAAAAAAAGTTTTTTTAAACAAAATAGACACCCCAAGGATGTTTTACTCCCCATTGATCCTACAGTAGTGGATCAGACATGTAGCCTCCTCAGATAAGGGTGACAACTAAGAGGACTCATGCACATGTATTATTTAAAGATCCCTTGCCAGCTGTAAATGAAAGAGCTGGCTGAACTGGCTGCACCCTGCTAAATTTCAAAACTCAGAGTTGAGTCAAGAACCGACATCACAGCACTCAGGACATTCCTATACGTGCTCCATCCTCATCTGCAACAGCCAGTGAAGATTCCCAATACTAATGGTGCCAGAAGCAGTCTGACAATGTATCTGTCTAGCTTTTATTCAGATGGAAAAAAATTAGAAAAACAACCTATAAAAATGAATCTTTGTGAACTCCCAAGGACACCAGTAACTGAATATATGGCCCACAGCAATACACATATGACAATAAAATGCGTTGAAACAATAAAGGAAATGTTGTTTAGGACAAAATTGTGTCAGGGGGTGAGACGTTCCACAACACATTGAAAGACATAAATTTGCAACATAAGTTTCGTAACACAAAGGAAGACATAAATTTGCTATGTAAGATTACTCCATTGAAAATATTCATGGTACGACTGTGATGAAATAACCCCCCTGGGGACAAGCATTTTTGGGTTTGCTTTTCCTAGTCTTCCCCTGGGCTACCTAGAAGTCAGTAGGTTTATGTATCGTTTCGTCTGGTCACTTCATGGATCTGTCCAATGTGAGAACTACTAGCAACTACGTTACAGTTACATAGCTCTTGGTCACTGGGGCATTAGTGAAGTTCATAAGGAACTGTGTTGATGTCATGAGTATGATCGGACGAGAGTTTTATGCCTCGACTCATCACCTGCTATGTCAAGGAAAAATTGGCCACTAATTCCTCTGTGCATTCAGGCCCACAAAACTGTGATGGTCCTATTACATCACATTCATAGCAGAAAGTTGCTTGGGGACACATTTTTGTATTATTATTATTACTATATGGGGGAAATAAATGAAGTATGAAGGCACATACTTATGATACAGGGTGTATTTTTAATGACTGTGCAGTTTTAAAAAGTATTGCCATTTTGTATTTACCTATTATGTTGCATTGTGCTGCATGAACTCCACAGTAGGTAAACACAAAACTTGGAAGGGTAATATTTTCAAAAACTAGTCATTAAAAATGGACCCTATATTTCTACTACAAATGCTCACCTGGTCCACATTGATCGAACGGTACATTTTTAAAAATATTTACGGAGTCACTGTCATTCACTGAATTAGCTCTGCCATTGAAATGATTCATTCAGATTTAGTGAATGAAAGCGAATCCATTACCTAAAAAAAACATCCATGGTTCCAATCACTGCTGGTGAGTTCAATGATTTTTAATAATATTTTTAGCAATGTCAGTTGTCGTTCTTTGTCAGGAGGGGGTGGGGGAAGGTGGAAGCATTTTTCCGGGAAATTTTTTTAGCGACCTTCCAGTGACTTCCGGCTTGTAACCATGCTTGCTTATGTCCTCATGTATTCTAAAACAACATGGCATACGTCATGGGAAACCACTCTAATAAATTCAGTAGTGGTCTGTCTGCTAGGCTGCAAGCGTATGTCGCTTAGAACTTTTTTCTCTTGAAGTTATTAAGTTTTTATGATGTTCGGTAAGCTAATTTTGTTTTTAACTCATGTTTCTTTTTTGTCTCTGGTTACTGTTTAATGCATTTTTGAATTCTGCATTAAATTTTACATATACTTGAAGTTTCCACAATTACCTCCTTTTACTGTGTAGAGAAAATATTCAGCAATTAAAAAAAAAGATAGTGCAATCATAACTCAAAATGGTGGCGCCCTGACTATACTAATTACTATAGTGGACCTGTAATTATTTATAATTAGAACTGGCAATTTAACTATTAAAATTAAACAGAATACAAGTTTCATTTGTAACAGTAATTTATCTGTGTACTTGTATAATTTTTCAGCATTTGACATGACTCAAAATAATTTTGAAAGCCAGTTTTCAGACAAATCTGTAAACATGTAAGTAGTGTAAAGAGTACTGTTTTTTCTTAGCAATGTTGCAGTACATGATTATTTAAATTTAAATACAATACTATGAAATAAATTTTGTGTTTTGTTTTTTAATGAGTATTTAATTATTAATTGTGCACTTTTAGATACAGAACAGTGTAATTATAGAGCAGAAGTAGAAATTAATTATTAGCGAAAGAGAATGCTTAATTTATGCAGCAGTTACAAACTTATTTACTTTCATTAATGCATAATATTTAATCAACAAAAGAAAGCTGTCGCAGTGCAGTGGGTACATTAAGACAATATGAGTACATTTTCATGAAGTTTTCTTTCACTAACGACGAACATTTCACATCACATTTAATTAATATAAATGGGCAGCTATTTTTAACTATTAATTAGGTCACAGCACATCTTATCGAAAAGTCTTAAAAGTCGAGCGCATTTCTGTCGGAGACTCTGAGACTCTTGTGCTTTGTGTGATGCTTTCGGCAGGCCGCCGTGTGGAAAGAGATCAAGCCATATGGGGTAAAACCTGGTGCAATGCAGTCAAGCCTCTCGACATTCTATCAAAAGAGGAATGTGACCTTTACTTTCCTGTTACCAAAACTCACAATAAAGTATACATCTTGCCAGGTTTGTTAGCAATGTGACAGACTTTTAATGAATAATAAACAATTGGCGGCCATTTTTAATTATTAATTAGGTCACGGCACATCCTTTTGAAAAATAATACTTCAAGTTAGGCCTCGCCACCCCGGACACAATGATATATGATATGGTACTATGTTGTCAGTTTAAAATTAAACAAGCCACAGTAATAGAAGGCCGGCTCCCTGGCCGAGGGGTTAGCAGCTTTCTCCATAATCCCGAATACTCTCGTGGTTGACGTGAGTGCACGAGAATTGGAAGTGGTTTGAGTCGCACCAGTGACTTATGAGAGTATGGAGCTGGTCGCTCAGAAAGTCGTGGCGTGCTGATGAGCGTAATCTAGCCTAGGAATCAACATACAGCTGAAAGATGCTGATGTTGACCTCAACATCCTGAAACAGGATGGAAATCGGAGGGGGGGGGGGGGGGGGGGGGGGGGGGGGTAGAGAAACAGTAATAGAAGGCAGAATTTCTCAACTCCCAATTTACGGACCGAACTTAACACATTGGTGCAGATTACTTTGCACTTCCTGGTTGTAGATCACGACACAAAAATATGTAATAACTCCGCTTAGAATTGACGTACAATCTTCGTTGTGATATCGTTGGATTCAAATTTCATAAGTAAAAACCCAATTTTTAAATATTGACTACATATGCTAATATTATAATATTATCATGCAAAGAGTTAGGAAGAAAATACAACCTGAAATAGAAGAGGAACAATGTAGGTTTGTAGAAGGCAAGGGTACAGTAAATGCTGTGTATATACTGAGAAAAGTAATTGAACGTTCTATAGAAGTAAACAAAGATCTAAACCTCTGCTTTATTGACTACACAAAGGCTTTCGATAAAGTGAGACATGTTAACATGATAAGGATGCTTGAAGATCCACAAATTGATGGAAAAGACCTTAGACTTGTAAAAAATATATATTGGAAACAACAAGCTGCCATAAGAATTGATAATGAAGTAGGTCAACAGCAGCCTATTAAGAGAGGTGTGAGACAGGGATGTGTAATGTCTCCAGATCTTTTTTCCCTGTACAGTGAAAATATTTTCAGAAATATAGAAGATATGGAAGGAATCAATATTGGGGGATGATACATCAATAACATTAGATATGCAGATGATATAGTCTTGACTGCAGACAATGAACAGGACCTGCAAAATTTAGTAGATGCGGTTGTTGCACACAGTAAACAACTAGGGTTAGAATTGTATTGTAAGAAGACACCGATTATGGTCGTCACTAGGAAGGAAGAAATACCACAATGTAATATACATGTATATGGGCATATTCTTAAACAAGTGAATCGGTACAGCTATCTCGGAACAGTCATAACATCTGATGGGAGATGCCTTGAAGAGATTAGAACAAGGATTGCCATGTCGAAGATAGACATTTGCAAGATGAAAAACATACTGATATCAATTGAAATTAGAAAGAGTGTTGAAGTGCTACATAGAACCTGTACTTTTATATATATTATATTATAGAACTTGTACTATTATATACTATACGGTACAGGTAGCCAGCCGAATGGCTATATTCACAATCGAATTGCGAATAAACAAAGTGTCTATTCGCAATCGAATTGCAATTAGACACTTCGTTTATTCCCGCTCACTAGTCAATTTTAGTTCATTTGGCAAATAAAATTCACGTTAAAGACATCTATTGGATCCATCTATTCTGACATTCGATCACCCCGTCGCTGCCTGGAACCCCACCCCACCCTATCCTCGCAGCTTTCACAAATCCACAGAGTACACTTTATTCACAAGCTTCGAGTTTCTGAGTTCTATATTTTAGTTCGTAATGTGTAATATAACGTGACATTGCGTGAGAATTGGTAGCGGTTCTCTCCGCGTCGGTAACTTACGGGTATGTTAGCCGGTCGCTCAGAAAGCAACGGCAAACTACTAAGCGTAATCTTGCCAAGAAATCAACAAATATATGAAAGATGCTGATGTTGACAGCGATGTCATGTAAAGGATATGCGGGGGGGGAAAATGTTTAATATGCCGGTCTCCCTGGACTAGGAGTTAACGTCTTTCTTTGTAATCTTGTATATTCTCATTGAGTAATATAACCTGCGCGAGATTCGGTAGCAGTTCTCAAGAGTTGGTAACTTACAGGGTATGTGAGCCGGTTGCACAGAAAGCAATGGCAAACTACTGAGCGTAATCTTTCCAAGAAATCAACAATCAGCTGAAAGATACTGATGTTGACAGCGATGTCCTGTAACAAATATGCGAACAAACAAACAAAATGTTTAATATTGTTTATTATAAAAATGAAAAAAAAAAAAAATTGCTCCCCGGCGGGAAATCGAACCCTGGTCTCCCGGGTGTCTGGCGGAGATACATACATACCACTATGCTACTGAGACCACGATATCAACTGAACATCAACTGAAACACATGTCCCGATGACATCACATGACCAGCAGCAATTGAGAAAATCATGTGACTAGCTGCAATTCGATTGTGAATAGAGACTTCGTTTACTCGCAATTTGATTGCGAATAGATACTTCGCGCTGAAAAACATCTGATGGCTGTGGAAATATGGTTTCTGAAGATAATGCAAAGAATACCATGGACAGACAGAAAAACCAATGAACAAGTCCTACAAGAAACAAATGAAGATGGGAGACTTTATTAACAAACGTTTGTTAATAATGTCTCGTACATTATTCACGAACGGCTGGTCACGTGACGTTTACTACCACTGTCGATTGACTTCATAAAACTCTAATGTTCTCTCTTCTTGTCTGTCTTTTGTTTGTGAGTTCTTTTTCTTCAAACCTCACAAAGTCGATATTTGTCGACAAGGAAACACTCTACGTACAGTGATATTTTATTTGGCAAATAAAATTCACGTTAAACAAAGACATCTATTGGATCCATCGATTCCGAAACTTGATCACTCCGTCGCTGTCTGAGGGCTGCACGCCCCCCCCCCCCCCCCCCCCTATAGCTTCCACAGCACCATATCATTGGCACCTTGCCGTCTTGACAGACGATAGTTTGTGCTTTAAAAAGGCATAATAACTTTTACCTATGGTGGTAGTGAATGTGACTGATAAGGCCAATTCGTGCTGTAAAAACAGATCCATAGTAGAGCCTACTTTATTTACAAGCTTCGAGTTTCTCAGTTCTATATTTTAGTTTGTAATGTTTCAAGAAACAAATGAAGATCATAAATTGATTAGAGATGGACGTAGACAGTCAAAATTGTTTGGGCATGTTATGAGAAGAAATGACTTGGAGAACTTGGTGACAACTGCCAAGATCGAAGGAAAGTGACCAAGGGAAAGACCAAGAAGTAAATACCTGGATGGCTTGGCCAAGTGGCATGGTTGAGAAAGGAACATGGAACTGATCCACGACTCTGGTGATCGAGTGAGATGGCAAAACATGACCGCCCAAGCTTATCGGCATGGCACATGATGGATGGATGGTTTAATATTTTTTATAAAATCTTTTTAAAAATTGCTGGCGGGGAGTCGAACCCCAGTCTCCCATGTGACAGGTGGATATACTAACCACTACACTACCAAAGACACAATGGAATTTCTACAAACATTAACAATGTAGTCAAACATATGTCCAGTCGATTGTGAATAATGTCTCGTACATTATTAACAAACGTTTGTGATTAATCACTTCGTATGAAGATCGTAAACTGATTAGAGACATTAAATGTAGACAGTCAAAATTTTTTGGGCATTTTATGAGCTCTTTTTTTGGGCTCTTGCCTCGCCTTTCCGAACAAGACAAAGTTGCTATGAGGTTTTTTTCAAAACTAAAGAAGTTGTAGCAGTTTTAAACACATTGTAAATAATTGTTTCTGGGCAGCAAGTCAAAATCAGCTAAAGGAGTATTTCCTTCTTTGTTCCAATTATGACTTAATTTTACACACAATTCTGGATATCTCAGCTTAGAATCAACATACAGACTTGAATGAGGTCTTCTTCTTCTTCAGCATTCCGAGCCATTGAGGTTCTTTGCTGCAAATACAATCTGTCTCCATTCGTCTCTCTGGTGGACCTTCTCTTGCCAGTCGTTGATTCCAAGTGCTTGTAGGTCTGTATGTATATTATCTCTCCACCGCCTTCTTGGTCTACCTCGGGGTCTACGGTCATTTATTTCCTGAGTGTAAGCGAGTTTTGTTTCCCTATTATCTTCCATTCTTTCTATATGCCCCAGCCATTGTAGTCTATTAGCCTTCATGATACCAGTGATTAGCGGGGACTTAAACAAATCATAAATGTCTTTGTTACTTCTTCTTTTCCACTCTCCACTTTGTGTATCCCTAATGGGTCCAAAGATGCGTCTTAAAATTTTGTTCTCAAAGGTTTGTAACAAGGCTTCGTCTCCTTTCGTTGTACTCCAGGTTTCAGAGCCATACAGCACAACTGGTCTGATCAGTGTTTTGTATATTGTGATTTTGGTGTTACGAGATAGCGCCTTTGATTTTAGTAGATGTTGTAGTGCATAGTATATCTTATTTCCAGAGTTGATTCTAGTTTGTATTTCTTCCCTTATGATGTTGGAGCAGTTGAAGATTGTACCCAGGTATTTGTATGTTTCCGTTCTTTTAATGGTCATATTATCTATTTGTATGTGGCCAGAGTTTTTAGCCATTCCGTCTCTTGAAATTACCATATATTCTGTCTTATCTTGGTTGATAACCAGCCCCATCTGTTGGGCTTTTTCCTTTAAGTGAGTCAATATTTCTAATGTCTTTTGTTCACTTTGCCCTATAATATCTATATCATCTGCATAACCAAGCAGCTTGGATGTTCCTCCAATATCACATTCCTCCTTTACCTTCCTTACAACTTTCTCTAGAGCCAGATTGAAGAGTAGCGGCGATAGTGCATCACCCTGTTTCAAGCCAGATGTTATTTGGAAGGGGTCTGATTTCCTGCCTTTATATGTTACTATATTATAAGTATCTTCCATGCATAGTTTGGTCATGTTAATTAACTTCCTTGGTATTCCAAATTCCTGCATAACATTCCATAGACTATTCCTATGGACACTATCATAAGCCTTTTTAAAATCCACAAAAATGTTATGGAGATCTCTTTTATATTCCCAATGTTTCTCGGCTATTTGTCGTAAGATAAATATCTGATCTATTGTTGATCTGTTTTGTCTAAAACCCGCCTGGTAGTCACCTAATATGTCTTCTGAATATGGTTTTAGTCTATTTAGTATCGAGGCTCATGTATTTGAATGAGGTACCGTTGGAAAATATTTTTCAGGTCCTATTCGTCTGTCCAGATTTAATCAATGCCAAACCAATTTTTAAAATGTCATCAAAGTACCTAAGTCTTTTTAAGTTTATCTACCAAAATAGTAAATTACTATTACTAAATACTTACCAGTCTTTGTATCTTACGAGTCTGTTCTGGGGTTGAAGCCATGGCAGGACAGTCTGAAACCCAAAAACAACTGTCAATCTATCGCGGACGACGTTCTTCTAAAATATGCACACTGTTTTCTCTTACTGTGATATCAATAATAATATTATTGTAATCAAACTTGCTGGTCTTCAAAAAACTGTTACTCCCTCGTTGTGTAACTCTCTTGTCTTAAAGATTGCCGAGAGACCGGAACAGGGTTGCCAGATCACTGTGATTTTTTTAAAAAGCCAAGTCATGAAATAAAAAAGCCAAAAAAGAAGACATTACACAGTAAAAATATATTTACATCACATGAAAACCTCGTCTTCAAATAAGTATTCCTCTTCATTATTGAGAAATTCAATACAGGATTCCTTAGAATATAAAAATGTCAGCTTTGAAATCATGCAACATTTTGGATGAAGTAACAAATTTCTTAAAGCACTTGTTTGAAGATGGTACAAGAAATAAATGTTGAGGCCACTAAAACGATTACATAAATAGACACACATAGTATTATTTGGCGCTCACAGAAGAAGAAGAAGAAGGAAATAGAGATTAGAAGACGCACTAGACAACATAAAATTTGAAAGCTATAATAGTTACCGGCCGGGATCGAACCTGTCGCCTCCAAATGACGACGGCGCTTCGCTGCAGGAACAAGCGTACTTAGACGCACGACCACGATGGAGTGTCTAGTTGGTCGTACGTCGAAGTACTCTTGTTCCTGCAGCGAGGCGCCGTCGTCATTTGGACTATTACATAAATAGACATATATAGTATTATTTGGCACTCACAGGAGAAGAGGAAGAAGGAAATAGAGATTTGAAGACGCACTAGACAAAATAAAATTTGAAAGATATAATAATAGTTATCAACCGGGATCGAACCTGTCGCCTTCAAATGACGACGGCGCCTCGCTGCAGGAACAAGTGTACTTCGACGCACGACCAACTAGACACTCATTTTGAAGTCTTCAAAGTCTATCATTGAAGACGATAGTACTACTCTAATTCTAATAATTGCTCGCTTGCTTGTCTGTGTTCGCTGGCTGTGAACTCCAGCGCGAAGTCCTGTATGTCGGATGAAGACATCCTGTTGTCCAACATCAGTGTGATGTCATACAGGACCTGAGGTTTGCGTGAGTATCCGTTGTCCTATGTCTGGCTTATTGGTGTGCAGACTGGTGGTTCCTCGCCGTGCAGGCAGACACTCTCCGACTTCGGAGGAATCAACGATCCTACTGACTTTAGCCAGGACCCCGAAGGGACATGTTGCCCAGGAAGGACGCGTCAATAGGTCTTGGCCAGTATAGAACCCAGCCCTGGTGCCTTGGAAACACCTCTACTTCCATAATTGCATCTAAAAGAGAGAACATCCTCTCCACTACAGCATTTCTAATAGGTTAGTTAGTTAGTTAGTTAGTTAGTCGCAGTTCCAACAAGGTGTTATTAAGCAAGTAAGAGCAAAAGAAGCACGCTCTTTAAATTGGGGATGTTTCTGCCATGACCTGTGTTGCGTCATGGCATAGTTAAGCCATAACCCAGTTTAGATTAGGTTAAAGGTTATGGCAGTTTTCAGGAATTGGACACCTGGAACGTGAACAGTGGATACTTTTCACAAAGCGTGAAAACACGGGAACTCGCTTCGGGTGGACTCGAGGTGAGTCCAAAAAGAGCAATCTGCGTTCAGCCATCGTCCAGTATGGACATGGTTAGATGTGTAAAGAGCAACGGCTAAATACTATGCCGTTTGTTTTTTTAAGTGTTAGAACTTCGTCGGTTTTGTCAAGTGTTGAATATGTGCAAGTGTAATTGCATGTGCTTAGATGAACATAAATTGTGGAAAACGTAATTGTCGTTGTTTCATGAATAGTTACATTCTATTCATCATCGTTGGAGTGAAGATTGATTGATTGACTGATTGATTGATTGATTTAGGAACCGACATCACAGCATTCTGGGCATTCCCATAAGCGCTCCGTCACCATCCTCAGAAGCCAGCGAAGAGTTCCAACCCAATAGTACCAGTAGCAATCTGATTATATGTGCGTCTCGCCTTTCCTCTAAGCGTCGAGCATCGGGCAGATCCCCTCGTCACTCTTCGCTGTCGCATTCTTGCCAGACCATGGTGATCCATTTGCTCCTCCGAGGTGTACACGTGCTCCCACAAGGCCGCAACTACGGTCCTGATAATGGTATTCCCAGTCTTGGACAGACACGGTTTTATCGCTGAGGTATCTAACTAAAATGCACAAATACTTTTGGGTCGAGACATTAGTGGACTCATCAATGATTAGTCTATACTTCTTGTTTTGCAGATCTAGAATTAGATCAGATTTTACAGATGGTGAAATAACATTTCTTACTAGTGATATGCACTTCGTTCGGTGCAATTTTATCTGACCAAGAGTGCTGCCACATCCATGGGCTACCATTATTTCACCCAAGTGATCAATTGTGCGTATGGCACTATGGCAGGCCATGCTAACAGCAATTTGTAACGCTGCTAATTTGACTTTATCATCAATTTTCTTACTTATTTTCATCATTGAAAGTGTGTATGTGTGTGTGTGGGGGGGTGTGTGTGGGGTGTGTGTGTGTGTGTGTGTGTGTGTGTGTGTGTGTGTGTGTGTGTGTGTGTGTGTGAAGAACATGGCGAGCCCCGCTTGTGTTTTTCTGCTGTTTCATGATTTGCGAGATTTGAAATTCTTGGAACAATATTACACCGGCACAATTTACAATATGCCTTTCAGAACTATCGGTGGATTTCTTGAGCCACACAAATGTCGTTTCCCATTGATCATTATATTTCCGATTAGTATCATAAGATGGTTTCCACTTTGGCATGATAATGTGCTCAATAATAAGAAATACTTGCCATGAGAAAAATAGTGAGGACCGGGCTTTATTTCACGCGGACTTCTAGTAATAAAATTTCCCGTGGTCTCTGGGTTCGTGTGTATTGTTGCGTACGTAAACAATCCCTTGGCAGTTGGACATCGAAAAAGAGCAGCCTAACGGCGCTGCCCGGGCAAAATTTCGAGTTAAAAATCTACAAAAAGTATTTCAGGGTCCTCGCCGGTGCTACGGAGTTCGTGCACTGAGCTGAGTTTCTCCAGACTCAGGTTTGAGTTAGGAGAAGAATGGAGCACTTATAGGTTACACCAGTGTGCCGTGATGATGATCCATCGACTAAACTAAACTAAATGAATTTGAAAACTGAACTGAACAGTAAGGTGGCTGCGCAGTGCTTTAGTGCGCATAGAACAGTACAAGTACAGTACGAAAACCATACGTGTTTAATACTTGTTAGTTGTTACGCTCGTTCTCAAGAATGAACCAAAAGCAGTATAAGCTAAGCTTATTGTTTTGCATTTGTTTTAGCTAACAAGTGTTAAAACAAGATAAAAATTAACTTGACCAATTAAAAAAAAAGAGGCATTTATAGCTAACTAGCTGACCCGGCCCGGCTTCGCCCAGTCCTTGGTGGGGAGCATCTCATTTAATTCATATAAGTAGTCATATAAGTTCCCGTTCCCGTTACCGACTGTCTGTCTGTCTGTCTGTCTGTCTGTCTGTCTGTCTGTCTGACCCGGCCCGGCATCGCCCAGCACCTGGTGTGGAGCATCTCATTTAATTCATATAAGTAGTCATATAAGCTCCCGTTCCCGTTCCCGACTATCTATCTGTCTGTCTGTCTGTCTATCTGTCTGTCTGTCTGTCTGATCCGGCCCGGCTTCGCCCAGCCCCTGATGGGGAGCATCTCATTTAATTCATATAAGTAGTCATATAAGTTCCCGTTCCCGACTGTCTGTCTGTCTGTCTGTCTGTCTGTCTAATCATTTATTGGTTGCAGTTAGAACAACCTTAGATAAACGAAGACCAACTTACAAAAAGCATTAGAAAGAGCACTTGAAAGATCTTTACATCTTCCCCAACAATTAACTTGGGTAAATGGAGCAGCGGCAGCAGCGGCAGAAGAAGAAGAAAAAGGAGGAGTAGGAGCTGGGAGGAGGAAGAGGGAGGTGGAGGAGGGAGGAAGAGATAGGCGGAGAGAGGAGGAGGGAAGAGGAGGGAGGAGGAAGGAGGAGGAGTAGTAGGGAGGAGGAGGGATTAGGAGGAGGAGGGAGGAGGAGGGAGGAGGAGGAAGGAGGAGGAGGAGGCAGGAGGTGGGAGGAGGAGGGGGAGGAGGAAGAGGGAGGAGGAAGGAGAAGGAGGAGGAGGAGGGAGAAGGAGGGAGGAGAAGAACGCATGAGGAGGAGGGGAAGGATAAGGGAGGAGGAGGGAGGAGGGAGATGGAGGAGGAGGGAGGAGGAGGGAGAGAGGAGGCGGAGGGAGAAGGAGGAGGGGAGGAGGAGGGAGGAGGGAGAAGGAGGAGGGGAGGAGGAGGGAGGATGAGGAGGGAGGAGGAGAAGAGGGAGGAGGAGGTGGGTTTTGGAGGGAAGGGGGGGGAGGGGAGGAGGAGGAAGGAGGTAGAGGGGAGGTTTTGGGGGGAGGGGAGAGGATGAGGAGGGAGGAGGAGAAGGGGGGAGGAGAAGGGAGGAGGAGAAGGGAGGAGGAGAAGGGAGGAGGAGGATGGGGGGGGAGCAGGCGAGGGAGGAAGAGGAGGGGAGGAGGGAGGAGAGGGAGGGAAGGAGGAGGAGGAGAGAGGAGGAGAAGGAAGAGGAGTGATTAAGAGAAGGAGGAGGGCGAGGAAAGGGGGGGGGGAAGAGGGGGGGAAGATGGGGGGAGGAAGGAGGAGGAGGAAGGAGGAGGGAAGAGGGAGGAGGAGGAAAAGACGGGGGAGGGGCCCGGAGGAGGAGGAGAGGGAGGAGGGGGAGGGGAAGAGGAAGGGTTTTGGAGGGGAGGAGGAGAGAGGAGGAGGAGGAGGGGAATTTACGCATATGCCTGTAGATTTAATAATGGCTGAAGTTGTTCCATGTCTTCTTAGAGTTGGCGACAGTGTAAAGAAATATAAATCTTCAACTTGATAGAGATAAGGTAACTATTATTTATTTATTCTTTAAGCATAAAAAGATGAGTTATAATGTTATGCATTATGCATTATTTTTATGAAAACTTGAAAATGCCTTAAAGATTGTATCATTATTTATTATAACTCATATGCCGGTACATAACTATAGACAAAGAGTTTATAAATCTTTGAAAACGATGCCACAATATGACTATAAGGTATACAGAAAAGTTATTCCCCTTGAAATAACTTTTACAGAGTTAGGTCCCCTGAGATTTATGAAATTATAATGAAAAATGAAAAATGAAATAATATTGGGTAAGCAGCCATTTCACACTAAAAAATATATGACAGTTGGCAGCGATGGAATGAGAGGAAGAAGTGTAGAAAATTTCATCTCAATCGGGTGGACCGTTCGCGAGCGCATAAAGGACAGACATACAGACAGACGGAGACTGCCTTTTATATATAAGATTATTATGCCATTACAAATTATTATTTTTTTTAAAGCCAAGAATCTAGCCAAAATGCCAACTGATAGTTTGACGCCAAACCTGTTTTTTTTAAAGCCAGATTGATCAGATTTGGGGTTAGAAAAGCCAATCTGGCCCAAACCCGGACCCCGGGAAAAGGTGCC
>JACEFZ010014844.1:2500-50078 GCA_014155875.1 Cepaea nemoralis
AGAAGACAGATAACAATAATTTACATAGAAGAACATCACGCATTCAGTGCATGCACCCATGCCAATATACAGATAGATCAACACAAATCTCATCAGATAATGGAAGTTGGTTGATTCTGCTGAATCCAAACAATGAAATCTGCAGCTAAAAATTTTCTGCGGAATGAGGAAGGAAGCACAATGGCCAACCCTCCTTAGTCGCCTTACGTGATGTATGGCAGTTTCCAGTGTGTTTCTATTCTAAACTGTCCATGTACCACGGCTTTATATCCTGGGTCGGCTCTTGCGTCGTACAAGTGTACATCAGTGGATTCACTGGCTAATTAATGTTTAATTTGTGCCAGGAGGACTCCTATCTTCGACATGTAATCACAGATGATGGAAGAAGTGAAACAAAAATAATGAAGACAAAAAAAAAAGAATAAGAATGGCCGAAAACGATTTCAACAGCATAAAATCAGCGTTAACATCTAGATAGATTAACAACGCATTAAAAATGCGAATTGTCAAATGTTATGTATATTCAACATTACTATATGGCGCGGAAGCCTGGACATTCAATACGCAATTAGAAAGTCGAATAGAGACCCAGGAGATGTGGATATACAGAAGGGAATGTCGTATTTCATGGAAACAAAACCAATCAAATACAGGGGTTATACAAAAACTGGGAATGAAAAGAGAGTTGACAAAAGAGATAAAAAAAGAGGCAACTGAAATATTTTAGCCACGTTAAAAAACATAACACTCTTATAAAAACCATAGTTGGAGGGGGGGGGGGGGGTAATGTTGAAGGCAAGCGAGCAAGAGGTAGACAACGATACAAGTGGGGACATAACATCAAAGTATGGATGAACAGCAATCGGACAGCATGTACAGTCAGGACGAGTCAGCCAACCTTCATCACGGAGACGGCAACTGACTAGACTGATTGTGCCAGGACTTCAACTGTTGACGTGGTCTATAGTGACATTCTGTAGTTAGAAAACAACACAACACTAGGCTAACTTGGTACTGTTGCCTAACTGCCTAACGAATAAGGCCATCTCTTCAGCCTGCAATCCTTTTATTGTCGCCGCAAATGGAAATAACTGGGGGTCCTTGTCTATCAGCACATCTCATTATAGTCATGACGACCGACTCGCCACTACATTGACTCTCTGAGTGGGGCTTAGTGAGTACAATAAAAGATTCACACAATATGTATGTGCCAGCTGCACGTAATTGCATTGACAATACCAGAAGGCGTTTTCAACAAGCAAGTGTTGGAAAGATGCAGCAACACAAGCATGCGGCGTACAGAGACTTAATGAAAATATATAACACGGTGTGGTGGGACACAATGAGGACAGCAGACAGTGTAGTGGGACACAATGAAGACAGTGTGGTGGAACACAATGAAGACAGTGTAGTGGGACACAATGAAGACAGTGTGGAACACAATGAAGACAGCACACAGTGTAGTGGGACACAATGAAGACATCACACAGTGTAGTGGAACACAATGCAGACATCACACAGTGTAGTGGGACACAATGAAGACATCACACAGTGTAGTGGGACACAATGAAGACAGCACACAGATTAGTGGGACACAATGAAGACAGCACACAGTGTAGTGGAACACAATGCAGACAGCACACAGTGTAGTGGGGCACAATGAAGACAGCACACAGTGTAGTGGAACACAATGAAGACATCACACAGTGTAGTGGAACACAATGAATACATCACACAGTGTAGTGGAACACAATGAAGACAGCACACAGTGTGGTGGAACACAATGCAGACAGCACACAGTGTAGTGGAACACAATGAAGACAGCACACAGTGTAGTGGAACACAATGCAGACAGCACACAGTGTGGTGGAACACAATGAAGACAGCACACAGTGTAGTGGGGCACAATGAAGACAGCACACAGTGTAGTGGGGCACAATGAAGACAGCACACAGATTAGTGGGACACAATGAAGACATCACACAGTGTAGTGGAACACAATGAAGACATCACACAGTGTAGTGGAACACAATGAAGACATCACACAGTGTAGTGGAACACAATGCAGACATCACACAGTGTAGTGGAACACAATGAAGACAGCACACAGTGTAGTGGAACACAATGAAGACATCACACAGTGTAGTGGAACACAATGCAGACATCACACAGTGTAGTGGAACACAATGAAGACATCACACAGTGTAGTGGGGCACAATGCAGACATCACACAGTGTAGTGGGGCACAATGAAGACATCACACAGTGTAGTGGAACACAATGAAGACATCACACAGTGTAGTGGAACACAATGAAGACATCACACAGTGTAGTGGGGCACAATGCAGACATCACACAGTGTAGTGGAACACAATGAAGACATCACACAGTGTAGTGGGGCACAATGAAGACATCACACAGTGTAGTGGGGCACAATGAAGACAGCACACAGTGTAGTGGAACACAATGAAGACAGCACACAGTGTAGTGGGACACAATGAAGACAGCACACAGTGTAGTGGGACACAATGAAGACATACACAGTGTAGGTGGAACACCAATGAAGACATCACACAGTGTAGTGGAACACAATGAAGACATCACACAGTGTAGTGGAACACAATGAAGACCAGACACACAGTGTAGTGGGACACAATGAAGACATCACACAGTGTAGTGGAACACAATTAAGACAGCACACAGTGTAGTGGAACACAATGCAGACATCCACAGTTGTAGTGGACACAATGAAGACAGCACACAGTGTAGTGGGACACAATGAAGACATCACACAGGTGTAGTGGGAACACAATGATGACATCACACAGTGTAGTGGAACACAATGAAGACATCACACAGTGTAGTTGGAACACAATGAAGACATCACACAGTGTAGTGGAACACAATTGAAGCACAGACACACAGTGTAGTGGGACCACAATGAAGAACATCACACAGTGTAGTGGAACACAATGAAGAACAGAACACACAGTGTAGTGGGAACACAATGAAGACAGCACACAGGTGTTAGTGGGGCACAATGAAGACAGCACACAGTGTAGTGGAAGCACAATGAAGACATCAACACAGTGTAGTGGGCACATGAAGACAGCACACAGTGTAGTGGGGCACAATGAAGACAGCACACAGTGTAGTGGGGCACAATGAAGACATCACACAGTGTAGTGGGGCACAATGAAGACAGCACACAGTGTAGTGGGACACAATGAAGACATCACACAGTGTAGTGGGGCACAATGAAGACAGCACACAGTGTAGTGGGGCACAATGAAGACAGCACACAGATTAGTGGGACACAATGAAGATATCACACAGTGTAGTGGAACACAATGAAGACATCACACAGTGTAGTGGAACACAATGAAGACACAGAACACACAGTGTAGTGGGACACAATGAAGACAGCACACAGTGTAGTGGGCACAATGAAGACACACACAGTGTAGTGGAACACAATGAAGACAGCACACAGTGTAGTGGGCACAATGAAACACACACAGTGTAGTGGACACAAAGAAGACAACCCCAGTGTAGTGGGAACACAATGAAGACAAGCACACAGTGTAGTGGACACAATGAAGACAGCACACAGTGTAGTGGGACACAATGAAGACACACACAGTGTAGTGGAACAATGAAGACACACACAGTGTAGTGGGACACAATGAAGACAGCACACAGTGTAGTGGGAACACAATGAAGACACACACAGTGTAGTGGGACACAATGAAGACAGCACACAGTGTAGTGGGACACAATGAAGACAGAGTAGTGGGACACAATGAAGACAGTGTAGTGGGACACAATGAAGACAGTGTAGTGGGGCACAATGAAGACAGCACACAGTGTAGTGGGGCACAATGAAGACAGCACACAGTGTAGTGGGACACAATGAAGACAGTGTAGTGGGACACAATGAAGACAGGTAGTGGGACACAATGAAGACAGTGTAGTGGGACACAATGAAGACAGCACACAGTGTAGTGGGACACAATGAAGACAAATCCAAAAACAGTGTAGTGGGAAAACAATGAAGAACACACAGTTAGTGGGACACAATGAAGACAGCACACAGTGTAGTGGAAAACAATGAAACAGATACACAAAAAAGTGTAGTGGGACACAATGGAAAGGGGCACAAAAAACACACAGTGTAGTGGGACACAATGAAGACACACACAGTGTAGTGGGAAAACAATGAAGACACACACAGTGTAGTGGGACACAATGAAGAAAAAACACACAGTGTAGTGGGAAAACAATGAAGACACACACAGTGTAGTGGGAAAACAATGAAGACAGCACACAGTGTAGTGGGGCACAATGAAGACAGCACACAGTGTAGTGGGACACAATGAAGACACACACAGGTAGTGGAACACAATGAAGACATCACACAGTGTAGTGGAACACAATGAAGACATCCCCACAGTGTAGTGGGACACAATGAAGACAGCACACAGTGTAGTGGGACACAATGAAGACATCACACAGTGTAGTGGACACAATGAAGACAGCACACAGTGTAGTGGGACACAATGAAGACAGCACACAGTGTAGTGGGACACAATGAAGACAGCACACAGTGTAGTGGAACACAATGAAGACAGCACAACAGTGTAGGGAACACAATGAAGACAGCACACAGTGTAGTGGGACACAATGAAGACACAGAACACACAGTGTAGTGGAACACAATGAAGACACAGAACACACAGTGTAGTGGAACACAATGAAGACATCACACAGTGTAGTGGGGCACAATGAAGACAGCACACAGTGTAGTGGGACACAATGAAGACATCACACAGTGTAGTGGGGCACAATGAAGACATCACACAGTGTAGTGGAACACAATGAAGACACAGAACACACAGTGTAGTGGAACACAATGAAGACACAGAACACACAGTGTAGTGGGACACAATGAAGACACAGAACACACAGTGTAGTGGAACACATGAAGACACAGAACCACAGTGTAGTGGAACACAATGAAGACATCACACAGTGTAGTGGGGCACAATGAAGACAGCACACAGTGTAGTGGGACACAATGAAGACATCACACAGTGTAGTGGGGCACAATGAAGACATCACACAGTGTAGTGGAACACAATGAAGACACAGAACACACAGTGTAGTGGGACACAATGAAGACATCACACAGTGTACTGGGGCACAATGAAGACATCACACAGTGTAGTGGGACACAATGAAGACATCACACAGTGTAGTGGAACACAATGAAGACATCACACAGTGTAGTGGAACACAATGAAGACACAGAACACACAGTGTAGTGGGACACAATGAAGACACAGAACACACAGTGTAGTGGGACACAATGAAGACATCACACAGTGTAGTGGAACACAATGAAGACACAGAACACACAGTGTAGTGGGACACAATGAAGACATCACACAGTGTAGTGGGACACAATGAAGACACAGAACACACAGTGTAGTGGGACACAATGAAGACATCACACAGTGTAGTGGAACACAATGAAGACACAGAACACACAGTGTAGTGGGACACAATGAAGACACAGAACACACAGTGTAGTGGAACACAATGAAGACACAGAACACACAGTGTAGTGGAACACAATGAAGACACAGAACACACAGTGTAGTGGGACACAATGAAGACATCACACAGTGTAGTGGAACACAATGAAGACACAGAACACACAGTGTAGTGGGACACAATGAAGACACAGAACACACAGTGTAGTGGAACACAATGAAGACACAGAACACACAGTGTAGTGGAACACAATGAGGACAGCACACAGTGTAGTGGAACACAATGAAGACAGCACACAGTGTAGTGGAACACAATGAAGACAGCACACAGTGTAGTGGAACACAATGAAGACAGCACAAAGTGTAGTGGGACACAATGAAGACAGCACACAGTGTAGTGGAACACAATGAAGACAGCACACAGTGTAGTGGAACACAATGAAGACAGCACACAGTGTAGTGGAACACAATGAAGACAGCACACAGTGTAGTGGAACACAATGAAGACAACACACAGTGTAGTGGAACACAATGAAGACATCACACAGTGTGGTGGAACACAATGAAGACAGTGTAGTGGGACACAATGAAGACAGCACACAGTGTAGTGGGACACAATGAAGACATCACACAGTGTAGTGGGACACAATGAAGACAGCACACAGTGTAGTGGAACACAATGAAGACAGCACACAGTGTAGTGGAACACAATGAAGACAGCACACAGTGTAGTGGAACACAATGAAGACATCACACAGTGTAGTGGAACACAATGAAGACATCACACAGTGTAGTGGAACACAATGAAGACATCACACTGTGTAGTGGAACACAATGAAGACATCACACTGTGTAGTGGAACACAATGAAGACAGCACACAGTGTAGTGGAACACAATGAAGACATCACACAGTGTAGTGAACACAATGAAGACAGCACCACAGTGTAGTGGGAACACAATGAAGACATCACACAGTGTAGTGGGGCACAATGAAGACAGCACACAGTGTAGTGGAACACAATGAAGACATCACACAGGTGTAGTGGAACACAATGAAGACATCACACAGTGTAGTGGAACACAATGAAGACATCACACAGTGTAGTGGAACACAATGAAGACATCACACAGTGTAGTGGAACACAATGAAGACATCACACAGTGTAGTGGAACACAATGAAGACATCACACAGTGTAGTGGAACACAATGAAGACATCACACAGTGTAGTGGGGCACAATGAAGACATCACACAGTGTAGTGGAACACAATGAAGACATCACACAGTGTAGTGGAACACAATGAAGACACAGAACACACAGTGTAGTGGAACACAATGAAGACAGCACACAGTGTAGTGGGACACAATGAAGACATCACACAGTGTAGTGGGACACAATGAAGACACAGAACACACAGTGTAGTGGAACACAATGAAGACAGCACACAGTGTAGTGGGACACAATGAAGACAGCACACAGTGTAGTGGGACACAATGAAGACAGTGTAGTGGGACACAATGAAGACAGTGTAGTGGAACACAATGAAGACAGTGTAGTGGGACACAATGAAGACAGTGTAGTGGAACACAATGAAGACAGCACACAGTGTAGTGGGACACAATGAAGACAGTGTAGTGGGACACAATGAAGACAGTGTAGTGGGACACAATGAAGACAGTGTAGTGGGACACAATGAAGACAGTGTAGTGGGACACAATGAAGACAGCACACAGTGTAGTGGGACACAATGAAGACAGTGTAGTGGACACAATGAAGACAGTGTAGTGGAACACAATGAAGACAGTGTAGTGGGACACAATGAAGACAGTGTAGTGGAACACAATGAAGACAGCACACAGTGTAGTGGGACACAATGAAGACAGTGTAGTGGGACACAATGAAGACAGTGTAGTGGGTCACAATGAAGACAGTGTAGTGGGACACAATGAAGACATCACACAGTGTAAGTGGGACCACAATGAAGACATCAACACAGTGTAGTGGAACACAATGAAGACATCACACAGTTGTAGTGGGACACAATGAAGACACAGAACACACAGTGTAGTGGAACACAATGAAGACAGCACACAGTGTAGTGGAACACAATGAAGACAGCACACAGTGTAGTGGAACACAATGAAGACACAGAACACACAGTGTAGTGGAACACAATGAAGACAGCACACAGTGTAGTGGAACACAATGAAGACATCACACAGTGTAGTGGGACACAATGAAGACACAGAACACACAGTGTAGTGGAACACAATGAAGACAGCACACAGTGTAGTGGAACACAATGAAGACATCACACAGTGTAGTGGGACACAATGAAGACACAGAACACACAGTGTAGTGGGACACAATGCAGACACAGAACACACAGTGTAGTGGAACACAATGCAGACAGCACACAGTGTAGTGGAACACAATGAAGACACAGAACACACAGTGTAGTGGGACACAATGCAGACACAGAACACACAGTGTAGTGGAACACAATGAAGACAGCACACAGTGTAGTGGAACACAATGAAGACAGTGTAGTGGGACACAATGAAGACAGTGTAGTGGGACACAATGAAGACAGTGTAGTGGAACACAATGAAGACAGTGTAGTGGGACACAATGAAGACAGTGTAGTGGAACACAATGAAGACAGCACACAGTGTAGTGGGACACAATGAAGACATCACACAGTGTAGTGGGACACAATGAAGACAGCACACAGTGTAGTGGGACACAATGAAGACAGTGTAGTGGTACACAATGCAGACACAGAACACACAGTGTAGTGGGACACAATGAAGACATCACACAGTGTAGTGGGACACAATGAAGACATCACACAGTGTAGTGGGACACAATGAAGACAGCACACAGTGTAGTGGGACACAATGAAGACATCACACAGTGTAGTGGGACACAATGAAGACAGCACACAGTGTAGTGGGACACAATGAAGACAGCACACAGTGTAGTGGGACACAATGAAGACACAGAACACACAGTGTAGTGGAACACAATGCAGACAGCACACAGTGTAGTGGGAGCACACTGCAGACAGCACACAGTGTAGTGGGACACAATGCAGACACAGAACACACAGTGTAGTGGAACACAATGAAGACACAGAACACACAGTTGTAGTGGGACACAATGCAGACACAGAACACACAGTCTAGTGGAACACAATGCAGACAGCACACAGTGTAGTGGAACACAATGAAGACACAGAACACACAGTGTAGTGGAACACAATGAAGACACAGAACACACAGTGTAGTGGAACACAATGAAGACACAGAACACACAGTGTAGTGGGACACAATGAAGACACAGAACACACAGTGTAGTGGGACACAATGCAGACACAGAACACACAGTGTAGTGGGACACAATGAAGACATCACACAGTGTAGTGGAACACAATGAAGACATCACACAGTGTAGTGGAACACAATGAAGACAGCACACAGTGTAGTGGAACACAATGAAGACAGCACACAGTGTAGTGGAACACAATGAAGACAGCACACAGTGTAGTGGAACACAATGAAGACATCACACAGTGTAGTGGAACACAATGAAGACAGCACACAGTGTAGTGGAACACAATGAAGACAGCACCACAGGTAGTGGAACACAATGAAGACATCACACAGTGTAGTGGAACACAATGAAGACAGCACACAGTGTAGTGGAACACAATGAAGACATCACACAGTGTAGTGGAACACAATGAAGACATCACACAGTGTAGTGGAACACAATGAAGACAGCACACAGTGTAGTGGAACACAATGAAGACATCACACAGTGTAGTGGAACACAATGAAGACATCACACAGTGTAGTGGACACAATGAGACATCACACAGTTGTAGTGGGACACAATGAAGACATCACACAGTGTAGTGGAACACAATGAAGACAGTGTAGTGGAACACAATGAAGACAGTGTAGTGGAACACAATGAAGACAGTGTAGTGGAACACAATGAAGACAGTGTAGTGGAAAACAATGAAGACAGTGTAGTGGAACACAATGAAGACATCACACAGTGTAGTGGAACACAATGAAGACATCACACAGTGTAGTGAACACATGAAGAAAGTGTAGTGGGACACAATGAGACACAGAACACACAGTGTAGTGGGACACAATGAGACATCACACAGTGTAGTGGAACACAATGAAGCGACAGTGTAGTGGGACACAATGAAGACATCACACAGTGTAGTGGAACACAATGAAGACAGTGTAGTGGAACACAATGAAGACAGTGTAGTGGAACACAATGAAGACATCACACAGTGTAGTGGAACACAATGAAGACATCACACAGTGTAGTGGAACACAATGAAGACAGTGTAGTGGGACACAATGAAGACACAGAACACACAGTGTAGTGGGACACAATGAAGACATCACACAGTGTAGTGGAACACAATGAAGACAGTGTAGTGGGACACAATGAAGACATCACACAGTGTAGTGGAACACAATGAAGACAGTGTAGTGGGACACAATGAAGACATCACACAGTGTAGTGGGACACAATGAAGACATCACACAGTGTAGTGGCGTGGACAGCAATGAAGACACAGAAACAACACAGTGTAGGGGACAAAATGAAGACATTCCACACAGTGTAGTGGAAACCACAATGAATGACAGTGTAGATGGACAAAATGAAGACACAGAACACACACCGTGTAGTGAGAACACCATGAAGACAGCACACATGTATAGTGGCCACCAATGAAGACTAGCACACAGTGTAGTGGGAATACACTGAAGACAGTGTAGTGGACCACAATGAAGACAGCACACCATGTGTAGTGGAACACAATGAGACAGTGTAGGGGGACCAAATGAAGACCAGCACACAGTGTAGTGAGGACACATGAAGACACCGAACACCACAGTGTAGTTGGAGCACAATGAAGACAGCACACCGTGTACGTGGAACACAATGAAGACAGCACACAGCTGTAGTGGGCACAATGAAGACAGCCACAAGTGTAGTGGAACCACAATGAAGAACATCACACAGTGTAGTGGGGACACATGACGACAGCAGCACAAGTGTAGATGGGAACACAATGAAGACAGCACACAGTGTAGTGGGACCCAATGAAGAATCACACAGTGTAGTGTGGGGCACAATGAGGACAGTGTAGTAGGAACACAATGAAGACATCACACGTCCCTAGTGGAACACAATGAAGACAGCACACAGTGTAGTGGGACACAATGAAGCACATCACACAGTATGTAGTGGAACACATGAAGAAAGTGTAGTGTGAAACACACTGCAGACACAGAACACACAGTGTAGTGGGGCACAATGAATACAGCACACGGGTAGATGGGAACACACTATGAAGACAGACACACAGTGTAGTGGAACACCATGAAGCCATCGACACACACGTGTAGTGGAAACACAATGCAGCAGCCACACAGGTGTAGTCGGAACACAATGAAGACAGCACACAGTGTAGTGAGGGCCACAATGAAGAATACGCACACAGTGTCGTGGAAGACACAATGTAAGACAGCCACAGTGTAGTGGAACACAATGAAGACATTGTAGTAGTGGAAACACAATGAAGACATCACACAGTGATAGTGGGGTACAATGAAGACAAGCACCACAGTGTAGTGGGGCACAATGATGGACAAGCACACAGTGGTAGTGTGACACACAATGATGAAGAAGCATCACAGTGTAGTGGAACACAATGAAAGACAGTGTAGTGGAACACAATGACAGACAATCACAACAGTGTAGTGGAACACAATGAAGACATCACACAGTGTAGTGGAACACAATGAAGACAGTGTAGTGGAACACAATGAAGACATCACACAGTGTAGTGGAACACAATGAAGACAGCACACAGTGTAGTGGGGCACAATGAAGACAGCACACAGTGTAGTGGAACACAATGTAGACATCACACAGTGTAGTGGAACACAATGAAGACATCACACAGTGTAGTGGAACACAATGAAGACAGCACACAGTGTAGTGGAACACAATGAAGACAGCACACAGTGTAGTGGGGCACAATGAAGACAGCACACAGTGTAGTGGAACACAATGAAGACAGCACACAGTGTAGTGGAACACAATGAAGACAGTGTAGTGGAACACAATGAAGACAGCACACAGTGTAGTGGAACACAATGAAGACAGTGTAGTGGGGCACAATGAAGACAGCACACAGTGTAGTGGGGCACAATGAAGACAGTGTAGTGGGGCACAATGAAGACAGCACACAGTGTAGTGGAACACAATGAAGACAGCACACAGTGTAGTGGAACACAATGAAGACAGTGTAGTGGGACACAATGAAGACAGCACACAGTGTAGTGGGGCACAATGAAGACAGCACACAGTGTAGTGGGGCACAATGAAGACAGCACACAGTGTAGTGGAACACAATGAAGACAAGCACACAAGTGTTTTGGGGGGACAATGAAGACGCACACAGTGTAGTGGAACACAATGAAGACAGACACAGTGTAGTGGGACACAATGAAACAGCACACAGTGTAGTGGGACACAATGAAAACACAAACCTTTTAGTGGGGCACAATGAGACAACACAGTGTAGTGGGACACAATGAAAACACAGAACACACAGTGTAGTGGGACACCAATGAAGACACAGAACACACAGTGTAGTGGGCACAATGAAGACATCACACAGTGTAGTGGGACACAATGAAAACGCACACAGTGTAGTGGACACAATGAAGACAGCACACAAGTGTAAGTGGGACACAATGAAGACATCACACAGTGTAGTGGGACACAATGAAGACAGCACACAGTGTAGTGGGACACAATGAAGACAGCACACAGTGTAGTGGGACACAATGAAGACAGCACACAGTGTAGTGGGGCACAATGAGACAGCACACACGTGTAGTGGGACACAATGAAGCCATCACACAGTGTAGTGGGACACAATGAAGACACAGAACACACAGTGTAGTGGGACACAATTGAATGACAATCACACAGTGTAGTGGACACAATGAAGACATCACACAGTGTAGTGGGACACAATGAGACAGCACACAGTGTAGTGGGAACACAATGAAGACATCACACAGTGTAGTGGGACACAATGAAGACATCACACAGTGTAGTGGGACACAATGAAGACAGCACACAGTGTAGTGGGACACAATGAAGACAGCACACAGTGTAGTGGGACACAATGAAGACAGCACACAGTGTAGTGGACACAATTGAAGACATCACACAGTGTAGTGGGACACAATGAAGACCAGCACACAGTGTAGTGGGACACAATGAAGACAGCACACAGTTGTAGTGGGACACAATGAAGACATCACACAGTGTCGTGGAACAACAATGAAGACAGCACACAGTGTAGTGGGACACAATGAAGACAGCACACAGTGTAGTGGACACAATGAAGACATCACACAGTGTGAGTGGGACACAATGAAGACAGCACACAGTGTAGTTGGACACAATGAAGACAGCACACAGTGTAGTGGGACACAATGAAGACAGCACACAGTGTAGTGGGACACAATGAAGACAGCACACAGTGGTTAGTGGAACACAATGAAGACAGCACACAGTGTAGTGGGACACAATGAAGACAGCACACAGTGTAGTGGGCACAATGGCAACTACAGTGTGTAGTGGACCACATGAAGACCCAGAATCACACAGTGTAGTGGAACACAATGAAGACATCACACAGTGTAGTGGGACACAATGAAGAACAGTACAAGTGTAGTGGACACAATGAAGAATCACACAGTTATGGAAAAAGAAGACAGACACACAGTGTATGGAACAGAAGACAGAGAGAACACACAGAGACACAGTGTAGTGAACACAATGAAACCCCATAGTGGAACACAAGAAGACACAGAACCAATGGACAGATGGAACACAATGAAGACAAAGAAACACAGTGTTAGTGGGACACAATGAAGACACACACAGTGTAGTGGGACACAATGAAGACATCACACAGTGTAGTGGGACAAATGAAGACATCACAGTGGGACACAATGAAGACACAGAACACACAGTGTAGTGGGACACAATGAAGACATCACACAGTGTATGGGGCACAATGAAGACATCACACAGTGTAGTGGGACACAATGAAGACACACACAGTGTAGTGGAACACAATGAAGACATCACACAGTGTAGTGGCACAATGAAGACACACACAGTGTAGTGGGACACATGAAGAAGCACACAGTGTAGTGGACACAATGAAGAATCACACAGTGTAGTGGAACACAATGAAGACACAACACACAGTGTAGTGGGGACACAATGAAGACAGACACACAGTGTAGTGGGACACAATGAAGACACACACAGTGTAGTGGAACACAATGAAGACACAGAACACACAGTGTAGTGGACACAATGAAGACACAACACAGTGTAGTGGGACACAATGAAGACAGAACACAGTGTAGTGGACACAATGAAGAACACAACAGTGTAGTGGAACACAATGAAGACCAACACAGTGTATGGCAACAAGTGAGACACAAAACAACAGTGTAGTGGAAACAATGAAGACACAGAACACACAGTGTAGTGGACACAATGAAGACACAGAACACACAGTGTAGTGGAACACAATGAAGACACACACAGTGTAGTGGAACACAATGAAGAGTACACAGTGTATGGAACACAATGAAGGAACATAAGACCACACAGTGTAGTGGAACACAATGAAGACATCACACAGTGTAGTGGAACACAATGAAGAACAGGCACACAGTGTAGATGGAGACACAATGAAGACAGCACACAAGTGTAGTGGAACACAATGAAGACACAGACACCACAGTGTAGTGGAACCACAATGAAGACAGCACACAGTGTAGTTGGAACACAATGAAGACATCACACAGTGTAGTGAAACACAATGAAGACAGCACACAGTGTAGTGGAACACAATGAAGACACAACACTACAGTGTAGTGGAACACAATGAAGACAGCACACCAGTGTTAGTGGAACACAATGAGACATGCACACGTGTAGTGGGACACAATGAAGACAGCACCAAGTGTAGTGGAACACAATGAAGACAGCACACAGTGTAGTGGAACACAATGAAGACAGCACACAGTGTAGTGGAGACACATGAAGACAGCACACAGTGTTAGTGGAACACAATGAAGACATCACACAGTGTAGTGGAACACAATGACGACATCACACTGTGTAGTGGAACACAATGAAGACAGCACCACATGTGTAGTGGAAGCACAATGGAAGACCTACACAGTGTAGTGGAACACAATGAAGACAGCACACGTGTAGTGGACCATAGCACCGTGGTAGGGAACACAATGAAGGACATCAGGCACAGTGTAGTGGGAGCACAAATGAAGACAGCACTGCACAGTGTAGTGGAACACAATGAGACAATACAACAGTGTAGTGGAAACACAATGAAGACATCACACAGTGTAGTGGAACACACTGAATACATAACACAGGGTAGTGGAACACAATGAAGACCACTCACACAGTGGTATGGGAACACAATGAAGCTCACAGATCACACAGTGTAGTGGAACACCAATGAAGACATCACACAAGTGTAGTGGGACACAATGAGACATCACACGTGGTCGTGGGGCACAATGAAGACATCACACAGTGTAGTGGAACACAAGTGAAGACACTACACAGTGTAGTGGAAAACAATGAAGGACACAGGAAACACACAGTGTGGTGGAAACACAATGAAGACAGCACACAGTGTAGTGGGACACAATGACATCACACAGTGTAGTGGGACACAATGAAGAAACAGAACACACAGTGTAGTGAACACAAGAAGACAGCACACAGTGTAGTGGGACACAATGAAGACAGCACACAGTGTAGTGGGACACAATGAAGACAGTGTAGTGGGACACAATGAAGACAGTGTAGTGGAACACAATGAAGACAGTGTAGTGGGACACAATGAAGACAGTGTAGTGGAACACAATGAAGACAGCACACAGTGTAGTGGGACACAATGAAGACAGTGTAGTGGGACACAATGAAGACAGTGTAGTGGGACACAATGAAGACAGTGTAGTGGGACACAATGAAGACAGGTGAGTGTGGACAAATGAAGACAGCACACAGTGTAGTGGACACAATGACGACAGTGTAGTGGGACACAATGAAGACAGTGTACAGTGGAACACAATGAAGACAGTGTAGGGGACACAATGAAGACAGTGTAGTGGAACACAATGAAGACAGCACACAGTGTAGTGGGACACAATGAAGACAGTGTAGTGGGACACAATGAAGACAGTGTAGTGGGTCACAATGAAGACAGTGTAGTGGGACACAATGAAGACATCACACAGTGTAGTGGGACACAATGAAGACATCACACAGTGTAGTGGAACACAATGAAGACATCACACAGTGTAGTGGGACACAATGAAGACACAGAACACACAGTGTAGTGGAACACAATGAAGACAGCACACAGTGTAGTGGAACACAATGAAGACAGCACACAGTGTAGTGGAACACAATGAAGACACAGAACACACAGTGTAGTGGAACACAATGAAGACAGCACACAGTGTAGTGGAACACAATGAAGACATCACACAGTGTAGTGGGACACAATTAAGACACAGAACACACAGTGTAGTGGAACACAATGAAGACAGCACACAGGTGTAGTGGAACACAATGAAGACATCACACAGTGTAGTGGGACACAATGAAGACACAGAACACACAGTGTAGTGGGACACAATGCAGACACAGAACACACAGTGTAGTGGAACACAATGCAGACAGCACACAGTGTAGTGGAACACAATGAAGACACAGAACACACAGTGTAGTGGGACACAATGCAGACACAGAACACACAGTGTAGTGGAACACAATGAAGACAGCACACAGTGTAGTGGAACACAATGAAGACAGTGTAGTGGGACACAATGAAGACAGTGTAGTGGGACACAATGAAGACAGTGTAGTGGAACACAATGAAGACAGTGTAGTGGGACACAATGAAGACAGTGTAGTGGAACACAATGAAGACAGCACACAGTGTAGTGGGACACAATGAAGACATCACACAGGTGTAGTGGGACACAATGAAGACAGCACACAGTGTAGTGGGACACAATGAAGACAGTGTAGTGGGACACAATGCAGACACAGAACACACAGTGTAGTGGGACACAATGAAGACATCACACAGTGTAGTGGGACACAATGAAGACATCACACAGTGTAGTGGGACACAATGAAGACAGCACACAGTGTAGTGGGACACAATGAAGACATCACACAGTGTAGTGGGACACAATGAAGACAGCACACAGTGTAGTGGGACACAATGAAGACAGCACACAGTGTAGTGGGACACAATGCAGACACAGAACACACAGTGTAGTGGAACACAATGCAGACAGCACACAGTGTAGTGGGGCACACTGCAGACAGCACACAGTGTAGTGGGACACAATGCAGACACAGAACACACAGTGTAGTGGAACACAATGAAGACACAGAACACACAGTGTAGTGGGACACAATGCAGACACAGAACACACAGTGTAGTGGAACACAATGCAGACAGCACACAGTGTAGTGGAACACAATGAAGACACAGAACACACAGTGTAGTGGAACACAATGAAGACACAGAACACACAGTGTAGTGGAACACAATGAAGACACAGAACACACAGTGTAGTGGGACACAATGAAGACACAGAACACACAGTGTAGTGGGACACAATGCAGACACAGAACACACAGTGTAGTGGGACACAATGAAGACATCACACAGTGTAGTGGAACACAATGAAGACATCACACAGTGTAGTGGAACACAATGAAGACAGCACACAGTGTAGTGGAACACAATGCAGACAGCACACAGTGTAGTGGAACACAATGAAGACACAGAACACACAGTGAAGTATGACACTAGCCTGGGTGCCAACAATTGAGGGTTGCACCGACACACGGCGGCTAGTTGGAGGCAGATATAACCACACATGCCCGACTTGATGATTAGTTGGAGGCAGATATAACCACACATGCCCGACTTGATCATTAGCTGGAGGCAGATATAACCACACATGCCCGACTTGATGATTAGCTGGAGGCAGATATAACCACACATGCCCGACTTGATGATTAGCTGGAGGCAGATATAACCACACATGCCCGACTTGATGATTAGCTGGAGGCAGATATAACCACACATGCCCGACTTGATGATTAGCTGGAGGCAGATATAACCACACATGCCCGACTTGATGATTAGCTGGAGGCAGATATAAAAGCACATGCCCGACTTGATGATTAGCTGGAGGAAAATATAACCACACATGGCCGACTTGATGATTAGTTGGAGGCAGAAATAACTACACATGCCCGACTTGATGATTAGTTGGAGGCAGATATAACCACACATGCCCGACTTGATGATGAGTTGGAGGCAGATATAACCACACATGGCCAACTTGATGATTAGCTTGAGGCAGATATAACCACACATGCCCGACTTGATGATTAGCTTGAGGCAGAAATAACTACACATGCCCGACTTGATGATTAGCTGGAGGCAGATATAACCACACATGCTCGACTTGATGATGAGCTGGAGGCAGATATAACCAGACATGCCCGACTTGATGATTAGTTGGAGGCAGAAATAACTACACATGCCCGACTTGATGATTAGCTGGAGGCAGAAATAACTACACATGCCCGACTTGATGATTAGCTGGATTCAGAAATAACTACACATGCCCGACTTGATGAGCTGGAGGCAGAAATAACTACACATACCCGACTTGATGATTAGCTGGAGGCAGAAATAACCGCACATGCCCGACTTGATGATTAGTTGGAGGCAGAAATAACCACACATGCCCGACTTGATGATTAGTTGGAGGCAGAAATAACCACACATGGCCGACTTGATGATTAGTTGGAGGCAGAAATAACCACACATGCCAGACTTGATGATTAGTTGGAGGCAGAAATAACCACACATGCCCGACTTGATGATTAGCTGGAGGCAGATATAACTACACATGCCCGACTTGATGATGAGCTGGAGGCAGAAATACATACACATGCCCGACTTGATGATTAGCTGGAGGCAGACATAACCACACATGCCCGACTTGATGATTAGTTGGAGGCAGATATAACCACACATGGCCGACTTGATGATTAGCTGGAGGCAGATATAACCACACATGGCCGACTTGATGATTAGCTGGAGGCAATTATAACCACACATGGCCGACTTGATGATTAGTTGGAGGCAGAAATAACCACACATGGCCGACAAGATGATTAGTTGGAGGCAGAAATAACCACACATGCCAGACTTGATGATTAGTTGGAGGCAGAAATAACCACACATGCCCGACTTGATGATTAGCTGGAGGCAGATATAACTACACATGCCCGACTTGATGATGAGCTGGAGGCAGAAATAACTACACATGCCCGACTTGATGATTAGCTGGAGGCAGATATAACCACACATGGCCGACTTGATGATTAGCTGGAGGCAGATATAACCACACATGGCCGACTTGATGATTAGCTGGAGGCAGATATAACCACACATGGCCGACTTGATGATTAGCTGGAGGCAGATGTAACCACACAAGGCCGACTTGATGATTAGCTGGAGGCAGATGTAACCACACATGCCCGACTTGATGATTAGCTGGAGGCAGATATAACCACTCATGGCCGACTTGATGATTAGCTGGAGGCAGAAATAACCACACATGGCCGACTTGATGATTAGCTGGAGGCAGATATAACCACACATGGCCGACTTGATGATTAGCTGGAGGCAGATATAACCACACACGCCCGACTTGATGATTAGCTGGAGGCAGATATAACCACACATGCCCGACTTGATGATTAGTTGGAGGCAGAAATAACCACACATGACCGACTTGATGATTAGCTGAAGGCAGATATAACCACACATGGCCGACTTGATGATTAGCTGGAGGCAGATATAACCACACACGCCCGACTTGATGATTAGCTGGAGGCAGATATAACCACACATGCCCGACTTGATGATTAGTTGGAGGCAGATATAACCACACATGGCCGACTTGATGATTAACTGGAGGCAGATATAACCACACATGGCCGACTTGATGATTAGCTGGAGGCAGATATAACCACACATGCCCGACTTGATGATTAGCTGGATGCAGATATAACCACACATGGCCGACTTGATGATTAGCTGGATGCAGATATAACCACACATGGCCGACTTGATGATTAGCTGGAGGCAGATATAACCACACATGCCCGACTTTATGATTCTTTTTCTTCTTTGCGTTCACCCGGAGTGTTTTTTCAGATGTGATTGCGGTGTGCCTGGTTAGGCACCCTTGGATCGAAACCCTTAGGCCAAGACATCCGACTTTTAGCGTGCATTTTTGACCAGGTTAGCAATCCTGGGAGACTCACTTTTGTGGTACTGGCCACCGCCCAGCTGGTCAAGTTGGAACAGTCGAGGTCTGCACAGTCATCCCTCAAATGAAGGCAGGGACAGTCCATAGCATTTTCCGCCATCCTGGGTGGCTTCCATAATTGCAGAGCCGACACATAACGCTCTGATGCTGGGCTCACAGAGGGAATCGTCACGTCCTGCTCATGGCTGCTTTAATTCCTCACTTCAGTATATTGGGCATTTTGTTCACCCCGGGCCGTTCCCGCACAAACCAGACAGGTCTGCAGACGGTATCCACTCAGCGAGTTTTCGGACATGTGCTTGTCGTTGCGCCCGTCAGAGCTGTTCCAGGCACGACAGACATTCGGAAAAACTACCTAGTCAGAGCTGTTCCGAACAAGAGCGGCATTCGGAAACTAGGTAGTCAGAGCTGTTCCTAGCACGAGAGACATTCGGACGAGACATTTCACTCGGACGTAAATGCGTAGTGCCAATTTTTAGTTTGCCACCCGTAGGACGGCACTTCCGGCTTCCGGCGGGCATTTTTTAATGAGGTTAGCCTTCCTCGGGTTTCGAGGCACGTTAGACTTATTGTCGTGGTGTCGCCCACATCTCAGCTGGTCAAGATAGAACGATCAACGACATCGTGGTCGGCCCTCAAGGGAAAGGCAGGGGCAGACCATGGGCATTCCCTTGCTATCCAAGGAGGCTTCCATAATTGCAGGGCCGGCACATATTGCTCTGATACTGGGCTCACCCAAGGAGTTGCCACGTCCTGCTCATGGCTGCTTTAGTTCCTCACTTCCGTTTGTTGGGCATCTCGCTTGCCACTGGTCGCTCAAGCGCACACCAGGAACGGTCAGACTGCGGGCGACATCTACTCGGTAAGCTTTTGCTGTTGCTTTGGACCACGCAATGGATTCGCTAGCCGTGCGTTCCATTTCGTGTTATTGAGACGTTTTTCCACTTTTGTCTACATTCTCTATGAGTTAGATACAGACAGTTTTCGTAACCATTTCATTCGACTGGGGCACTTTTCTTACTTTGTACTCGCTCACGAGGTAGGCTACATGTGCTGCCGGCTCAGCACCTTACCTCCGTGCAGCAGTGAACGAGAAAAGCCAGGCCCTCTCATCCGGGAATCCCTCATATCCCCCAGCTGAGAGCCTTCGAACAGGTATCAGACCTGGGCTTGTAGCTTGCTCAGTATCTCACTTCTATTTTCGGAGGGTGGATATCGGCCAGGCTCTCAGATCCGAGGGTTTGTGGCTTAGAGCGTTTAGCCTCAACCCTCGACAGAGAGCCTTAGAGTATTGTCCGGACCAAATCTTTTGCCTTTGTGCGCCTGACTGTTATCCTCACCTCAGTCTAACCCGCAGAGCAGCAGATTGTGTCTCTCTTAGTCTGGCCCCTATCCCATAAGCTGTCCGATATGTAGTTTTCATCCATCGGCAAGCACATGGGGTCAGAGGGACACACAAGCTCCCCCACCGCGGCAAGGTGGAGACACATCGGGGGAGGACTTTATGATTAGTTGGAGGCAGAAATAACCACACATGGCCGACTTTATGATTAGTTGGAGGCAGAAATAACCACACATGGCCGACTTTATGATTAGTTGGAGGCAGATATAACCACACATCTCCGACTTGATGATTAGTTGGAGGCAGATATAACCACACATGCCCGACTTGATGATTAGTTGGAGGCAGAAATAACTACACATGCCCGACTTGATGATTAGTTGGAGGCAGAAATAACTACACATGCCCGACTTGATGATTAGCTCAAATACATCGTCACTGTCACCAAGGGGCTGGCTGACTGGCGAGGGCGATCATGATTATTCACATCTGGCCACACAATGTACGAATCCACGCGAGGGCACCGTTTCTTGCCATGAATCAAGGTATTGGAGATACTTATCTAGTTGTCTTTCAATATCCATTGTTCCACACTGTCAGCATCCCCAATAAGGCCTTACAGGAGTAATGGGTTAACACTAGTCTAGTAGAGAGACACCAGACAGGGAAGACACCGAGTACTATTAATAACCGCACAAGGAGACACATTTGCGTCAGACCAGAGGTCGACGAGTACAGATGAGCGAGGGCTTTCCCCAAGCAATTGGGTTGCTGGTCCTTGCGAGTAACCGTGATATGCCAGGTTACTCGAACTCACCAGCCGGCGTGCTGGCAAGACCAGGCACGCAATAACGGCTACTGCACGGAGAGTAAAGTGTCCGTGCTTGTCCACGCAATGGTTGCGAGTGGAGAGACTGACTGGAGACGGTAGAGAGAGCAGACGTATCCTTGACCAATTCGATAGCTTTCTAGGCCATAGGCAAACATAGGGCTGTTCATTTAGATTGTGTAATGCTAGCATCATCTATCATCACGTTGATGTATTCATATTGTGTAATGATGATGAAACCTAAACGCTCGTAGAGCCATTCAAATGTCGGCTCTGAATAAATTGCATTCCTTTCGCAAATGTCATGAATTGTTATTTCGTGCAGTGCGAAAGTAGCGGAGTCTTGAAAGCTGCAGCGCACAAGTCGCTGACACACACATTGTTCCATTTGTCAAACGATGATCCTGTTTTTCCTCTTCTCATATTGTGGAGGGGGAAATGGGGGGGGGGGGGGGGGGGGGGGGGGGGGGGGGGGGGGGGGGGGGGAGATACTTTGTGCCAGGGTAGATAAAAGACAATATTTAAACGCCCTAGCAAAAGAGGGCAAAATATGCAAGAGCGAATGGAAACTTCAGTGAATTCTACAGCACCACAAGGAAAATAGTTGGGAAATATAATTAACCACACGGACAGACCAACAATAATAAAGGGAAAGTTCTCCCAACATTGGAGTTAACATGAACAGATGGGCTGAGTAATGTAAGAAACTTCTGGATAGTTAGTTGCATGTTTTTTTTAAGAACGCAGCAATTAACCCCAGTATGGTGTGTGTGTGTGTATGTATGTGTGTGTGTGTGCGCGTGTGCGTGTACGTGTGCGTGTGTGTGTGTGTGTGTGTGTGTGTGTGTGTGTGTGTGTGTGTGTGTGTGTGTGTGTGTGTGTGTGTGTGTGTGATTATCACGGGCAAATTACTTTCAGTATTTTGCCATTGCTTTCTGAACGGCCGTCACTCATACCATTGTGAAAAATAAACGCAAATTAAACTGCTCCCAAATCGTCTACGGCTTATTTCCAACAAGGTAAGTCGACATTGGGACATTGCGTTCATGATCACTAAGCCAGAGACGCCAACTTATGAATAGGCTAGTCTTAGATAACCCCCTTGATATCCAGGGTGGAGCTGAATATCATCTGCGAGAAATCATCTAAAGAAGAAATCATAAACAACTATCAAACTACTGATACATGGAAAATTTGCTGGTCCCGATGGTATCCCAGAAGAAGCTATTAGGGCCAGCATAGAAACCTCATCTGAACTTTACATAAATTATTTAACAGAATCTGAAAGACCGAAGAAATTCCAGCAGACTAGAGAGAATATATTTGGCGAAGCTGCCTAAAACAGGGGACCTTCAGACGTGAGTAAATTATAGAGGAATAACGCTATTGTCAGTTCCTATGAAATGTAACAGAGTAGCTTAGGAGTAAAGAGTTAAGGAATGCTGCGCATTCCTTGACTAGTGGGAAAACCATAGCAAGTGAACGTGTGTGCACGAATGAAGAAGTGTATCTAGGCTGGGACACACGTCACTTGGGGGCCAGCTAGCAAGAAGGCAGGAACATGTAAACATCGGAATTTGAGCTTACCATCATTATGCGGTAGTTGAACGATTCGACCAATAAAGAATGTTCTAAACAACGGAGTCTTGTGTGCTGTACGATCACGTGCCTACTAACCTGTATGTAACACTGTAACACAGGTTGATTTGGTGCCGTGACCAGGATAAGATAAAGGTTATTACAGAGTTACCTGCTCCAACTAATGTTAAGGAAGTACGTGCATTTATAGGAACGTGTGCGTATTATCGGCGGTTTGTACCAGCGTTTTCAAGGATAGCAATACCTATTACGAATTTAACGGGTAAATACGCTAGATTTAAGTGGGATGAGGAGTGTCAAAAAGCGTTCGAACTTTTAAAAGATAGCTTAACAGTGGTACCATTATTAACACATCCAGACCTGAATAAACAGCTAATACTATACACAGATGCTTCAGACAACGCAATAGGAGCATGTTTAGTTCAACCATATGAAGGAGAAGAATCTGGAATACCAGGGGTTAAAAATGAAAGACCAATCTATTTCTTGTCTCATAAACTCAGCAAGACTCAAAAGAAATGGCCGATTATTGAGAAAGAAGCATATGCTATACACTACGCTCTTCAAAAATTAAATTACTACCTACATAACGCCAATTTCATTATTAGAACTGACCACATGCCATTAAAGTCGATATTAGAAGCACCAATACAAAATAGGAAAATACAAACGTGGGCATTGAATTTACAGGGGTACAATGCTAAGGTTGAATATGTTTCGGGAAAACATAATACATGCGCCGATCTTTTGTCTAGGATTCCATATACACAGTCATCAGGAAACACAGAAGATGAAGATGAACCAGAGATAGACGATCGAAACTGGCAAGTAAATATATTAGATTCTGCCATAATAAATAGGGAAGATTTTGAGAGTTTACCATCGGATCAAGAGTCTGAACCTAGAACAGAAGACCCACATTAGAACAGTTTGATATGAAAACAGAACAAGAATTAGATCCAAAAATAGTACAAATAAAAAGAAAACTGAAAGAAACAGGGGAAAATAGTTTTAAAAGAAAGTTTGTAGAGTTACAAGAAGACAATCAATTATATTATATCAGTGAAAAAGGTGAAGGAGTAAGAAAATATATTCCGAAACATTTAGAACAAGAAGTCTTAAAGATATGATATGAAAGATGTTAGCTCTCCTCGGGAGGATAGCGACATTGATGTAGATATTGCACTTATCGAAAAAAATTTGAAGTTATTAAGAAAATGGAGAAGAGGTAGATAAATAGCGTGGTGGAATATTCTGCAGATGGCAGATAGAAGAAGTTAGACACGATATTTTTGTGTTTACAAGGAAGGTATTATTATTGGTATATGTTTTATGATCAGGTTGGTTTTTAAGTTATATATGTTTGATTAATGTGTGGGGATAAAAAATGATGTCAAAGAATGAGGGGATTGATATGGTTTAGTCAATTGTTTGAACTTCAATTGCGCTTTATGAAATGAATAAGTTAACTTAGCTGCTTATGTTTACAAAACTTTGGTTTTATTGAGTTAACCTGAGTGTGTTTAAATGATTATTAGTTTGACATTCAGTTAGAAGAAAAATGAAGTGTTTTTTTTTTTTGGAAACAGATGACTTAAAGTAGTTGAGTCGTTCGCAATGTAAATAGGAGCTGGGTTGAACAGCGTTAAATGGGAGAATAGGGGGGAAATGCCAGGTTGAGTTTTGGCAGAAGAAGACTGTACTTAACAGTATTTGGAGTTTTTTTTTTGAAGGAATGGTAAACTTGAACTTGACGAGGTGAATAATACAAAAGCTGGTAGTTTTGGATTAACATATTTTTTTGATAATAACAATTATTATTGACGGAAACTGAAGATAAATTTTGAAACTTTATTTTTATAAAGTTTTGAGAATGTATGGGAAGAGAAAGGTGATTACTTCTTACTTTCTTACTTTTTCCTTACTTTTATTATTTTTAGGTGCGCACCTACCAAATCTAACTACCCACACTAACTATTTTTTTCTGTCTATCCTAGAATAGTGAGAATGTGAGAATGTGAATAAGGGAGAATTAAAGGATAAGGGGAATATCTTCAGTTTTGTCAATCATAATTTAGATGGTTAAATTTTAAAAGCGGTTCGCTTATAGAGAGTTTTGTAGGGAGTTTTCTAGAGAACTTTATGGAGAGTTTTGTAGCGAGTTTTCTAGAGAATTGTATAGAGAGTTTTGTAGCGAATTTTCTGGAGAACTTTATAACGAGTTTTGTAGAGAGTTTCGGTATTATTGTCTCTGGTTAGCATTTGGCTATGATGAGATAGGAGAATGAGAATTGAGGTAAGAATTATATGGAATTGTTGTATAGAGATGTAGAGTTAGGGGGTTAAGAGTTGGGGTTGAGATTTTTTCAGGGAAAAATTCTCCTTGAAGAAGGGGAGGTATTGTAACAGAGTAGCTTAGGAGTAAAGAGTTAAGGAATGCTGCGCATTCCTTGACTAGTGGGAAAACCATAGCAAGTGAACGTGTGTGCACGAATGAAGAAGTGTATCTAGGCTGGGACACACGTCACTTGGGGGCCAGCTAGCAAGAAGGCAGGAACATGTAAACATCGGAATTTGAGCTTACCATCATTATGCGGTAGTTGAACGATTCGACCAATAAAGGATGTTCTAAACAACGGAGTCTTGTGTGCTGTACGATCACGTGCCTACTAACCTGTATGTAACACTGTAACAGAAAATACACAGCAGGATCATCCCGGAGAGACCAAGAGAAGCCACTGCCAGTCAGCTAAGCGACGAACAGGAACTTATGGCCAGACCGATCCTACACTGACCAGGTAGTCATATTTTCACATTACGCATAATATTACAGTAAAGTATTCAAATGAATTCACTACGTCATGTTAGATTTATGAATTATGGAAAGGCATATGGCAGCATTTATAAGCAACACATTTAGAGGGTGTTGCATCACTATGGGAAATCAATAAAGTAATTAATGCAACATATGAAAATAAGAACTGCAGAGTTCTTCATAGGGGAAAAACTAACTGATACACGTGAAATAACATCAGCATTGCGACAGGGATCCCATTGTCAGATTTATTGGTGGGTTATGGAGACAACAATAACTATTCCCAGAAGTGGAATTCAATATTATGATTTGGCCGACTTTAATACTCTGTTGTCACTCTACGAAATCAGTTGTAAGATAAACAAAACACACTTAATGAGAGATCACAACATTCATAGGGGGACATGACCTGACTTGACATGGAATGGGAATATTTCCCACGGTGCGTCCCAATCTCAGCCCATTTTTAATTCAGGCAGAGTTGTTTAACCTCGTTGTATTTGTCACTTATATTATATTATATTATATTATATTATATTATATTATATTATATTATATTATATTATATTATATTATATTATATTATATTATATTATATTATATTATTTCATATTATATTTATATTATATTATATTATATTATATTATATTATATTATATTATATTATATTATATTATATTATATTATATTATTTCATATTATATTATATTATATTATATTATATTATATTATATTATATTATATTATATTATATTATATTATATTATATTGTGCTGTGCTGTGCTGTGCTGTGTTGTGTTGTGTTGTGTTGTGTTGTTTTGTGTTGTGTTGTGTTGTGTTGTTGTAACAAGCTACGTGGAGGGTATCAAATCTCCTGTCACAATGTTTCAATACTATTCTATAGCCCTGGCTGGGATAGGTCTTTGCTTGCCAACCCTCCTCCGTTCCCTGGACTCACTGTCACTCTCTCTCTTTCGACCTCGGGACCTAATCTCTAAGGTGTATTTCTGGCTGACGCATAAATAACATGGCGATCGTCAGAATAACTTGAAAGTAATTTTATTAACCTAATCAAGAACAGCACAGGAAAACATTAAGGCAGTTAAAACAGATAGTTCTACACAGACAAAACCGGGACACAGAATTCAGTTCAGACACAGAGCATCATGGCTTTACATCATAGACCAAGCTGTAGTCAAGGTCCGTTCTGTCCACATATCGCTCACCGAATCATAAGTCCTCCTTGCTTTCCTTCCCGGTACGTTGTAGGAACAACAGGCCTCTGTGGAACCGATATAATGTTCGTTGGAAAATGTCCTGTGATCCCTGGTCACAATGCTAAGTAAAAGTTCCTACAATGGGAACTATTTCATGAGCGGGAATTGGGTAGGTATCCTTCACTGTCTCAGACAAAGATGGGTGGGTCTGATATTTATGCGGGGTTCCGTCCAGAATACAAACTGACTCGATCACAGCGTATCGAGATGACTGGCGAGGTGTTGGAAAGGCTGATGGTCATTCTTTCGGGCCAGCTGTGGCTCTATCTGGTAGAGATCATACCCTTGGCCTGGTATGGCCCAAAACTTGACAAGGACTCGGCTAAAACCTGACCTTCCGTGTAGTAGCCCTGTCGAGACCTTCCGCTCGGTTCACCTCCAAAAAGGAAGGACCCTGTAAAGGATAAACAGTTGTGAGAGTCTCCAGCCTAAACTTCTGGTACAGCCGACATGGAGACTCCTAATGGTCTCAGCACATCAGCTGCCATCAACAAAATATATAATATTAATAGATATATATTTCCTTACCAGACCTGCGTGAATTAGCCTGACCTGACAAGAGGTCCTGGATTGGCCGCGTCTTTTCTAGACTAGGCCTTTAGCTTGACGAAGTCTTGTCGTTTGACCCTAGGTACTTTTTGCCTACAAGACTCACTCTCCACACTCATACCAAGCCTTTATTATTATTGGGCACATTCGTTTCCCGGCCTCTCTCTCACTGGCAAAGCTCTTATTGTGTTGTGTGAATAATCAAAGAAGTGTTGTTCCCCATTCCCAGCAAGAATAGGAAAGAAGATACTATCCCTTCCGGCCGCTGCTCTTGTCTGAGCTGTCGCCGCAATGTACCGGCAGTGCCTCACATAACACGTAGATTCAGAGGAGTTCAGGTTCTCTCAGTGAGATAAAGAAGTTTATTTATATTCCCGACATCATCCTATCGACCAGTAACCATTCAGTCCACCCGGCCACCCTATCCGCTAAAAGACGCAAGAGATAGCACAGTGGACCCCCTCTTCCGGCTCAAGAAGATAGATCATAGATTGGTGGAAACCGTCCGCACGGAGCCCTTCCCTCCTTCCGGCATACCGTAGCTATATAATGTGTTTATATTTAAATGAGAGATGCTACTATGCCGAGTTCAGGCCTTAGGAAGAAAGATAGCAACAGCCCATCTGCTGCCAAGAACAAGAGAAATCCTCTGGGAAGCTATATTGCTCAAATTCGTTCCCAGGCAATGCCAAGAACAAGACGCTTAGCCAGATTGGCCAACGGTCAACCCACTCCCAATATTGCAAGACTGCCGTCTCGCCAATTCGTCTCACCAGTCGAGACAACCAGTTATCTTTATAAACCAAGGTCTAGCAGTATTCAATAAAACCCAGTTATTACCTTTTCATTACCCCAGTAGTAGGCTGCAGTGTTGTCCTAATCTTTGAATTAAATTAGACATTCTGCAAATACCAAACTGTAAGGTCTTGGAACGGACATGAGTTGCACCAGAAGTTGCACTGGTGTGTATTTGGGGTAAGGCGCTCTATCGGGTTTCCCCCGAAGACAAGACATATATCTAATCGTTCTATGTAAAAGATCGTGTTGTTAAAGTAACCCAAAGAACTATCTTCCATGGTGATTGAGCGAACAAGAGAACTGAGGGTTCCCGAAAGCTGTTTCCCCCTGTTTACTCAAACCCAAAGAAAGCATGAGGACATGGGCCACTGGTGTTCTGTCACAGTTGTGTTGTTTTATGTTGTATTGTATTATATTATATTCTTCTTATAACACAACGGCGCATGGATTCTACGTAGTCCTAATACAGCAGGTGTCACATAAAGTAGCTCAGAAACTGTATGTCCCTTGTGTACCACGTTCCACACAAAATGGCCCCAGTACTTGTGACTACAAGTCCGGAGTCAGTAAAATATAATATGTAACGTATGTGGTTGTTCTACACTCTGGCATTTCTACAAGTGATTTCTGAAGATGTGTATATTGACAAGAGTTGAATATTGAAGAAGGTTGGTTACTAAAGACGATAAAACAAAGTCGAAATATGCTGGTCTCTTGAAACGTCATGAAAGTTTGGAGAGAACAATAATGGAAGGGTATATGATCGGGAAGAGAGGAAGAGGAAGGCCAAAGAGAAGATATGTGCAGCATGTGACAGATGATTGGTGTATCGTACACGGGACATCTTTCTTATGACCGAGACGTTTTCCGGAAGGTTGTTATGGGAGCTAAGTTCTGCAAAGGACATTCAACCGAATGATTGAATGAATGAATGTTGACATGTAGTGGAGCTTAGTGTTTAAGTTGATCTTGTCGACTGAACCTCTGGGTACTGTTGGCAACCACAACCTGAGGCGGTCTCAGAAAACGGCGTGTGTGAGTGCGCGGGGTAAGGGTTAATGTATGCCTACCATTCTGTTCATATAATGTATGGGGCATTGGGTTGAGTTGGGTTGAGTTAAGAACCCACATCACAACACTCGGGACATTCCCGTACACGTTCATCCTCATCTTCAACAACCAGCTAAGAGTCCCAATACCAACTGCATTCTGATTATCTGTCCGCCTGGCCTGTCCTCGGAGCACCGAGTGCCGGTCAGATCCTCTGGTCACTCCCTGGGGCACTATTCTCTCCAGGCCGTAGTGATGTATCTGCCCCCTCCCTCCACACTGTACACGTCACCTCGAAGGGCTCTGACCCCATCCGTCTTACCCTACAGCAGTACCCCACCCCCCAGGGGCGGACCCAGCCAAACTTCCGCCTACTAGCTGCCCATGTTTGGGGACTTCACCCCACAATCCCGCTGGATAACACAAATACCCAGTCTTCACCCTGAAAGAATACAGATGTCTAAATTGTGTGCTGAATGAAAAGTAAATAAGGAAATTAATACACATATACAAGTGCTGACTGCATGACAGATCACATTTCAACACAAATAAAACAAGATATAAAGGGAGGGAGAGAGAGAGAGAAATACAATAACAACAAATAGAACAATCATCATTGAATCAAAAAGACAAATAGAAGAACAAAAGACACGATTAACCAAAGCAACGATAAATACATAACAATGATTACAGAAAACATGCAACAATTGAAAGGAGGGAAAACAACAAGAGAAATGTTTAAAAACATTAACTGGGAAGCTTAGATGTAAGCACACATGCAACAGATGAAACAACAGCAGAGTGAGACTTACAGGTGAATAATGCACGACTCACAGAAGGGATTTGGAGCAAATGGTAGAATAGGAAGAATGGTGTAAGACGTGTCCAAATATAAACAAGTCAATGCATATGTATTATCAGCAGCAGGCAACCGATCACTGGGAGAAAACAATTCACACCAACCAAAGATGTCGACACCACATAAATCTACTACCAGGCTTAGTTTGTTGTGTTCTTAAATGGAAATGCCTAACAAGATCCGTAAAGTGGCAATTCCAGAAAGACACAGATAACACAGTCATAAAAATGCTTTAACAGCAAATAATTGTAAACGAGTACAAGGACATACAAATACGCATCTGCTTCGGAATGTTCCCTTCTACTTGGAAGTGAGATGTTTTGTCTGCTTGGAGATAACAATTGATCTGTGTTTCTAATATATGCTGCAGATCCTGTTCCCTGCCTCCATGATTACTGTATCATCTGTATATCTTATATTATATATGTTATGTCTTCCGACAGCTATTCCTGACTTGTCTTCTAAATTTATCATAATCTGTTCACTATATAAGGAGGCACATACCTGGAGAAATCGCACAGCCCTGCGCTCACCTCTCCTCATTGGCTGGCATTCACCTCCTTCATTCACTGAACCACACATGCTATAAACAGTCGATTGTGGGTAGGTTTCCAATTTTGAAATGTAACCAGAGCAGCGGCCTATCGGCCTTCTCGTTTCAATTTACATACGAGTATTTCTAACTTCCGCAACGTGCACGCTGGACCTCCTAGATTTGTCGCCCTTGTCGGAGACGGCGGGACCTCAGAGTCACTACTCCCGGTCAAGGATGGACCGGAGGGCCCACCGTGAATCCAACCAGCTGGACGCGATCAGGAGGCGGACATGCTAAAATGTTTGCCACTTCGTTGATTATTATTTGCATGCAGTGTTATTTGCATGCCATGTTATTTGTTAGCCAGTGTTATTTGCATGCCATGTTATTTGTTAGCCAGTGTTATTTGCATGCCATGTTATTTGTTAGCCAGTGTTATTTGCATGCCATGTTATTTGTTAGCCAGTGTTATTTGCATGCCATGTTATTTGTTAGCCAGTGTTATTTGCATGCCATGTTATTTGTTACCCAGTGTTATTTGCATGCCATGTTATTTGTTAGACAGTGTTATTTGCATGCCATGTTATTTGTTAGGCAGTGTTATTTGCATGCCATGTTATTTGTTAGGCAGTGTTATTTGCATGCCATGTTATTTGTTAGGCAGTGTTATTTGCATGCCATGTTATTTGTTAGGCAGTGTTATTTGCATGCCATGTTATTTGTTAGGCAGTGTTATTTGCATGCAATGTTATTTGACTGTAAACAGTAAACAGTCCGTGTACCCGCTTGAGGTACATGTGGCATATGGTGCTAGAGCCATATTTGTCTAGATCAGTCCGCACCCCAGGGGTCGTGTGGTCAACACCAGGGCGGCACCCCAGGGGTCGTGTGGTCAACACCAGGGCGACACCCCAGGGGTCGTGTGGTCAACACCAGGGCGACACCCCAGGGGTCGTGTGGTCAACACCAGGGCGGCACCCCAGGGGTCGTGTGGTCAACACCAGGGCGGCACCCCAGGGGTCGTGTGGTCAACACCAGGGCGGCACCCCAGGGGTCGTGTGGTCAACACCAGGGCGGCACCCCAGGGGTCGTGTGGTCAACACCAGGGCGACACCCCAGGGGTCGTGTGGTCAACACCAGGGCGACACCCCAGGGGTCGTGTGGTCAACACCAGGGCGGCCACCCCAGGGGTCGTGTGGTCAACACCAGGGCGCACCCCAGGGGTCGTGTGGTCAACACCAGGGTGGCATCCCAGGGGTCGTGTGGTCAACACCAGGGCGACACCCCAGGGGTCGTGTGGTCAACACCAGGGCGGCACCCCAGGGGTCGTGTGGTCAACACCAGGGCGGACACCCCAGGGGTCGTGTGGTCAACACCAGGGCGGCACCCCAGGGGTCGTGTGGTCAACACCAGGGCGACACCCCAGGGGTCGTGTGGTCAACACCAGGGCGGCACCCCAGGGGTCGTGTGGTCAACACCAGGGGTCGTGTGGTCAACACCAGGGCGACACCCCAGGGGTCGTGTGGTCAACACCAGGGCGACACCCCAGGGGTCGTGTGGTCAACACCAGGGCGGCACCCCAGGGGTCGTGTGGTCAACACCAGGGCGACACCCCAGGGGTCGTGTGGTCAACACCAGGGTGGCACCCCAGGGGTCGTATGGTCAACACCAGGGTGGCACCCCAGGGGTCGTGTGGTCAACACCAGGGCGACACCCCAGGGGTCGTGTGGTCAACACCAGGGCGGCACCCCAGGGGTCGTGTGGTCAACACCAGGGCGGCACCCCAGGGGTCGTGTGGTCAACACCAGGGTGGCCGCTGCCCTTCCCCAAACATTTACTGGCACACATGTTAGGCTGGGTTAACCTGAAACCCAGTCAATGTTCAAAATTCGCCAGCTGTGGAATAAAACCCTTGACAAAGGGACCGGCGGGGCAGCGTACAGCTTCCAGGTTACGACGTCCTCTGTGACGTCACTAAGGTGAAAATAAACACCTGGTAGACAGAAGAATACAAATTGTGAGGTTCTGGGAGCTGGCAGCTGTTGACAGATCACTCATCACACACTGTGAGGTGCTGGGAGCTGGCAGCTGTTGACAGATCACTCATCACACACTGTGAGGTGCTGGGAGCTGGCAGCTGTTGACAGATCACTCATCACACACACTGTGAGGTGCTGGGAGCTGGCAGCTGTTGACAGATCACTCATCACACACACTGTGAGGTGCTGGGAGCTGGCAGCTGTTGACAGATCACTCATCACACACACTGTGAGGTGCTGGGAGCTGGCAGCTGTTGACAGATCACTCATCACACACACTGTGAGGTGCTGGGAGCTGGCAGCTGTTGACAGATCACTCATCACACACACTGTGAGGTGCTGGGAGCTGGCAGCTGTTGACAGATCACTCATCACACACACTGTGAGGTGCTGGGAGCTGGCAGCTGTTGACAGATCACTCATCACACACACTGTGAGGTGCTGGGAGCTGGCAGCTGTTGACAGATCACTCATCACACACACTGTGAGGTGCTGGGAGCTGGCAGCTGTTGACAGATCACTCATCACACACTGTGAGGTGCTGGGAGCTGGCAGCTGTTGACAGATCACTCATCACACACTGTGAGGTGCTGGGAGCTGGCAGCTGTTGACAGATCACTCATCACACACACTGTGAGGTGCTGGGAGCTGGCAGCTGTTGACAGATCACTCATCACACACACTGTGAGGTGCTGGGAGCTGGCAGCTGTTGACAGATCACTCATCACACACACTGTGAGGTGCTGGGAGCTGGCAGCTGTTGACAGATCACTCATCACACACTGTGAGGTGCTGGGAGCTGGCAGCTGTTGACAGATCACTCATCACACACACTGTGAGGTGCTGGGAGCTGGCAGCTGTTGACAGATCACTCATCACACACACTGTGAGGTGCTGGGAGCTGGCAGCTGTTGACAGATCACTCATCACACACACTGTGAGGTGCTGGGAGCTGGCAGCTGTTGACAGATCACTCATCACACACACTGTGAGGTGCTGGGAGCTGGCAGCTGTTGACAGATCACTCATCACACACACTGTGAGGTGCTGGGAGCTGGCAGCTGTTGACAGATCACTCATCACACACTGTGAGGTGCTGGGAGCTGGCAGCTGTTGACAGATCACTCATCACACACACTGTGAGGTGCTGGGAGCTGGCAGCTGTTGACAGATCACTCATCACACACTGTGAGGTGCTGGGAGCTGGCAGCTGTTGACAGATCCCTCATCACAGATGTGTATAAGAGACAGCTCATCACACACACTGTGAGGTGCTGGGAGCTGGCAGCTGTTGACAGATCACTCATCACACACACTGTGAGGTGCTGGGAGCTGGCAGCTGTTGACAGATCACTCATCACACACTGTGAGGTGCTGGGAGCTGGCAGCTGTTGACAGATCACTCATCAAACACACTGTGAAGCACTGGAAGCTGGAGCTGTTTACAGATAACTCATCACACACAATGTGGGGCCACGGCGTTCGATGCATGTTGTCTACATACGATTTCTCTCAATTGTCAAGGGGCGATTCATTGTTCAATCTATTCTTAGTTAGATTTAGCCCATTCACTGTTGGATTTAACCTCATGGAATACATTTATGGCCGTGGTTTTCCTGGTTCGTTTTCCGTCTCTTAATTCGTTCATGTCATTAAGTGACATGACTTACGGCTCTCGACATTTCACTGTTATGGCTGGTTAAATGTTATTCTTTCAGTCTGTACCATCTCTAACTACTGACTGCTAGAACACAACGCGACACATATTTTGATTTGACAACTCAACACATGCTCCGTTTTTTACACTCTATCTCTCATCTCATCTCATCATGTTCCTCTTGTACCTTACGGTGTCGAGGTGAAGTATAAACAGCGGGAGAGTGCTCGCTTATGGGATTCGTGTATCGATATTCCCATGGACTCTGTTTTTCCCTGCGTCCATCTTTTACGTGGCCGGCATCTTCTTCTGCTGCCATTTGGTCTGTACATCATTGCTTGTTGTAGTATACTGTTGGTCAGTCCGTTTATACTTCTTAGTTTTTCTACGAGCAGTATGAAGATCCCCTGCCTGCTTGCTAGGTCAATCGCAGGTTTAGGACAACAATCTGACCTTAGAGAATCCATCCCCTATGGCGAGCCATAGCCCCTTTAGCCCATTACCTCGCGGTCGTGGTTTCCCGGTCAACACAGTGTATACACTCTATTGTCCTATGAAATACAACACACTGAATCTACGCAAACACAGTCGTCCAACAATACCGAACAACACGTATAAAACCGACACTATATACTAGTAATATTTTAACCTCGCAATTATTGGCTACTAGCTGACCGGGCCCGTCTTCGCCCAGTCCTTGGTGGGGAGCATCTCATTTAATTCATATAAGTAGTCATATAAGTTCCCGTTCTCGTTACCGACTGTCTGTCTGTCTGTCTGTCTGTCTGTCTGTCTGTCTGTCTGTCTGACTCGGCCCGGCATCGCCCAGTCCTCGGTGGGGAGCATCTCATTTAATTCATATAAGTAGTCATATAAGTTCCCGTTCCCGTTACCGACTATCTGTCTGTCTGTCTGTCTGTCTGTCTGTCTGTCTGTCTGTCTGTCTGACCCAGCCCGGCATCGCCCAGCTCCTGGTGTAAAGCATCTCATTTATTTCATATAAGTAGTCATATAAGCTCACGTTCCCGTTCCCGACTATCTATCTGTCTGTCTGTCTGTCTGTCTGTCTGTCTGTCTGTCTGTCTGTCTGATCCGGCCCGGCTTCGCCCAGCCCCTGATGGGGAGCATCTCATTTAATTCATATGAGTAGTCATATAAGTTCCCGTTCCCGACTGTCTGTCTGTCTGTCTGTCTGTCTGTCTGTCTGTCTGTCTGTCAGTCAGTCAGTCAGTCAGTCAGTCAGTCAGTCAGTCTGTCTGTCTGTCTGTCTGTCTGTCTGTCTGTCTGTCTGTCTGTCTGTCTGTCTGTCTGTCTGTCTGTCTGTCTAATCATTTATTGGTTGCAGTTAGAACAACCTTAGATAAACGAAGACCAACTTACAAAAAGCATTAGAAAGAGCACTTGAAAGATCTTTACATCTTCCCCAACAATTAACTTGGGTAAATGGAGCAGCGGCAGCAGCAGCAGAAGAAGAAGAAAAAGGAAGAGTAGGAGCTGGGAGGAGGAAGAGGGAGGAGGAGGGAGGAGGAGGAGAAAGAGAGAAGAGGAGGATGGAGGAGGGAGAGGGAGGAGGGGGAGGAGAAGAGGAAGAGGGTAGGAGGTGGAGGAGGGGAGAGGAGGAGGAGGAGGAATATAACGCATATGCCTGTAGATTTAATAATGGCTGAAGTTGTTCCATGTCTTCTTAGAGTTGGCGACAGTGTAAAGAAATATAAAATCTTCAAACTTGATAGAGATAAGGTAACTATTATTTATTCATTCTTTAAGCAAAAAAAGATGAGTTACAATGTTATGCATTATGCATTATTTTTATGAAAACTTTGAAAATGCCTTACAGATTGTATCATTATTTATTATAACTCATATGCCGGTACATAATTATGAACAAAGAGTTTATAAATCTTTGAAAACGATGCCACAATATGACTATAAGTTATACAGAAAAGTTATGCCCCTTGAAATAACTTTACAGAGTTAAGTCCCCTGAGATATATGAAATTATAATGAAAAATGAAATAATATTGGGTAAGCAGCCGATTTCACACTAAAAAAATATGACAGTGGGCTGCGCTGGAATGAAAAGAAGACGTGTAGAAAATTTCATCTCAATCGGATGGGCCGTTCGCGAGCGCATAAAGGACATATGGACATACAGACAGACAGACAGACAGACAGACAGACAGACAGACAGACAGACAGACAGACGGAGATCGCAATTTATATATAAGATTGCCGATTTTACAACGTGACCAGGTCTACTCTCGACGACGATCCAACGCAGAGTTTCCTTCAAGGAGGGCTTCGTTTTTTCACGAAGCGACTCCCGGCTCTTTCAACGCTTTGTGGCCAAGGCTCATAGGTGTCAGAATGTTGGAATGTAGGTACAGGACATAGAGAGGACAAAGGGACAGAATAGAGTTAGAACGACTGAGATAAGGACATACAGGACATAGATAAGTACGTCTACAGTATAGCCGATAAAGTAGAGATAGGACACAAGTCAGGACACATAATGGTCATAAGACAGGACATCTACAGGACAGTAGATAAAGTGGAGACAGGACTAAGGTGGCAACACAGACGTGTCATAGACAGGACACCGGCAGGACCAGACCGGGTGATAGGAGGGGACGCCAGTTCACGGGACACTGCCCTGAACGGACTCTGACGTCAGTACACTGAATAACCTAGCCTAGCACGGACGGACTGCAGTACAACGAGACTGCTAAGACAGCACGGGGTTCACGGACGGCACAGGGTCCTGCACGACAAGTCCAGCCAACCAGCTTGGGAACGCCAGACGGGACTCGGACAGTTTCAGGGGAGGACGCTTGTGTTTTTCGAGAGCAAATGCTTAGCGTTGCGAGAGTGCTAGTGTGAAGATAGCGAGTGTAGGACTTGTGTAATTGACTGTGTGTTATAAGCGTATGTAAGGCGGCATTTGTATATTTATGTAATGAAGCCACCGCCTGTGTATACCGTATAATTATATCAAATTCGCCTGAAAATAAATGATAGAAGTACCATATGCGCGACTGGGGTTTCCTTGAGTGCGTATGAAGGAGTTAGAGTGCCTGTGTGTGGTGTGAGACGCTGACAATATGCGAGTCACTTTCCACGGTCTGGTGTATAAACTAGACTTTCACTCCGAACTATGCCATGACCTATGATACTGTTAAATTGATTCATGGCAGTGGGGCACTAGGAGCTGCAGCAGATGATACATCACTCATCACACACATTGTGGAGTACTGGGAGCTGGATCTGTTGATGCATCACTCATCACACACATTGTGGGGCACTGGGAGCTGCAGCTGTGGATACATCACTCATCACACACATTGTGAGGCACTGGAAGCTGGATCTGTTGATACATCACTCATCACACACATTGTGGGACACTGGGAGCTGCAGCTGTTGACAGATCACTCATCACACACACTGTGAGGTTCTATGAGCTGGCAGCTGTTGATAGATCACTCATCACACACATTGTGGAGTACTGGGAGCTGGATCTGTTGATGCATCACTCATCACACACATTGTGGGATACTGGGAGCTGCAGCTGTTGATACATCACTCATCACACACATTGTGAGGCACTGGAAGCTGGATCTGTTGATACATCACTCATCACACACATTGTGGGACACTGGGAGCTGCAGCTGTTGACAGATCACTCATCACACACACTGTGAGGTTCTGTGAGCTGCAGCTGTTGATAAATCACTCATCACACAAGTAGTAAGTTGCATCTACATTACAGGACGTCGCAATCAACGCCGGCACTATCTGGCCGTTTATGATGTTCTAGACAATTTTGCATTCAGCATTGTTTTAAGAACGACCGACGCTCAAACCATCAAATTCAGCACAACAGAATCTGCTTCCAGATCGTCCGCGGCTGATGTTGTGTGAAACTGCGCTCACTACCCCCAGCCGCAGATGCTGGCCATTCATTATAACCATCAGGGACAGACAAACGTCATTTGTTGTGTTAGCTTAGACTATGTTATGTTACGTTATGTTATGTTAATTTAGTTTAGGTTAGGTTAAGTTAGGTTAGATTAAGTTAGGTTAGGTTATGCTATGCATTGCTATGTTATGTTAGGTTAGGTTACGTTAGGCTAGGCTAGGCTATGCTATGCTATGCTATGCTTTGCTATGTTATGTTATGTTAGGTTATGTTACGTTAGGCTATGCTATGCTATGCTATGCTATGCTATGCTATACTATGTCATGTTTGGTTATTTTAGGTTACGTTAAGTTATGTTAGGTTAGGTTATGGTATACAATGTTTTGTTACGTTATGTTATGTTATTTCTTGTTACATTAGGTTAGGTTACGCTATGGTATAGTATGTTACGCTATGGTATAGTATGTTATGTTATGTTAAGTTATGCTATGCTATGTTGTGTTATGAACCACGCCTTCCATCACTACACCATCTAAGCCACTGTGACGTGTAATGTGGCCACAGAATGATAGCTCCCGGGACAAGACGCTGTTAAATACCAACCCCATTAACACATCAGAAGACACAGTAGATGGAGAGACATGGTCGCCCACATCTGCCCTAGACAGAGTGAATGGACAGATCGCCCATGTCTGCCCTAGACAGAGTGGATGAAGAGACAGATCGCCCGTGTCTGCCCTAGACATGATGTAGCTGACTGACTGGCTGGCTGACTGACACCTGGCCGTCATGACAGACCATAGTTTGTAAAATGGAGTTATACCTCTCCATAACACAAAGCCTGGGCTGAAGGTAGAGAACATGCGTTGCTAATGCAGCATTATGCCTCTCTCAGCCTGCCCAGCTTACTCCTGAGGAAAGGTGACACCAATACATCTGGAACAAGACAAGCTGCAGAAGCTGTCGGGTCAGCAAAGCGATACTCTATCTGTCTGCCTGTCGGAGCTTCCATCCTAGACTAGTTGCTGACCAAGACTTAGGGCCTGGTCTGCCCTGCCATGCCATATAGTCTCTAGGTTGCATTTCCTCGCACTAGGGTCAGGCTTCCCTCCCAATTGCACCCCTCCGCAGAAGCCGTTAGCACAATGTGGAATGTCGGGTTTGGTGAGCGCTGTCCAACATTCTTTAACAATATAGTTTAGTCTATCAAAATGTGTGTGTGTGTGTGTGTGTGTGTGTGTGTGTGTGTGTGTGTGTGTGTGTGTGTGTGTGTGTGTGTGTGTGTGTGTGTGGGTATGTGTTTATTACAGCTAAATATAATGATGACATTAAAGTAAAAAGATACTAATTACAGTGAGTAATACTACAAGATGCATAATCGTCAGAGACTGGTACATTGTCGCAGTTAGGTGTCACTGCAGTCTGAAATACAACACAGGCACACAGACAAGTGTCAACTGTTGTCAACTCTGGTCGGACCGTTCAGTTTCTGCTAGATACCAACATCGGGGACCAAACACAGACAAGTGTCAACTGTTGTCAACTCTGGTCGGACCGTTCAGTTTCTGCTAGCTACCAACATCGGGGACCAAACACAGACACAAGGTAACCTAGTCGCGTTGTCTGTCCGACCGACCGACCGATGGACAGACGGACAGACAGACAGACAGACAGACAGACAGACAGGCATACGGACGGGCGGGCGGGCGAACGGACGGACGGACGGACGGACGGACGGACGGACGGACGGACGGACGGACGGACGGACAGACAGACAGACAGACAGATAGATAGATAGATAGATAGATAGATAGATAGATAGATAGATAGATAATAATAATAATAATAATATAATAATAATAAGTCTTTATTTTCAAAGGGTTAAGAATTGGGCACGCAGGCCCGTCTGACATTCTGCCCTTCTTCTCTATTTCCTCTCATACATTCTTTCATTCAACTTCACTTATGAAGCAACTTTTGACAACAAAAGAACATTAAAACGCATGAAAAATAATCAATAATAAATGACTCACTGAGGCAGTGTTTAACATGGGCATTATAAATACCTAAGGAGGGTGTAACGTGCCATACATAAGGGAATGTTTTTGGCTAGTTGTCGTTTGAGATAAGTTACCATTATTGTCTATTTTGTGTTATTTGTTATGGGGGCATGTAGTCTGTACTAAGGTAGTGTTCAAACAGGTTGCGAATGTATGTATCATGATTGGTGGTGTCTTTGATTTCTTGTGGAAGATTGTTCCACAACTGAGCGGCAGAGTATGCTAAGCTTGTTTTATATAAGTCGATCCTAGGTTTAGGGACATGAAGTATATTTAGTCGTTCGCTATGTCTAGATAGATAGATAGATAGATAGATAGATAGATAGATAGATAGATAGATAGATAGATAGATAGATAGATAGATAGATAGATAGATAGATAGATAGATAGATAGATAGATAGATAGATAGATAGATAGAACGAAAGTCTTTATTTTCAAATTGATAAGAATTGGGCACGAAGGCCCGTCTGACATTCTACCATTCTTCTCTATTTCCTCTCATACATTCTTTCATTCAACATCACTTATGAAGCAAATTTTGACAACAAAAACATTTTTGACAACATGGGCATTATAAATACCTAAGGAGAGTGTAACGTGCCATACATATGGGAATGATTTTGGCTAGTTAGTAGTATACAATGTGGGATTCGGGGCTTATTTGCCGGAGCCTCCGGTAATTGACCTTGACCTCGGCTGATTTTCACTCCCCCTCGGTCATGAAGTTGGGTGGGTAAGGGGTGGGTAAGGGGTGGTATGTAGGGGTAATATTTCTCTTATATTTTGGGTTGTGTAGTAATAATGTGTGTACCACATTCACAATCAACATGAAGCACCCTCTTGCATTGGTCAACAAGAAAACAGACCATTCATACCACTAAAAAACCAACAAACAAGAAAATTTCGTTTTCATAACTTTTTATTTTTCATCAACTTTATGAAATTTCCAATAATGTGTAGAAGAGTCAACAAAATATTTTTATTGACATCATATACGTGTATTTTCATTGACAAAATACATTCATTTTTATTGGTCATGACAAATGTGACATTGAGTCTTTAATATAGCCATTTCATACATATGACCACTTTAATAGAACATATTATAGACACCAAACATTAGAAAACATATATACATAAGTACACTAGGACGGGCTATATGTCTAGGGGTGATGTAGTGACCTTGTTTTTGTGAACTTGACGTTTTATGTAGAAATAGGATAGCGAGTTTCTGTGTTGTGTGTATGTGTAGATAGACGTGTCTTGTGTTTTGAAACCTACATTTGTCCCTCCAGTCGCTGTCTGTGTGTCAAGTACATCTAAAAATGTTTGTCTGTCTAGGTGGGTGTTGTGGTGTTTGGTGAGGCCCTTTGTGCTTGTTTTATTGTAGTCTCCGAAACAATGGTATGTTTTACTACATAAGGATACCATTCCATCCCCTTCGTATTCTAACTTGAAAAGACCAGGGGTTCTCTTTTCATAAGCTTTGATAGTCTGGCAAGCCTTACAGGTATCAGTACTAACTATATGTTCAGAGCAGACTTCAGCCGGGAACCACTGATTATAAACTCTATCATACTCTGCTCTAAGGTGTGGTCTAACTGCTGCCACTAGGTTAGGTGTGCTAAGCACTAAGTAAAGAGAGTCAGTGTCCATTTCGCATAATTGGAAATCCTCCCTGTCTAAAAATGTATCTAAAAAGTCATAATAAAACTCTAACATCCTCAATTTGGCATATTGATAAACGAAAAAGCCTATCTGAAGGGGGAGATCCCAGACTGTTGTCTTTTTCCCTTTTACTACTTCAAATATGTCTTCGGTCAGTGTTGTCATCTTTTTAAATAAGGGATTATTTATTAACTTGGTTGTGTCTTCAGCCTTACAATAGGAAACATTGGTGTGCTTGGCCTTATTGGTTAGAGTTTTGCCGTATGCAGCATTCCCCAATAATTTCATGGTTTCTGCCTAACGGTAGAGGTTGTATTACTGTCACCTTCTCTTCTGGCATCAGACACCATATCACCAAATTCTTGGAAGCAGCTAACTGGCTTATATCTCAATGATTTGGTACACATGGGTGACCTCTAGCCCATGTTTCCAGATACCATTTTAATAATGGTTGTGGCCAACATGATCTTTTCTCCGATATAGCTACCTATAAGTGTCCGTCTGGCACTTCGTCAGCAGTTTATGTGACTGGGGCGTACTGCCCTCATAAGGTCACCAATATCCTCTCTGCCCACTTCAATATTTTTGAATATTGGTGTCATCTCTGAGAATCGCGCTTTGTATTTGTCTGGCACGTGGATATCACACTCTATCAACCCAAACAAACTCTCAGCTCTTACAGCCTTTAGAATCCTTTCTTTGTTAATGGTATTTTTTATTATGCCATGGTTTGACATATGGAAATCTGCCCTTGACAAAACCCTTAATGTCACTATTGGTCTTTTTAAGGTTCCGCCACTCACATTCCCACATTTCTACTACTTTAACTTTCACCTCGTTAACCAAGTAGTCGTGAATGTCACAGGTGTTGTCATATAGTTCTGTCAGAGGTATCTTATTTACTGGATTTATGTCAATACCACGAGTCAGGGGACAGTCTGGGTGACCGTGGAATAGACATCCGTGAAACTGATACACAGTTGTATTCACCCTATCCCAACCATCTACTCTAATATGACGCGGACCCAGCGCCATCTCCCGCCCATTGAATTGTGCCCTCAACTCTATATTCTCACTATGCTCTATCCACGCTAGCCACTCTCTGCACTGAACAGTGTAAAATCTACCCTTATGAGTCTTGAACTCATCTTCTGCCTTTCGAATGACAGGAAAACCCGTGGACATCTTTTGCATTAGAGCCCACAGGTAGAGAGCGTTAGCGTCATACCCTTTCAAACTCTTAACAAGATTACCCCCTTTGATGCGTGTCTGACCTATCTCATGGTACCTATGAAAGATTATGGACGGCCCTCCTACAATATTGTCTCTAAGTGTTTTGTGCAGGTCTTTCTCGTTCTCAGAACATAGTGAAAACACTACGTTTTTGGGCAGAGTCCTAAAAAGATATTTTAAGGTTACTCCAGGGACGGAAATAGCGTCCTTAAACATGTCTACACCTAAATCTTTGTAGAATGTAACCTGTTTATCTAATGCCTCAATAAAAGGCTGAACATCTTTGTTATTATACCACACTAGAAAGTCTTCTAATGTGGCCATCTTATTTTCTACCCACACTTTCTGACACACTTGATACTCTGCCTCAGTAATATTACAATTTCTTAGTTTTGAAAAGAATGCCTCGTGTGGGGGTAACTGTGCTTCTTTTAGTATTTCAAGGTTAGTTATAAACTCATAAGGGAAATTTCCCTTAGTTTCTTTAATTTTGTAAGCGGCTAGGTACTTTGAGTAGTTGAAACCTGGCGCTAAATAGTTACTGATATCTAGAAATTTCAATTGATCTGTGGCAATACACATAAAATTATTGTTTCTCTTGACAACAAAATTGCACGACACGTCCTCTGATTTTATGAAATAAGAAAATAAGTATGGCTTGATGAGGTTGATATCGTACTTTCCAGAGTTGAACCCTAGGACCGGTAACGCTTTCAAGTACGCATCGAACCTGTCAATTAAAGTGTTTTCATTTTTCTCCTCTAGTGCGGTGTACACATCTTCGAACTTAGCATGCAGTTATGAATACGCCGCATCAGCGATTCGGGTCAAATGATCAAGCATCCTATTCACCAGATCTTGAGGATCACCCGCTGTGATGAAGCAGACCGGGGCCTCGAACCCAGGGACGTTGGAGGCGACTGAGCACGACATGGGAACATGTTTTGCTAAAAATGTTGTTGAATTACTATCACTAGGAAGATTTGAAGCCTCAAAGAAACATTCAAAATCGTATGTAGCCCTGTACGGGTAAACATACTTAGGATCGACTGGGATGCCTTGGTCAGCAATAAGCTCCCAGACGGTTTCAGGTGGACTGTAAACCCCTCCTTTAAAATGCTCTACAGTTTTACCTCCGTTGCAACTGTTTTCATGACGTTCCATGTTCCCAAAAAGTCTTCCACAACTTCCCACATTTTGGGCAACTAAAAGCGTGAGCTGCTCTGTCAATATCTACAATGTACATGAAATGCTCTTTAAAAAACAACAGTCTTAACGTTTCATCGTATGTTCCACTGCCTCTAAGCTTTGGTACCAGTGAGTGGTTATCATCATACTCAAAAATGTCTACATTGAGAGCAAAGCATTCTTCTAAATTGGGGACATCAAGAAGCTTAACACCTGGAAAATTAGTTAGGGCCTCTACGTTCTGATACTCTTTCCACTTATTAGCATACTCTTTTGTCTGTTTCCTAAGATATCTCGGAGGTGATCCTTTGTGTACAGCTAGAGCTCTAAAAAAAATCAAAGATTATCAGTGTATGGCTTGAGGTTTGAGTCGTGTTGTAATATATTGATGGCTTGGTTGTGGGTAATGTATTCGGGAATTCAGTCAGGCAGCAACCAAAAGGAAATTCAGGAATGTGAAAAAAGGGAAAACGACGTAGCAGCTATGTCTCTACACTGTATTTGGTGTCTGGTCGTTGCTGCATGGGGTATTAAGGATGTCATGTTGATGAACTGTCTTGATAAAGCGTCAAAGTCAGTCTGTTATAATTAAAGCTGGAAAATTTTACAACGGCAGCATTGTTGGAGGAAGCATGAAAGAAACTAAGGTCCTGTGTTTTCTATGTCTCAGAAATTTAAAAGGGGGGAATAATTGATCTTGAATCGGTTTGTCTGAGTATTAAAGATCTTGTATAGGGTATCTGTCCAGTCGATAGGGTGCTGTGTCTGTGGGCTAATGTAGTATGTGTAGACTGACATGTGTTTACCACACTTGTGATGTGTCCTAATACTATCCAGTTTTCTCTATAGGTGGGTTTGGGTTTCCTCAGGGAGGTTGTCTGGTGTTTCTGTTTCAACTTGTCCAACGTTTGTTTTTTAGGTGTATGTGGTCTCTGGGACTTTCCTTTACGTGATGCGGTGTGTTGAGCATGTAGTGTCCATGTTTGAAATTGTAGTGTTTATTGAGGGTGTAGTGTCATTGATGATGTCTGGTGCTGCTTTTTTAAGTGGCACTTTAGGTCGTCTTTTTTTGTATGAGTTATAAAATATGTGACCCCTTGTGAGTTGGGATTGTGTATGGTGGAATGTGACGGGTTTTGCGCTTTTCATAAAGCTTTGTCACTAGGCCAGAAAGCATTCTGGGAGGGCCATAGTGATAGACAGAAATGTGATGATGGTCGATTTCGGGGTAAGTGATAAACTCTTGTGTATCCAACTTTTCCAAATTACAGGTTTTGGCTGTATATAATGTTTTCCCAAAATCCTTTTCTTCCAGTATTTTTGGTAATTGAGTCTATTTTTCCTTGTGATAAGGTGATATTAAGATCTTTGTTTTAGCTTTTCCCTTTTTTATTCCCTAATGGGTTGATAATTCGTCAATTTTTCCTTTGGGTTTATTATCTTTGTTTGGCTCCAACGATGTGTCTTGATATAAAATAGTTTGTAGGTTCCATCGTTCCACTCTTTTTAAAACGGGTGTAAGCACTGGACGCAAACACTGTAAATAACAAAAACTTTAATTTTTCGAACCATATGACATTTTAAAAAGGGAAAAATTTTATAAGACATACCAAAAGGGGAAATATGGCAACTGAGTTATGCCGTCCAACACTGTTTTATTTTCATTTTCTCTGTTTTCTTCCATCCATTTTGTAGTGATGGTGAAGACAAACACCCCAAACCTTTTTTTTTTAAATTTTTAATTGTATTCTCTGTGTCATTTTCCCTTGGGTGACACACTGTCTAGTAAAAACATTGCTGAATATGCACCAAGAAACGCTTTTTGATTGAAAATTTTAGTGATGTTAATAATAGAAAAAAAGTTTAAGGGTCCCGTGGGAGACAGTTTCCCCTTTTTTCCCCGTACGCAAACCCGAGATTGACTTCCTTGTTGTAAAGGCTTCGTTTGTTCAACTTTCAAACCCGGTGAAAGGATAAATACTATAGATATAACAAAATAAAAAAGATAGGGGGCTTGAAACCCCTAATGGAACAAAGATAAACCCC
>JACEFZ010014845.1:0-45000 GCA_014155875.1 Cepaea nemoralis
TTAAATTTAAAAAGGCCAAGGCGGGCTTTTTGTGGAGTGGGGCATTAAACCCTTGGGGGGAGCCCGTTTATTTTAGGTTAGCATTGTCGGTAAGCTTTTCACCATTAATTAAACGCACTGCCCTTTTCTGGAGTGAATATAGGCGTTTTGTTATTGATTTGGAGCATCCATCCCAGACTGTGGAGCAGTAATCAATATGTGTTTGTATATGAGAAGTATAGAATATCTTTCTTGTGTTTTCGTCAAGGAAATTTTTAATTTTGGCAAGTTGGTATACTTTTTTGGCTATTTGTTTAACTAGAGCATGAACATGTGAGTTAAAAGTTAGATTTTGTAAAATAACTAGATGCATCGTTCAAGCTGAAATATGCACATGTTCGCACAGTAATATCAGTTGTTTACCATGGTAAACCATGGTACATGACATCATCAACAAATGTGCTCCACTATCCATCGTGAAGCAATTGTCCGCGAATAGCTGTCGTCTGTGGAGTATTTCTTTGCACTTCAAACAGAATGATGTTAACGGAAGAAATAACGACAGACACGTTGCAGAAGGTATTTGACCATATGAAGAGATGTGTACAGTCATGTCTTAACGCCTATGGTGGACATATCTAACACCTGTTATAATGAATTCTTTATTGGTACTCTCCATCCCCCCCCCCCCCCCCCCCCCCCCCCCAAAAAAAAAAAAATAATAATAATAAATAAATAAATAAATAAATAATAAAATAAACGTTATACCAGACTCTCTCTCTCTCTCTCTCTCTCTCTCTCTCTCTCTTTCTCTCTCTCTCTCTCTCTCTCTCTCTCTCTCTCTCTCTCACACACACACACACACATGCACATTTGATGAATGAAAGATGAGTGATCGAAAGGGCCGAATGTAAGACGGGCCTGCGTGCCCAATTTGTTACCCTTTTAAAATAAAGTTCGTTCGTTCGTTCGTTCGTTCTCTCTCTGTCTGTCTGTCTGTCTGTCTGTCTGTCTCTCTCTCTCTCTCTCTCTCTCTCTCTCTCTCTCTCTCTCTCTCTCTCTCTCTCTCTCTCTCTCTCTCCTCTCTCAGTCATCGTGCTTCTCTTGTACCTTACTGTGTCGAGGTGAAGTATAAACAGCAGGAGAGTACCCGCTTATGAGCTTCATGTATCGATATTCCAATGGACTCTGTTATTCCATGCGTCCATCGTTTACTTGGTCGGCCTCTTCCTCTGCTTCCATCTGGTCTGTATATCATTGCTTCTTGTGGTATACTGTTAGTTGGTAACCTAGTTACATGGCCAAACAAGTTGACTTGCTACCCTCTAATAAAATCTTGCGCAGTTATAACCCCCACGTTAGTCCTTATTTCTTCATTTCTGATCTTATCGCTTCTTGATACATTGAGTATTCTATTTAGGAATCTCATTTCTGTTCTGATTTTTCTTTTCTCTTTTTCTGTCATTGTCCAGGTTTGGCATTGGCAGGAAGATTGTGTTGTAAAGTGCTTTCTTAGTAGTTATTGATACATGTTTGTTCTTTAGTATTGGTGCCATTTGTCCAATCAGTTGGTTTGCCTTATTGCATCTGTTTTCGGACTCGTCTTCTGATTTGCCATTTGATGATATTATACTTCCTAGGTACGTGAAACTCTTTACTTGTTTCAAGGGATGTTAGTTTAGGTGAATTGTTGTTGTTTTTGGTCTTTAGTTATACTTATTACCTCCGTTTTACTTGTGCTAATTTTCATGTTATGTTCCCTACACATTTCGTTTAGACTATTCATGTGGTCGTTTAATTAAGCTTCTGATATTGCTATTAGTGCTTGGTCGTCCGCAGACAGGAGTTCTCAAATGGTTAGATTTGCAGATGGTTCTTCTTCTGTGTTCTCGTCAAGCGGTGGTCTTGCGGTCTCTGTTTGGCTGGTTTCTTTACATATGTTGTCTATATATGTTATGAACAAGAAAGGGGACAGGACACAACCTTGTCGTACTCCGGATCTCATGATGACGGGTTCTGAGTGTCCTCCAGTTGCTCTCACTATGCATTTACTGTTGTTGTATAAGCTTCTACATAGGCTTGTTAGATGAGTACTCACTCCATATTGTTAAAGGATTTCCCACCGCTTATTTTTATCTACTCTAACAAATGCCTTTTCCTGGTCCACAAAGGCTAAGTAGAGTGTTTCGTTAAATTCGATTGATGTTTCTCTAAGTTGTCTAAGAGCAAAAATGGCATCTGTGCATTCTTTGTTTTTACTAAATCCAAGTTGTGTTTCGCTTAGCCGGGGTTCTGTTGTAACTCGTAATCTGTTCTCAAGAAATTTGCAAAATAGTATCCCAGTATGACTCAAACGGGAGATGCCTTGTATTGTGTGTAGTCTCTTTTGCTGCCTCTGTTTTCCAAACTGGGATACTTATGGCGTTTCGCCAGTCTCGTAGTGTCTGTTGTTCTACCCAAATATGGTTGAATAGTCTATTTAGCCATGCTGTTCCTACTTCTCTAGCTGCTTTAATTAGTTTATTTGGTATTTCATCTTGTCCCGGTGATTTTTTCAATGGAGCTAGTATGAATGCTTCTATAATTTCTTCTCTCAGTATGTCTGGTTCTAGTTCTTCCATGACATCTGTGTTCATTTCTTGAATTCCTGTGGCATCTGATGAAATGTTGAGAAGTTGTTCGAAGTACTGTTTCCATCTTATTAGGATTTGTTTTTGTTCACTTACTGGTTCTCCGTTTTCTTGTTCATTATTTCAGTTGGATCAGAGGGTTCTCCTCTGGTTCTCATTGCATTAATATTTTGTAGAAATTTCTATTTGCTTCCTTGTAGTTTTTATTTAGGGTTTCTGAATACTCCTCCCAGTCTTTTTGTTTGTCTCTCTTTACTATTCTATTCACACGTCTTCTTGCTATTCTATATTCTATGTACGCACGTTCCTGTTTGCTATTCAATCGCTTTTTATATTTTTACTTTTTGTCTTTTACAGCTTTCTTTACCTCTGCGTTCCACCAACTTGTTATTTTCTTTATCGGTGTTTTGTGTTTTTTTTCGTGGTTCCACATGTTATTTTTGCAGCATTTAAAATGCTTGATTTGAACATCTCCCATTCTTCTTCCATTGTTTTTCTTTCTATAGGTAATTTTACAATGATTTCAGTTAGTTCTTTCTCATGGTTTCCCCTCACTGCCTCGTCTTTGAGGTATTTTAAGTTTACTGCTTCGCATGGCATATATTTTCCTGGCCTTTGCTTTCTTCTTCTGATGGTTCGTATTGTGGCAACGACTGCTTTGTGGTCTATATGCCCTTGCATATAATATATTTCTTTTTCTGTTATTTCCTGTTAATATAAAATCAAGTTGGCGTTTAAATATCTAGATCGTTCTATTTATTCCAGGTGTATATTTGTGAGTCTTTGTGTTTATAGAATGTGTTTATTATATAGCGGTCATGTTGGCTGCATAGCTCTTTCAATCAACTTCCGTTATCAATTCTTTCATTATGTTGGTCTCCAAATGCTCCAAGATGTTTTTCTATGTCCGCTATGTTATGTCCTTGTCTTGCATTGAAGTCTCCCATAACTATGATGTTGTCATGCTTATCTATGTTATTTAGCATGTCACGGATGTCTTCATAGAATTCCTCGCATTCTTGCTCATTTTTGTTTGTATTACATGGTGCGTATATTTGTACATATGTTGTAATTATGTGTTCTTTTATTCTCACTGTTTATGATTATTTCTGATATATATTTTATTTCTAGTATTCCTCATGCTAGCCGTGGCTCAATGACTATTCCCACCGTGTCTTACCCTTTTTTGCTGTTCCACTCCAGAGTAGACAAACGTGTAACAGTGATGGATCTCCTTGCATCTCCTTTATTCTGGTGTCCACTATTCCCATCAGTCCAACTTTCCTCTCTTCCATAGTTTCTATAAGTTCTTCTTCTTTACTATTAAAACCTCGGACGTTCATTAAGCTTATTTTTTTTGAGTCGCTAATCTATCTCGTAGTCCATTAACATCGCCGGGTCTATATCCATTTTGGTCAGTCCTTTTATATTTCTTAGTTTTTCTACAAGCAGTATGAAGATCCCCTGCCGACTTGCTAGGCCAAGTCGCAGGTTTAGTACAAAAATATTACCATAGGGATTCCATCGCTTATGGCGTGCCATAGCCCCGTTAGCCCATGACCTCGCGGTCATGGTTTCCCGGTCTACACTTGTTGACTTGTGTAGTCTGCGGGTCATCGGCAGGTACTAATTTTTACTTGTCACCCCTCCTGAGAGAGGCTAGCCGATCCTAACCCTGCTGGCTCCAGGGCCAGGCTCAGTCCACACCTTGTAGCAGTTACTATTGTAAGTAATTTAATTAAATCTTAGCACATTTTTTGATGAAGTCATTTACATCAAGTTTCAAATTAGTTCTACATGCAAAGTGTAGGGAGACTTTACAAGCATTCTGTATTATCTTATGTTGTTATTTTATCAGGATCGACATCCCAGCACAAGGGGGTACTCCATTTTGATATTTCCCTCTATCATCGTACATGTCCTGTCTCTGCTGCTGTCATATGCGACTTACCTCTCACATCTTGAATACACCTAAGCTCTGCTCCATCCACTTTTCAGTTTCCCCAGTACACTTTCATCCACGTTATCATCTCCAAGCATTGTGTCCGTTTACATGCTGCACATATTTCATTTTCCTGAACTGTACGTATGCGTCTCAACAACTAAATCTTCTTCAATGTTGAGTTCTTGTTTGATAGATCCGTTTGATTTCTGTTCTCCTTAATGTCATTGACTGCCTTAATTTCCCAGACCTCTGTTACAAAAAAAGGTACTCGTCTTAGATTTCATCTTTGACAGTAACCATTCTATACTGTACCGCTGTTACTGTCATTATAAAGAGACCACAAGAGAAACTAAAAGTGTAGCAATTACTTTGCAGGCGTTGCTATCAATGCCAACTCCAGGTTTATTTACTATGCAAGTTTATGTTCACTATTTTGCCATTGTTTTCTGAACGAGAAGTCTTCGTTGATGTTCAACTGACCGATGTAGGGAAGTTAAAGAGCCAGCACGTTAAACCCCGCCGCCACGCTGACACCTGAAAAAGAAACTATCGCGTGAAAATTATATAAATTTGTGTTTCTAGTTTGGTTTGTACAAGATTTTGCCATCTTTGCACCCTGATACACGCTTCCTCACAAATATATACATCATCATCATCAAGTGCATTGCCAGTTGGCCTTCATGTCTCTCCACAGATCTCGGTCTTTGGTGTTCTGGAACAACTCTGCTGATGATATTCCTCCATGCCACCGTCTCAATCCATCCAGCATCATTTCTCTTGGTCGGCCTCTGCCTCTCTTCCCCTTGATCTTTCCAGTCATCACATGACCTAAGAAAGCTGTTTGTCTCTTTCTTATTGTTGTATACAGTGTTTTAATTTCATTAGCCTCTGTCTCTAAAAGTACTGGAGAGTTTTGGTCATCATAGACCAGAACTTTAGGAAGGGAATATCCCAACTGCATTCACTCTCTCAACCCCCCCCCCCCCCCACACCCCCCCCCCCCCCCCCCCCCCCCCCCCAGTGGTAGAGTACGGAAACACACCACGGTGTGGCAAACGCAGCTCAGGGGACCGGGTATCCACCGGAATAAGTGGACAACTCTGCAGCTGAGCAAAGCAGGGCACTTACTCGCGTTGACAGTCTGAAATGGCTGTCAAAGGCAGAGGTTGCCCCCCCCCCCCTCCCCCACCCCCATGAAGTGAATGTGGACATTAAGGGGAAACTACCACAGTATCTTCCCACGACTTCACGAATAATCACATATCAGCGGGTATGACATATATTGAGAAAACAGGACAATAAAATAACCAGAAAGGCATTTGTCTGGAATCCACAAGGCAAAAGAGTTGAGTTGAGCTAAGAACCGACATCACTGCACGCAGGACATTCCCATATATGCTCCGTCCTATCGTTCAACATCCAGCGAAGAGTGACGCTACTAATCGTTCTCACTGCTATCTGAATGAGGCAAAACGAAATTGAGGAATACCCAACATGACAAGTTTAGACAGAAATGAATAATATTGGAAGGAGAAAGGCGGAGCTGTATAGCATAGGAACACATAAGACGGCATGCAGTCAATTAGTTGATGTCCTCTACTCTAATGGTGGATAAAGGGCGAAAGAAGAAGAAGTAGCTAAGCATTCTTATTTGTTTTCTTGTTGTCGATTCAGACTTTGGTCAACACAATCGTTCTTCTGTGTGTGTGTGTGACTTTCGTTTCGTCAAAATTCCTAGTCAAATTTTCTGCTCATCTGTTATACAGTATCAGCCCAGCAGAGGTCAACTCCCCTGTTTTCGAAATTTCTCAAAAAAAAAGGAAGCTTATTTGTCTTGTTTTCACTCCTACATAATAATATATTTAAACGCACAAAAATGGCGATCAACGCACAGAAACACGACCTGCAAGCATTAACACTCTGGAATGGTATATTTCGAGCGAAATATAACCCTGCAGAAATTGCACTCTATCGATTTCTCTTCTCAACTGCCTTTTTTAGCTGTGCCATTGTCATTTCAATCTCATGAACCTGCTGTTCTATGGCTCACCTCTATTTCCTCTTTGCTTACCTCAATTATTTGCCCCATTTTGTTCACTTTACAGAATTACTTATTATCTTCTTTCCAAGCAATTATCACTCTCTTACTTTCCTCCTTATTGTATTAATAAAGGGAGTCTATGTGGCAGAGTGGTTAAGTCGACTGTCTCCTGTTCAGAAGGTTGTGTGTTCGATTACGGGCCGCGTTGTTCGGTTCACATGTGCATTTTTCTCGGAGACTCCTGGGGGTTGTCGCTTGAATTACGGAGTTCCTGCTTTGTCCGACGCTTTCGCTAGGCCGCCCTGCGGAAATAGATACAGCCATATGGGATAAAACACGGTGCAACGAAGTCGATTCTTAAACCTTTTAAAGCTTAAAAACTTGCATTGATAATGAATTCATTTACCATGTTTCCCCAATAGCTTTGTACATCCTATCACATTGGAATGTGAGGCTATGAAACTCATTAAACCACCCTTTAGTAGATGGCTCCAAGAATGAAGATTTAACTGTGAATCTACGAGTACAATCATCGTCAAACTGCGTGAACAGCAAGTTAAAAGAGGTGTGGCCAGACAAGAGCTCTATGCAGGAAGCCAAAAACAGATTAATAAACCAACACAGAACTGGTGTCGTGAGTCGCTACACCCTGCGGGGTTTACTGAGGAGGGGATCCGTGTTTTTATGGACTGAATGGTTCGATGTGCAATGTGGATGATCTGTCGACTAACTAATGAAGATGTATCCCAAAATGACCAGTTGTTCCAAATCCAATAAGATTACGCCATGCGCTAGTAAACTGACAACGTTGATCTATTCAACATCGTGTAGCAGATCCTGTGCAGAACGTCGCTCTCTCACCTCGCAGCGGAAAGCCTCTCGACATCGATCTCTTGCCATTTCTCCCGTACCCTCATTTACATCCTCATTCCCAACGTGACTGTGGTGCTCTGTGTACATCTTTATGCTGGTCGACCACTGTTCCAATAGTTAGATGTAGTTTCCCTGTTTTTCCCAATCCGTGTGATTCCTAAGACGAATGTTGCCAGTGTAACTAACGAGAATTGCCTGAAAAAGGCTAATGAAACTAAAACATTATATACAACAATAAGAAAGAGACAAACGACTTTCTTTGGTCATGAAAAGAGAGGCATTGGAGAATATGGTGACGACTGGAAAGATCGAGGGGAAGAGAGTCAGAGACCGACCAAGAGAAATGATGCTGGATGGATTGAGACGGTGGCATGAAGGAATATCACCATCAGAGTTGATCCAGAACACCAAAGAACGAGATCTGTGGAGAGACATAAAGGCCAACTGGCAATGCACTTGATGATGACGAAGTATGTGTTTATGAGGAAGCGTGGGATCAAGCTAGTGAGAGGAGAGAGAGAGAGAGAGAGAGAGAGAGAGAGAGAGAGAGAGAGGGAGAGAGAGAGAGAGAGAGAGAGAGGAGGGAGATCGACTGATGATGTTTTTCATCCAACTATGTGTTCGTGTGTGTTTGTGTGTGTATGTGTCTGAATGTGTTTGTGTGTGTGTGTGTGTGTGTGTGTGTGTGTGTGTGTGTGTGTGTGTGTGAAGTCTGAAGATATTTGTGTGCTAAATGTGCCCGGAAGCAGTTTCTGGCTACATGTCTGCAGTGCTATGGCACCATCCCATTGTACAGGTCTGACTGCACGCAGGAATAGCTGGCCAATCCTCCCACCAGGTTAGCAGACAGGCCTGACTGCACGCAGGATTAGCTGGCCAATCCTCCCACCAGGTTAGCAGACAGGCCTGATTGCACGCAGGAATACTGGCCAATCCTCACACCAGGTTAGCAGACAGGCCTGACTGCACGCAGGAATAGCTGGCCAATCCTCCCACCACGTTAGCAGACAGGCCTGACTACACGCAGGAATAGCTGGCCAATCCTCCCACCAGGTTAGCAGACAGGCTAATATATGAGAGAGACAGAAAGAGGGAGAGGGATAAAGAAGGAGAGAGGGGAGAGAGAGTGGAAGAAAGAGGGAGAGAGAGACTGATCATCTTTCTAATCTATGAGTGTGTGTGTGTGTGTGTGTGTGTGTGTGTGAGAGACAGAGAGACAGAGAGGGTAAGAGAGAGAGAGAGAGAGAGAGAGAGAGAGAGAGAGAGAGAGAGAGAGAGAGAGAGAGAGAGCGAGAGAGAGATTAATCTGAAATAAAGACAATGCGAAGTAATACACATCGTGGCTCCAATACTTGTCTACCACCGCGAGAACTGAAACAATGGCAGCAAACAAAACCATAACAACTGTAACAATAGAGAGCTGAAATGTCTAGTGGAGATTAATTAATGTGACAGGACGAGACAGTATCAGAATAAAGACACCATGACGCAGGTGAACATAATGATATCATTGTTGTTTCAAAACACAGCAAGTCAGACGATCCAATCCGATACATCCGTGGTTCTCAACCGGTGGGGAATCCCCCCCCCCCCACCCGGGTGAATTTTATGGTTTCCAGGGGGGGGGGGAATTCATATTATTTCAAGATCGTGTTAATACAAGAAGCGATTAATTGATATTGTTTTCCCCTCCATACTTTACGGTTCTGTACTTCTCGCCGTTCTGAAATTCTTTTTATAACGAAAGTAGACCCGCAAAATCACGTTTTATGTAGACGTCTAGATTTGTTCTAGTATGTGTTATTAAATTTAGCTTCCATTTTTACGTATACTGTGGGGGGATTTTTTTTGGGGGGGGGGGGATTTATATGAAAGTGGGGGAATGACATTCTGAGCATATAGTGAAGGGGTGCATGGGCCAAAAAAGGTTGAGAACCACTGCGATACATAGTAAAAAATATGTTTTCACCTCGTTCAACCTGCTTCTTCAGCCTTGGTTATACTTGTGGTTGTTCATAGCGCGGTCTTAGTTTCTTTTTTCTTCTACGCCAATTTGTTGACGTTTCTTCGCTGCAGATTTCATGCCTCAGACGAGTTTGTCATATCACAAGATAACCAACAAACTAGTGTCAATAAAGCAAGCGACAGACGTCGAGAGGGATAGATTAGTGGGAGACAGCGAACCACACCTTGAAAACTGCCCACACAAAGGCATTGCGCCGACAGCGCTTCCTTATCACTTTCCGAAAAGCGTAACAGGAAAGCTGTAGGATTGAACAAGACAGACAGACGGAAGGGAATGAATGAAACTTCCAACTGATTCTATAATTTCTGGGTGACAATACGGATTGAGGGAGATTTAGTCATTGATTGACACTTGTGTTAATGGCCACACAAGTTCTGTCACAAGAGATGGAGTAATGGTTTTCAGGCTGTTGTCGTTAATTTTTGCGTTAATTACGTTGTATTCAAATGGATTCATTTGCTAGGAATTATTGATCTCTGCATAATTGTGTTTTCATAATATTTCTTCATGTTCCATAACTTGTGAAAATAGCATTGGCTTCAATCTCCTACAGCCAAGTATGTTGTGTGTTGCCACTTTCTTGTTGCCCTTCTGCGCGAATTGTTTCCACATGCTTCTCTTTCACCAGAATTTCATTTTCTGCCAGAGGCTTTTTTTAAATGTTCATTTCTGAATACTATCTGCTCCATCTGACATGTCGTTGTTCGTCGACGGCGAGCGCTAACAAGTCAAGTCGCATTATTCTGTCAAGAAGCCTGATCAGCGGGAAAATGTCACGTGGAGAATCCAACAACAAGAAACACGCTGTTGCCAAGATGTGCAGCTTGGTAGCCAACAACAAGAAGAAGAACGTCGAGAGCCCACCTGCTAGCTGCATCAAAGAGCCTGATACTACAGCCATTACTGAAGCTACTACGAGGGAGAAGATTGACAGCCCAACACAGTCAAGAATCAAGACAGCAGAGAAGAAGGAGGAGAAAGACACTAGAGTCGGATACACCGACTCAAAAACAGTCCGATGGGTTGTCAAGCGGATTCCTGTGGAGCTGACAGATGAAGAAATCCTGAAGCAGCTACGTGAAGAGAATCTTCACATCCGAGTCTTGATGGCGGAGCGGCTTCTCACTTACTCCAAGATACCTACAACCCTGGCAGTGGTGACATCGGAGGGCAGCGAAATGCCGACAACAGCATCACTCAACAAGAGACTGCAGCAACCAGAGAGATTCATACCAAGAATCACGCAATGTTCAAAATGCCAGAGGGCCGGCCACAGCAGAGCAACGTGTCGCAGTAAGACGGAAATCTGTCGATACTGCGCCGATCACCACACCTTCAAGGAGTGTCCGCTGGCCAAGCTGGACACGGACTTCCGAGCTCCTAACAACAGAAGAAAGTGCGCCAACTGTCTGGGCAAACACGGAGCAAGATACCTGGGCTGTCCGTACCTGCAGAGACACAGAGACGTCTTAAAGATCGCCATCATCACAAAGACACCATTCAAGGAAGCAATGTAGAGGGGCGAGACAGCCACGGGTATAGCACAAGCTGAAAGAGATCAACTTCAAAAGCAGATAGACGAGTTGAAGAAACAAGTCAGGCACTGCTGACGCCTAATCCGACCAGCGACAACGAGAATCTACTGGCGGAAATAAAGGAGTTCCATGAAAACATCAAGCGAGAAGTGGAACAGATGACCGCATTGAAGCAGGAAAACGAAGAAATGCTACGCACTATAAAAGTGGAGAGAGAGCGACTAAAAGCTGAAATGAAATCAACTCAAAAACAAATCAACAGAAGTCAGGCAAGTGACCACCAAGAAACAGCAAGAAACACAACAAAAAACCGACCCGGAGACGCAAGATAAAACCAGCAGCCGAACCTCGACGCCCCAAACCATCCAAGGGGAAACCAACATCCCACCAGACAGCCGAAGAAAGACAAGATAAGATACCTTCCGACGGCATACCGTGGATTGGAGGGGAACCTACCCGGGAGGAAATGGAGGTGTACATAGAAGAAGGAAAGAAACGAGCAGAACAAGAGGAACTCAGACACGAGGAATACATAAGGAGACAGGAAGCAAAGGAAAGAAGCCCAAGAAACTCAGGGGGAAACCGACAGAATACCCGGAATTACACTATGACGTCGATGCCGACTTCGAGTACTACATAGAAGACGGAGAGATCTTCCCATGGCTGACCACAGAGGAAGCAATCGAAAAACAGCAAAAACTTACACACGAAAGTGAAAGAAAGCGCAAGGATTTAAATAACATCGAAAAGCTTCTAGGGGCATTACACAGAACAGGAGGCAAAAGTACTAAATAAAAAGTCCTTTTAAGGACTGCAATCACTCAAAGCCAGGAGCCTGCGCCAACAAAGAAAACAACAAGAGGAAACAAGCACTAAGGACGGCCGCCGACCGATCCCCCAGCTGGAGTGGGATAACGAAAAGTCCTTATAAGGACTGCAGCCAGTCAAGCCAGACGAGCCAGAAGCCTACACCAACAAAGAAAACCACAAAAACAGACGCGCACAAAGGATAGCCGCCGACCACTGCTGACGTCACAGACACAAACGCTACATCACCAGTCCGAGATAGGACTCACAAGACAAGAATTAGGGTGAATAAACCCACAAAAACCACGATCCTCAACAATAACCACAGCTGATGAAGCAGGTTAGACGAGGACGAATTTGGAATTTTTGTTTTTGAAATTTGGAATTGGAATTGGAACTATCTGCTCATGTATTATTTTGAATGGATTGCTAGACAGTGCGTAATGAAATGGTAAAACAAACTAAAGGTTTGTGGTGATGTGGTTGTTGACAAGAATGTTTATGATATCGTATCTCTTGATTAATCTTCTCTGTTAAGGCTGCTGGAGTGAAAAATGGAGTGTTAACAGGTCTCAATGAAGCCAGGCGACGACGGTTCAGATTTATAACCAACCAGCTTGCAACATAGAGGGTATCGCTATCCACATCCTCACGTTTCTGCTGGGAGAGACAGAGCTCCATCAAGTAGATTCTTCATACATTTTTTTGCGTTCATTCGTTTTAAACTCAAGCATATCCCATATACGTGCTACAACATCTAGTGCACTAGATTGATTTCTTTTTTTCGTGTAGATTAGCTTTCCATATTGCCAGTGTCCTTCGCTATCAAAAGAATCCAATCCAAATTCAGACGTACTTGTAATTTATATCCCGAAGTTAAGGACAATTAGTCAACAGTTTAGTCCGGTGCGGGGATTGAATCCGCTACTTATGGCGTCAGCACACCAGATGTGTAAGAGCGAGTAATCTTATGAATTTGGCCATGCTGACCACATTCTTCATCATAATCTCGATAATTATCTTCAACCGTTTATCAACTAACATTATGTTGTGTATTTATTTTCCAGTATTTACGCAGCACGGTTTTCCTAAAGAGAATATCATGACAAGTTTCTGAAACATTTCTCGCGTAGAAGAAACTTATATTCCCTAGCCTGGGCAAACCCAGTGAATGATTCCAGTTTAATGCATTGTGCTCTTCAGCCTTATTTCCCTTGAGACATAACATCATATATTTGAAAACAAATTCACATATGGCCAATTTCGCAATATATCTTTTCAAGAGACAGTTTATATGTTCTGTGTGTTCTGTTCTTCAGTTTAGATGTGCCTTTTGGATAATGAACGTTTTACTTTGCTTTATCCATTTCTACGGATTTGGACATTAATGTTTCTTCAAGTCTTGTAGTACACAGAAATATTAACTGTTGGGAAAAGCTTGTAGCAGTTACAACTCATGAAATATACGATTGGCACATTGCCGTCTTGATAGACGGCAGTTTGTGAAACTGAGTTACATAGAGTGTATTCTTAAAGACTACAGTGTTTGAAAATATTGCCGTTCCAAGTTTTGTATTTACCTACTGTGGATTTCATGCTACACAATGCAACATAATTGGTAAATACAAAACTTGGAACAGCAATATTTTCAAAAACTGCACAGTCATTAAAATACACCCTGTACCTCTCCATAGTACAAAGTCTGGGCTGAATGTACAGTACATGTGTTGCCCATGCAGCATGATCCATCTCTGCCTAGTTTATTCTAGAGGAAGGGTATCACCAATACGTCTGGAGCAAGACAAGCTGCAGAAGCTACCGGATCAGCAAAGCAAGGCTCTAATTTCCGCCTGTCTGAGATTCCATCTTAGATCAGTTGCCGACCAAGGCGCTCCTTCACCCGAAGCAATTGGCACATTGTGAGGTATCGAGTTCAGTGAGCGCCGCCCAACATTCGGCGCTATGAAATAAATTCACGGATATATTCGCATACATATAAACTGACGTATAGCAAGGACAGGAAACGAACCGAGATAATCATAAACCATAAGTAACCAACAACAACAAAAAAAAAAGCCCATCTCCAATCCTAGACGGCTACTGAGTGTATGTTAAGTAAGTATTTCACTTCTGATGGCAGAAGTGAAATAGAAATAAAAAAGAGAATAAGAATGACTTCGGGCTCCGAAGGTTATGGGTTCGATTCCGGGCCGCGTCCTTCGGTTCACGAATGAATTTTTTCGGAGACTCCTGTGGGTCGTCGCTGAAGCTACGGAGTTCGTGCTTTGTGCGACGCTTTCCGCGCTGCGGAATGAGACCGAGCCATATGGGATAAAATCCAAGTGCAATGAAGTCGACCCTGTCGACTTTTAAGCCACTTTTTAATCCATCAGTTTACGCTTCCGCCCGTAACAATGAGATTAATTAATCTGAAACAACTGCCTGGTATATTTCGCTGCATCTCGTCAAGTGCAAACTGCAAAATTATATATCATGTGAAGTGAATACATGAACAATATGAGTATACAATCTATCAGCCGACACATCCCTTATAAGGGTAGACAACACATCAGCGGACGCATCCGTTATAAAGGTAGACAACCACCTGCGGACTCATCCATTATAAAGGTACCCAACACATCAGTGCACGTATTCGTTACAATGAGAGAACAATCCATCAGCTGACACACCCGTCATTGAGAGTACTCATCAGTGGAGGCGGGCACGAGGGCAGAGGATAGCAGCTGACGTAGCAGTGATTCCCGAATAGCTACATATAAAGTACAGCACTGTTTCACCTGTGCTTAAAGAATGTCTGCATCCATGGCTTAGTGGATAGACTCCTGTTTTTTGCAACAGTGCAGCCGTTTATCCGTCTCGTACAGCGAGAAACCGTGGCGTAGTAGCTAGACGCTCGTCTGCCAGCTCGGTGGTTATGGGTTCGAATCCGTATCGGAACGGTGTTTTAAAATTGATCTGTACCCCTGTCAGCAACTCACTTGCGACAGGCATACAAAGATTCCCTTCTTTTGCACTACACGAAAGTGACAACTCGTATGGTTTGCAAAAGGATACATTTTATTGGGAGCTGATGGTACATAAGCTCCACGAGCGGAATACCACATCGGTATTAAACATCATATTATGTTATGAAGATGGCATGAGGAGATGATGTTAATAATATTAACTACTGAAGCTAAGTCCTAACTATTGATACTGTCCTTAACAACAAAGTATCCACAGCGGATATACAGTCTGTTCCCTACGCCGTCGAGTGTGTCCCGTTATAGCTATTTATAGCGTTTGTGTCTCTTCTGTCTGGTCTACTAAATCGTTATGTTACTTGTCCTTTTCCGTAGCTCAATTTAGCTCTTCTTAGCTTTGAGCTCTTACTAGGTCTTTGACAACCCCCAGGTCGTCACAGGTTACAATGGGTACATGGGTGTGCCACGGGAAATAAAGGCCGCTTGCATGATACATAAAATACTGAGTTCCGATTGGTGTATAAAAATATGGACCTGGCATCTTATGCCGAATGCGCAGTCAAGCCTGTAAAATGGGTCCTTTACTTCGTGCTTTCAGAACACTTCACACCCAACAATAATATATACCATGAGGATAACCAGATTCTTTGTTTTTGTTTCTATTCTTTTATTTTATTTTCGTTATCTCGCTTTGAACTCGGTAGTAGTCCACACTGAACTGATTTCGCGCTTGAGCCAGTTTTCCCTATTACCAGTGTCTCCTGCCTATCAGGCAAACTCACTCTGACTTCTGAGATACTTGTAATTGACGTACGCAATTCAAAGACGAGAAGTCAACTTTTAAGTCCAACTAACCGGAGTAGGGAGAAAACATATGCTCGGACCACCAACGCAGCGGAAAATGTGTGCTTGCTAAGCTAAACACATGTGATCTCCAATGCTACATTTTGTTTCGTGTCTTCATGTCTGACACTGGTGCCAAAGTTTTTCTTCAAGTATGTGCTAATATGTGTGCAAATGATTACCCATTGATTTATTAACTTATGTTAATAATGTGAGAAAGTAATTAACTTGTATGCCTATTTAAACGTCTTGCCCTAATCAATGCAGTTCTTCTGTGCGAAAACTGTCCTTACCAGAATTTAGCAAAGTAATCAAAGGCTTAACAAAACAATCTTTTATCGCGGGCAATCGGAAGCGATTTCCTTTTCAGCAAAAGCCACTTTACAGAAGTCCTTAGAGAGATGCGGGACTTTAGGGAGATTGCAATTCCGTGGTTTCAAGACACTTTTAAAAACCCACGGGTTAAAACAAATTGTAACATTAAAATGATTTCAGCTCAGCGGGGAATTTGCCATGCGGCTATTGCTTCCAGTGACAGGTGCATTACCTTGGCTGTAAGAAACGTCTTAATGGCCTAAATTTAATTCGCGGCCATTATATGCATAAAACAACAAAGATATTGGATTCCGGGTCGAAAAGCTGAGAACGGCGACGAAGTGGTTTAGATGTGTAGCACCGGCATTATATTTGAAGGGTAGCGTGTTCAATCCCGACAATGGTGTTATAGTGGAGAAAAATGCAGAAAGCAAACGTTCTAATGGAAGACAACTTGTTTGTGTTTAATGAGAGGGGGTGGGTTAGTGTGTTGGTGGGTTGGAACGAGGGGATTCCAATGGTTGTGGGTTCGATTCCGGACTCTATTATTCTGTTCGTGAGTGCAGTTTAGTTCCGGAGACTACTGAGGGTCGTCGCTGGAGCTACATGTTCGTGCTTTGTGTGGCGCTTTCGGCAAGCCACCCTGCGGAAAGAGACTGAGCCATATGAAGAAAAAAAAAACACACACACAGGGCAGTGAAGTCGATCATCTCGCCTTTAAACCGCTTTAAAACATTTAAATTAATTTACAAATAAAAAACAACGAAAGGACGGAGACATTGTGACAGACTATATCGTAATAATAAAAGACCCGAAGAAACAAGCAGATTCATTGTAGTTGACCACTGGTGCGAAAACAGCAACTGAAGTCATCTGATATTACTTAGTATAACTTGCTTTGCTGACGTTTTTTATGTTTGCTGGTGAAGGCTGTTTAACCGTTCACTTTATCCTGCGCGATTGTAGCGTTCTGATGCTTCAAAAACTATTAATTAATAAATTGATTTATGCGTCCGAATTTAGTCATTAGTCTGAAATTAGGGCAATTGTGGACTTGAACAGTAGCCTTTTTAACGTGTAAAAAGAAACACTATATTACTTATATGTCGTGTTATGTGGCTTAGGGGTAGTGAACACAGTTTCCAACATATATGGTTAGAAGTCAGTTACAGGCGATTTGACAACAGATCGCTTGGTGTTGCTTTTCACAATAGTATGAGCGTCGGTGATTAGAAAACACCGGCACCGACGTATTATTGTCTAGAAAATTACATAAACCAATAAATGCTGTGGTTGATTGCAACGATTTCCAATAAATAGGACACATAACTTAATTGAATTACTAATTTCCCTTTAAGAAGAGAGAACAATCGCGGTGAAACAAACATACGTCTAAATCACGTGAACCTTTTTCGACTATCTTAGTATAATATAGGATAGAAGGTCTCAGTGGAAAGTCTCTGTGGAAGGTCTCCGTGGCAGGTCTACGTGGAAGGTCTCCGTGGAAAGCCTCCATAGAAGATCTCCATGGAAGGTCTCTGTGGAAGTTCTCTGAGGAAGTTCTCTTTGTAGGTCTCCGTGGAGGGGCATCTTGGAAGGTCTACGTGGAATGTCTCCGTGAAAGGTCTACTTGAAAGGAATCCATTAATATCTCCCTGTAGGGTCTCTGTGACGAAATTTTCAAGTCGTCTACCTCAAGCTTTGAAGGACGTGGGTTCGATCTCGGACTGCGTCGATCAGACCACGTGTGCAGTTTTACGGAGACCCGGGTAGGGTCATCGCTGGAACTACTCAGTTCATGCTTCTTACAAGCTCGCAGGTGGCGGCTTACTGTTGTGCGGAGAGAGTCTCAGCCTGAGGGGGTGAATCCCGGGGCAATGATGTCGATATTTTAACGTTCTGTTCTTTGTGTGTGTGTGTGTGTGTGTGTGTGTGTGTGTGTGTGTGTGTGTGTGTGTGTGTGTGTGTGTGTATGTGTGTGTGTGTTTGTGTGTGTGTGTGTGTGTGTGTGTGTGTGTGTGTGTGTGTGTGTGTGTGTGATATATTGAGGAGAATAAAGCACAATAAATACGAATGAATGAAAGACCTTTATTTTTAAAAGGTTAAGAATTGGGCACGCAGGCCAGTCTGGCATTCTGCTGTTCTTATCTAAAAAAAGATAGTTTTAAAAAAAATATGTAGGCTACATGTCCTTGACGTAACTTTGCAATCAGTCACAGTACATTTATTGGTTGTTTATAATGTACTTGACAATATTAGTTCAGTAGTTTGCCATTGCCTTCTGAAAGGCCGACGCTTCATACCATCGAAATCAACGCAAAGTGGTCTGCTTCAACATCGCCAGCAACTGATTTCGAACCCTTGACTAGCCATGACAGGGCGTAATGAAACTGTGCGTCTCGCTAACCCCTACCCCACAAAGCCAGTGCCAGAACACAATAACCATGGCAAAAGAAGTGTTCCATAAGTAGAGAAACATTCTTACCAATACTTTATTGTAATCCTACACGCGAATCCAATGAAACATGTGTCCAGTCCACAACATTGATACATATAAATAACTTTTATATTCATGTGTTCATGCAATGTTTTTCACGTAGTCGTGACGTTTTGTGACTGTTTTTCCTGTGCTGAGGAGGGCTTTGGCCACAACGTCCATTTTGCTACTTGTGATCGTCTTCAAGTGAAGATTAACGTCTACTTCTGGATGTTCGGTGATTCTTAAAAGAAGTCTTAAAAGTCGAGAGGGTTGACTTCATTGCCCCGGGTTTTAATCTCACATGGCTCGGTCTCTTTCTGCATGGCGGCCTACCGAAAATGTCACACAAAGCGCGAACTCCGTAGCTCCAGCGACAATCTCCAGGAATCTCGGAAAAAAATGCACTCGTGAACCGAAAGACAGCCCGGAATCGAACCAAAAACCCTCGGAGCGCGAGGCAGACGGCTTGCCTACTTTGCCATGGAGACAATTCATTACCAATAGAAAGCTGTTCCGACCTATGTCAGATAAGTAAATAACTTAGTTTAGTTTAGTCGACTGATCAACATCACGGCACACGGGTGTAACCCATAAGTGCTCCGTTCTACTCCTAACTCAACCCTGAGTCCGAAGAATCTCATCTCAGTGTACGAACTCCGTAGCACCGGTGAGGATCCTGAAATACTTTGGGTAGATTTTTAACTCGAAATTTTGCCCGGGCAGCGCCGTTAGGCTAGTCTTTTTCGATTTCCAACTGCCAAGGGATTTTTTTTATGCGGGCAACAATACATAGGGCCATCCGATCTCACAACCCAGAGACCAGGGAAAAGTTAGTTACTAGAAGTCCAAGTGAAAAAACCCCGACCCTCACTGGGGCTTGAACCCGGGACCTCCAGCAACCGAGGCGGACACCATACCTCGAGACCACTCAGCCGTCCCCCCCCCTCCCCGCACAAGATTAGTAAGTAACGGATCCTCTTACTCGACTAAGAATACGGGCAGCTGACCAGGGGCACAACTTGTGTCTGCACTTGAATTCTCTGCCTTTGCCTACATCGAGTCCTTATAAGGACTGAACATGACTGGGACCAGCCCCGGTGAGGACAACACAAGAAACATCAAGCACGTAGTAGGCCCGACCAAGGACCGGTCTTTATCAGGACCAGCATTAGACAGTCAGAAAATAACCAGATAGCACAGAATAACTTAACCCGACGAACAGAGCGGAACCAATAAAATCAGTATGAATTAGGACTAACAGTCCACACAACCACGGATCTCAACAATAACCACCGCTGAGAAAGCAGGTTAGACGAGACCGAATTTGGAATTTTTGTTTTGGAAAATTGGAATTGGAATTTACTCGCCTTTAGCAGCATCGGGCAAAGACCCATCTATACTTGTATAGACCAATCAGCTCTCGGTGGTTGATATGGCCAGTATCACCCCGGCCGTTTTTACTTCCCAAGAAAATCTGAATACCCATTTTATGCTGGGTCGACCCGGGAGCCCTGGAGATGTCAGACTCCATCCATCATGTGCCATGCCGGTAAGCGTGGGTGGTCATGATTCGCCATTTCACTCAATCACCAAAGTCGTGGATCAGCTCAGTGTTCTTGTTTCGGCCATACCACGTAGCCAAGCCATCTAGATTAACAGTGGTAAAAACAGTGCATGAATTGTGTACTGACGAATGTCCTTATGACCTGGGAAGTGATCAGGCACGCCCAGAAACAACTGAAGAAAGTCGAAATGTTTCTTCTTAGAACAATAAGAATACTGATAGAAAACAAATGAAGAAATCCATTGACTAGGTGGCAAACAACAACAAACAACAGATCAGAGAAATTGCATGTCGAATGTCACAATTTCCTGGGCATTTTACCAGAAGAAACACATTTGAAACTTAATGATAACTGGCAAACTTGATGGGACAATTACAAAGACAAAACAAACAACAAATATCTGGCTACCTTGGGGGAAAATACAAAACATGAAAATAAACACAGAACTAGAGGTCAGCATGGCCAAATGGAAAAGAATGCTCGTTCTTAAACATCCGGTGTGCTGATGCTAACGTAAGGGGGGGGGGGGTCAACCCCTACAATGGCCAGTTGAACTAAAATGTTGACTTCTCGTCCTTGACTTAGGGACGTAAATTACAAGTACCTCTGAAGTCGGAGTGGGTTCGCCTGATGGCGAGGGACACTGGTAATAGGGAAAGCTAATCCATACCCAAAAATCAGTATTGTTCAATACAAGTAATAGCACGTGTATAAACTACGCTTAAATTCAGAGTGAGCAAACCCACACACACACACAGATTACAGTAGAGCATCTGATTACCGTATGAGAATCACTGTAGGAATGAAAGAAACAAAGGTAAAGGGCCTTTATACATGACCTGAGGAGCATGTGTTTAAGGTAAGTAAAGTAAGTAAAGTAAAGTAAAGTAAAGTAAAGTAAAGTAAAGTAAAGGATATCTTTTAAACATTTGGAGACAGCACTTGATGAGTGATGTGGTCACAACCACACAGGTCGCCTTAATCCCCCAGAACACTTTCTGGTACCTATTTCAGACTGAATCGACCTGGGAGTCAAGGTCAATAATAATAAATGCTCCTCGAAGCGGATTCGAACACATGACCTCCAGGGCTGGTGGGCAAGCGAACTAGCCACAGGGCTAAGGCAATGTCTCACGGCTAGCATGCTCAGTTACCCATGTATACATATATATATATATATGTTCATCAGAGGGAAATGATCAAATTATGGAGGGGTAGGGGGGCATGTTATAGGAAGAGAACACCGGGTCCATGTTGGAACTACCAGTCAGATTAATAGATACGGAGGAAGACCCAGAGAGAACCTTTGCCATATACTTACATACGCTCGCGTTCACACACACACACACACACACACACACACACACACACACACACACAGACACACACACACACACGTATATATATATATATATATATATATATATATATATATATATGATTATGTGTGAATGTATGTTCTTAAGAGTTATATTGAGCCAGTCCTTACGTACGGAAATGAATCATGGACAGTTAGCAGAGAATTAGGTAATTATTTGGAAGCTATTTCAACAGTTCAATAATCAATAGTTACCGGCACGGTGGCTAAAGGCTTGCGAACGCGGTTCGTGAGCCGGGTACCAGGCGTTCGAAGCTCAGCTGCGACCGATTTGTGCAGCAGACCGTGTCGCGTTGTGTTATAACGTGCTGGTATGGGAGCCAGTCGTTCAGAAAGTAATGGCAAATTACTGAACGTAACACTTGCCTAGTACATCAACAGCAGCTGAAAAATGCTGGTGTTGACTGCAACGTCACGTAAGGGATACGCAACTTTAAAAAAAAAAAAAAAAAATTCAATAGTTAGTTACGAAGTGACTATTCGACTGTTGTGGGTTCATGTGTATAATAGATTTGTCTAATGAAGACACATTTATTGGGATGTCTAGTTGGTCACGCGTCGAAGTACATTTGTTCCTTCAGTGAGAATCTGTCGTTATTTGGAGGTGACAAGTTCGAATCTCGGTCGGTAACTCTTGCTTTCAGTGTTATGTTGTCTAGTCGGTCTCTAATTCTTTCCCCTACGTCTTTAAGTGCGAAACATTATTTATTTATGGACTGTGTTAGTGGCCTCGAAGGGGTTCCCAATTGATACTTCTGTCTCTGGTGCTGTCAATCAACTCTGATACTGATGTTCGTCCATGCCATGATCTTAGGATGTCCAGCATCTTCTCTCTTTGTCTCTCCACACCACCATTTTTCCTCCCCACTAAATCACAATCTTTCCCCTTCTCAATGCATGCACAAAGAATTTGGAACGTCGTCTTCTGATGCTAGCAACCAGTTCTCTTTCTAATAGTTAAAAACCAGTGCGCCTGTGGTTAATCTCGGACAGTGTGACATTTTATTTGGAGACATATTAAACACCATCCTGTCTTTTCCACTTTTCACATAGGGCAGTGAGGAGCATTTTGTGTGACATTCACTGACATTGGAGCGGAGCATAATGGTGACGACCCGTTGCAGTAAGTTGGAACCTCCACTAATGACTAATGACTAAGCACCACCCATTATCATTTAGTGAGCAGTTCTAGTGCTTCGTTAGCGAACTAGCCTACCGCCTCGGCGGTTATGTGCTCGAATCCAGATCGTGAATGGGAGTTTTCCCCCTATTGACTTGGACTCCGGGGCCCACCCAGTCTTTATAAAAAAATGATAACAGGAATTTTCTGAGTAGTAAAATTGGTCGACGTTGAGTTGATTTGAGTCAAAAACCGATATCACAGCACCCAGGGTACATGCTCCGTCTTCATCTGTAACACCACAGCACTCGGGACATTCCCGTACATGCTCCGTCTTCATCTGTAACACCACAGCCCTCCGGGCATTCCCGTACGTGCTCCGTCTTCATCTGTAACACCACAGCACTCGGGACATTCCCGTACATACTCCATCCTCACCTGTAACCAGCGAAGAGTATAGTGCTAACGATATCAGTCTCATCTCATCATGTTCCTCTTGTAGCTTGTGGTGTCGTGGTGAAGTGTGAACAGCGGGAGAGTGTCCGCTTATGGGCTTCACGTATCGATATTCCTATGGACTCTGCTATTTCCTCCGTCCATCAATTACGTGGTCGGGCTCTTCCTCTGTTTCCATCTGGTCTGTACATCATTGCTAGTTGTGGTATACTGTTAGTTGGTAACCTATATATCAGTTGATATCAGACGATATCAGTTGCAGTGGGATTATGTGTCCGTCTAGCCTTACTATTTGTCCGTACGGATTGTCAGCCAGATCTTCTGGTCACTGCCTGCCTCATCATTTTCTGCAGACAATGATGGTGTATCTGTTCTTCCACTCTAAACACATCACGCGACATTGACCGCATCAATAAATCGAGGTCTAAAAATAGTGAAAGTTTGTTTTACAAGGCAAGTGTACGTTCAGTGGTTTGTCATTGTTTGCTGAATAACCGATACTCATATCATTGTTAAAAATCAACACAAAACGGTTTGCTTCGAAATCGTCTGCAGCTGATTTCAAAACGTGGTGTGCGGGAATGGGAATCGCATTCGCTGCACCTACGCCACAGAGGCTGACTAAATAAATATTTAACCAGAACCATATACCCAGATACCCAATACCCCTCATGGTGTGAAAAAATGAAAGGGGTGACTGGTGAAAGGGCGCGCTTGGCAATTCTATTTTTGTAAAACACGACTATATATTTATTTCCATCTAATGATCTCTTACAGGGATAAGCCACTTTGAGATAGATATCAACAATGTCTCTCTTAAATCCGGCTGCCATCTTGAACAAAGAAACAAACGGAAGCAAAATTATAGATTGGTAATGGACCACTCATTGCTACAAACAGGATTTCTGGGATATTTGTGGCTGATGTATGTTTCCTGTTCGTTAGTACGCGGGGTTACAAACACGTGACAATAAGGTTCTAATCTGCTAACGTCCTGTCTTGTTAGCTCGCCTGTCTGTTAATGGGTGCGCTGTTTGGATTCAGGGCTGGGTTTTAGAGACGAAAAAATAAAATTGCTAGAAAAATATACTGGGACATGCTGAACTTTTCGTGTCAATAATATTGGTTTTGACGTAAATTTTTCGTATCGCTCAGTTGAATTAGAAAGAAGATGAAAGTATTTTCCGGGTAAACAAACAAGGTTGTGGAATTTTCGAGCGTGCCCAAGTTGTTTGTGGTAAACAAGTTGATTTTGGGCTGGGTGTTGTTCGTGTTTGTTGTGATTAACAACCAGGATTGTGGGCTGGATGTTGTTCATGTTTGGTGTGGTTAACAACCAGGATTGTGGGCTGGGTGTTGTTCATGTGTGTTGTGGGTAACAACCAGGATTGGGGGGGGGGGGGGCTTTGGTGTTGTTCATGTTTGTTGTGATTACCAACCAGGATTTTGGGCTTGGTGTTGTTCATGTTTGTTGTGGTTAACAACCAGGATTATGGGCTGGGTGTTCATGTCTGTTGTGGTTAACAACCAGGATTATGGGCTGGGTGTTCATGTTTGTTGAGGTTAACAACCAGGATTGTGGGCTGGATGTTGTTCATGTGTGTTGTGGTTAACAACCAGGATTGTGGGCTGGATGTTGTTCATGTGTGTTGTGGTTAACAACCAGGATTATGGGCTGGGTGTTCATGTTTGATGTGGTTAACAACCAGGATTGTGGGCTGGATGTTGTTCATGTGTGTTGTGGGTAACAACCAGGATTATGGGCTGGGTGTTCATGTTTGATGTGGTTAACAACCAGGATTGTGGGCTGGATGTTGTTCATGTGTGTTGTGGGTAACAACCAGGATTATGGGCTGGGTGTTCATGTTTGATGTGGTTAACAACCAGGATTGTGGGCTGGATGTTGTTCATGTGTGTTGTGGGTAACAACCAGGATTTTGGGCTTGGTGTTGTTCATGTTTGTTGTGATTACCAACCAGGATTTTGGGCTTGGTGTTGTTCATGTTTGTTTGTGGTTAACAACCAGGATTATGGGCTGGGTGTTTGTCTGTTGTGGTTAACAGATGTGTTGTTGTTGAGGTTAACAACCAGGATTGTGGGCTGGATGTTGTTCATGTGTGTTGTGGGTAACAACCAGGATTGTGGGCTGGATGTTGTTCATGTGTGTTGTGGTTAACAACCAGGATTATGGGCTGGGTGTTCATGTTTGTTGTGGTTAACAACCAGGATTGTGGGCTGGATGTTGTTCATGTATGTTGTGGGAAACAACTAGGATTGGGGGGGGGGGGGGGGGGGGGGCTTGTTGTTGTTCATGTTTGTTGTGGTTAACAACCAGGATTGTGGGCTGGGTGTTCATGTTTTTTGTGGTTAACAACCAGGATTTTGGGCTGGGTGTTGTTCATGTTTGTGCTGATTAACAACCAGGATTTTGGGCTGAGTGTTGTTCATGTTTGTTGTGGTTAACAACCAGGATTTTGGGCTTGGTGTTGTTCATGTTTGTTGTGGTTAACAACCAGGATTTTGGGCTTGGTGTTGTTCATGTTTGTTGTGGTTAACAACCAGGATTGTGGGCTGGGTGTTCATGTTTGTTGTGGTTAACAACCAGGATTTTGGGCTGAGTGTTGTTCATGTTTGTTGTGGTTAACAACCAGGATTTTGGGCTTGGTGTTGTTCATGTTTGTTGTGGTTAACAACCAGGATTGTGTGCTGGGTGTTGTTCATGTTTGTTGTGGTTAACAACCAGGATTGTGGGCTGGGTGTTCATGTTTGTTGTGGTTAACAACCAGGATTTTGGGCTGGGTGTTGTTCATGTTTGTTGTGGTTAACAACCAGGATTGTGGGCTGGGTGTTCATGTTTGTTGTGGTTAACAACCAGGAATGTGGGCTGGGTGTTGTTCATGTTTGTTGTGGTTAACAACCAGGATTTTGGGCTGGGTGTTGTTCATGTTTGTTGTGGTTAACAACCAGGATTGTGGGCTGGATGTTGGCCATGTGTATTGTGGGTAACAACTAGGATTGGGGGTGGGGTAGGAGGGGGGGGGGGCTTGGTGTTGTTCATGGAAAACAAGTAGTATCACACAATAAATCTCTATCTCAAGCCATTACAGTTAATAATGGAGTACCTCAGGGGTCTATACTTGGCCCTCTGTTATTTGACATTTATATAAATGATCTTCCCTGATATCTGTCGTCGTCCTGGGATCTATTTGCAGACGACTACACAGTGTATACAAACGCTATCGATCGTAATGTGCTAGAATTATCCTTACAACAGGAAATATATGGTGTAGTTAACTGGAGTCATGCAAACAGCATGCAAATTAACATTTCTAACACAAAAACTATGTTAATAGGAACCAGGCAAAGAAATGACTTCACACTCTAAACTCGCAGAGAACTTTTCAGCTGCACATTTTTAGCACGCCTATTGAAAGTGTAACCGAGCACAAGGCACTGAGTCGTATCATAGATCAAAATCTATCCTTTAATTCCCATGTTCATGCTCTAGTTAAACAAATAGCCAAAAAAGTATAACCAACTTGCCAAAATTAAAAATTTCCTCGACAAAAACACAAGAAAGATATTCTATACTTCCCACATAAAAACACATATTGATTATTGCTCCACAATCTGGGATTTTTGTTCCGAATCAATAACAAAACGCCTTTATTCACTCCTGAAAAGGGCAGAGCGTTTAATCAATGGAGATAAGCTTACAGACAATTCTAACCTACATGAACGTCTTCAGTTACTGCCTCTCCACAAACGCCTACTTCTTAATATGGCTAAACTAATTCACAAAATCTTATTTCAAAATGCTCCAAGCTACCTTTGGCGATTGTTTAAATATAACGCAAGACATAGCGAACGTCTAAATATACTTCATGTCCCTAAACCTAGGATAGACTTATATAAAACAAGCATAGCATACTCTGCCACTCAGTTGTGGAACAATCTTCCACAAGAAATCAAAGACACCACCAATCATTATACGTACAGTCGCAACCTGTTTGAACACTACCTCAGGACATTCTACATTCCCCCATTTAAAAAAAAAAAAAAACAACAACAACAACAAAGACAATAATAATGGTAAATTATCTCGAAAGACAACTCCTCCCCCGATGTGTCTCCACCTTGACGTGGTGGGGGAGCTTGCGTGTCCCATCGACCCCATTTGCTTGCCGATGGATGAAAAAACTACATATCGGACAGCTTATGGGATGGGGACCAGACTAAGAGAGACACAACCTGCTGCTCTGCAGGTATAGACTGAGGATAGAAGTCAAAAGTTTAAAAGGTGCACGAAGGCAGACGTTTTTGGTCCGGACAAAACTCTTAAGGCTCCCTGTCGAGGGCTGTGGCTGAACGCCTCTAAGCCACAAACCCTCGGATCTGAGAGCCAGGCCGATGCCAGTCTACCGGAAACTCTTAAGGTTCACTGTCGAGGGCTGTAGCTGAACGCCTCTAAGCCACAAACCCTCGGATCTGAGAGCCAGGCCGATACCCGTCTACCGGAAAGTAGAAACATGATACTGAGCAAGCTACATGCTCAGGTCTGATACATGTTCGAAGGCTCTCAGCTGGGGGATATGAGAGATTCCCGGATGAAGGGGCCTGGCCGTTTCCCGTTCACTGCTGCACGAAGGTAAGGTGCTGAGCCGGCAGCACATGTAGCCTACCTCGTGAGCGAGTACAAAAAAGTCAGAAAAGTGCCCCAGTCGAAGGGTTACGGAAGCCGTCTGTGTCTAACTCATAGAGAGTGTAGACAAAAGTGGAAGAATGTCTCATCAACGCGAAATGGAACGCACGGCGAGCGAACCTGTTGCGTGGTCTGAAGTCACAAGCAAAGGCTTGCGAGTGGATGTCACTCGCAGTCTGACCGCTCCTGGTGTGTGATTGAGCGATCAGTGGCAGGTGGGATGCCCAACACATTAAAGTGAGGAACTAAAGCAGCCATGAGCAGGACGAGGAAACTCCTTGGGTGAGCCCAGTCTCAGAGCAATATGTGCCGGCTCTGCAATTATGGAAGCCTCCTTGGATAGCGAGATAATGCCCATGGTCTGCCCCTGCCTTCCCTTGAGGGCAGACCACGATATCGTTGATCGTTCTATCTTGACCAGCTGAGATGTGGGTGACATTACAACAGTCTAACGTGTCTCGAAACCAGAGGAAGGCTAGCCTCACTAAAAAATGCCCGCCGGAAGTCGGAAGTGTCGTCCTACGGGTGGCAAACTAAAAATTGACACTACGCATTTACGTCCGAGTGAAATGTCTCGTCCGAATGTCTCCCGTGCTAGGAACAGCTCTGACTACCTAGTTTCCGAATGCCGCTCTTGTTCGGAACAGCTCTGACTAGGTAGTTTTCCGAATGTCTGTCGTGCCTGGAACAGCTCTGACGGGCGCAACGACAAGCACATGTGCGACAACTCGCTGAGAGAATACCCTCTGCAGACCTGTCTGGTTTGTGCGGGAACGGCCCGGGGCGAACGAAAAGCCCAATATATTGAAGTGAGGAATTAAAGCAGCCACGAGCATGACGTGACCATTCCCTCGGTGAGCCCAGTATCAGGGCGCTATGTGTCGGCCCTGCAACTATGGAAGCAACCTAGGATGGCGGAAAATGCTATGGACTGTGCCTTCCTTCTCTTGAGGGATGACCGAAGTCCTCGACTGTTCGAACTTGACCAGCTGGGATGTGGAAGGTACCACAAAAGTGAGAGTCTCCCAGGATTGCTAACCTGGTCAAAAATGCACGCGAAAGCCGGATGTGTGACCTAAGGGTTTTCAACCCAAGGGTGCCTAACGCACACCGCAATCACATCTGAAAAAACACTCCGGATGAACGAAAAGAAGAAAGAAGAAGAAGAAAGACAACTCATTGGCACCTTGCCGTCTTGACAGACAATAGTTTGTGCTTCAAAAAGGCATAATAACTTTTACCCATGGCGGCAGCGAATGTGACTGATAAGGCCATTTCGCGCTGTAAATGTTCGTTCACAGTGGGTGCATTTCCACCATCATGCACCATCTTACATCTCACGCTCGATGTGTGACTTATCTGCAATAATTTTCTCCTTTGTCTTTATTCCATTTCTAATGTTTGCCCTCCATGCAACCCGTTCAGCGGCGACGTGCTCCCAATGTACGTTATCAATGCCTGTATTAATCATGTCCCGCTTACGCACATCTTTGTATCGTAGTAGAGGCAGACCCTGAGATCTCTTACCCATCTGTAATTCACCAAAAAAAGATGTCCTTTGGTATTATACCATCATCCATCCTCCTAAGATTACGAAGACTGAGCATAGAATAAACCGTCACACAACCTGATCTTTCCAATACTTCAGTATTTGTGATTTTGTCTTGCCACTTAATACCAAAAATTCTTCGAAGAAACCGCATATGAAAACTGTTTAAACGTTTCTCTTGGTGTGAGTACATTGTCCAGGTTTCACTGCCATAAAGAAGAGTACTAAGGACACAGGCTTGATAGACAAGGACTTTTGTTTTGGCAGTAAGCTTCCTGTTCTCCCAGACTCTTTTTCTTAACCTGTTCATTGTTGTTGCTGCCTTACCAATCCGGATGTTGATTTCCTGATCTAGAGATAATTTGCTATTTACCACTGATCCTAGATATGTAAAATGGTCTAACATCTCTAGTTCGGCGTCGTCGATAAAGATTGATGGTACCCCATGTGCACCTTGTGACATAATCTGCGTCTTCTTTTTGCTAATTGTTAAACCAAATTCAGAACAAGCATTGGAGAATACAGATAGCAGACATTGTAAATCTTCCTCCGAGTGGTTCGTAACTGCAGCATCATCTGCAAAAAGCAACTCTCTGATCAGTACCCTCCTAATTTTGGTCTTGGCCTTCAATCTCTGAGCATTGTAGAGGCCGCCATCTGAGCATGAGTGAATGTATATACCACCATCCTGATCACGAAAGGCATATTTCAGTAGAAGTGAAAAGTATATTCCAAAGAGGGTGGGAGCTAGTACACAAACTTGCTTAACTCCACTCTTGATTTCAAACTCTTCAGAAGTTGCACCATCAAACTTGATTATACCCTTCATGCCTGTGTGGAACGATTCCACAATGGACAGAAGAGTTGGTGGGCAGCCAATCTTCTTTAGTGCCTTGAACTTACCCTCACGACAGACCAAATCAAATACCTTTGTGAGGTCGATGAAAGCAATAAACAGTGGTTGATTCTGTTCACGTCATTTTTCTTGCATTTGTCGCAATGAGAATATCATATCAATGGTAGACCGGTTCTGTCGAAAGCCACACTGTGATTCGGGGTAGACTTGATCTCCTAGGACTTGAAGTCTGCGCAGAACAATTCTGGCAAATACTTTTCCAACAATACACAGAAGTGAGATACCCCTATAGTTGTTGCAGTCGCTCCGATCGCCCTTGTTCTTGTACAGTGTTATGATGCTTGAATCTTTGAAATCCTGTGGGACTTGTCCTTCTCGCCAGCATAGCTCTATTAGCTGGTGGATCTGTAGAGTGAGTGTGTCTTGCCCACTCCTGATAACCTCTATTGGAATCCCATCCTTACCTGGAGCCTTGCCAGATGCAAGTTCATTTATAGCACACTTAACTTCTGTTATGGTGGGAAGTGTGTCCAGGTGGTCAAGAGTTGGTAGAGCCTCTATGGCGTTGAGGGCATCATCCGCTAGTTTGGTCTCACTTGAGTAAAGCTCCAAATAGTGCTCTACCCATCTGTCCATCTGCTGTTTCTTATCAGTTATGATTTCTCCAGTCAAGGTTTTCAATGGTGCACTTCTTTTGATCATTGGACCACAGGCTTTCTTTATTCCTTCATACATGCTTCTAGTGTTTCCCTTATCACTTGCGATTTGAATGGACTCACATAACTTGATCCAATAATCATTTGCACACTGCCTGGCAGCCTTTTGCACATCCTTCCTAGCTTGCTTTAGCTCACTCAGAGTGTTATGCGTTGGTCTTTCCTTGTTTCTTAAGAGAGCTATCTTCTTCTTATCAATCAAGGGCTGCAGAATCTGGCTCTTTGCCGCAAACCATTCCTGCCTCTGATGATCCACAGTGCCGCAATCCCCTACGGCAGTTTTATAAAGAGTTTCCTTAAGTTGACCCCACTTTTCATTTACTGTACAATTTTCTGGTGTATCAGTGAAAGCGTCTTCAAGTTGCTGTTGAAACTGAAAGCACTTTTCAGGATCGTGAGTGTTAATAATATTAATCCTGGGGCTAGATTTGTGTTTAGCTGTGTAGATTCTCTTTGGTCTCAGTCTAACCCTTGCAACAACCAAAGAATGATCCGTATCACAGTCAGCACTGTGGTAACTTCGAGTCAATGATATATGGTTCAGATGTTGTCTCCGTGTGATGATGAAGTCCAGCTGGTGCCAATGGCCGGATCTTGGATGTTTCCATGTGACCTTATGCAGCTCTTTTGTTTTAAAAAAGGAGTTTGTAATACATTTCTGGTGCAATTCGCCAGCAGCCTTTGCCCATTTTCATTCATGCGATCGATGTTGTATTTTCCAAGGCACACTGGCCATGAACTCGAGTCCTTGCCCATACGAGCATTGAAATCACCGAGCATATAAATGTAGTCAGATTTTGGAACTGCCTTGATCACAGGAGTCTAACTCCTCATAGAACGAATCCTTCACATCATCAGAGGAATCGAGTGTCGGTGCATATGCAGTAATAATGGTGGCAAAACCAATAGAGGTTGCCAAGCGCAGGGATAATAGTCTTTAATTTCCTCCTGCTGGAATTTCAATCATTCCCAGTAGGGAAGTCTTCACTGCAAAGCCCACACCGTGTTGCCTTTTTTCTGCCTGCCCTCTACCCTTCCAAAAAAGGTGTAATTGTTTTCCCTGAGTGACCCTTCCTCAGCGAGGCGAGTCTCCTGCAGGCCAGCAATATCAATGTTAAGACGATTGAGTTCGGCATCAATCACAGCCGTTTTTCTCACATCGTCAATATTGGTCAAGTCAGTGGAAAATCCTGGACACATGGTTCTCACGTTCCAGGTTGCAAGCCGTAGCTTGAGGTTTCTATTTTTCTTTTTATTAGTACCTGGTGCATTGGTTTTACAGCCTGCGATTCAGATTTTGTCCTAGCCCCAAGCACCCATTGAAGCAGGCAGGCTGTGGCGGATCAGCACCCAATTGGCCGGGGGCTGCCCAGCTTGAGGCAGGCGGTAGCTGATCAGTGACACCTGTAGGTGTCTCCCACCGTCAGAGGCAACGCGTGGCGCCCCATGTCTACGCCAATCTGACAGGGACTTATAACCCGTAACAGTTGCCTCTCGCTTTGATTCCGAGACCGGTTAAGACCAGGGATGGAGTTATTGCCTCTCCATAGCACAAAGCCTGGGCTAAAATATATAGATCCTGTGCTGCCCATGCAGCATGATCCCTCTCTCGGCCTGCCTAGTTCACTCAGCAAAGCAATGCTCTAACTGTCCGCCTGTCGGAGATTCAATCCTAGACCAGCCGCCAACCAAGGCTTAGAGCCTGGTCTGCCCTTTTTGTCTTTAGGTTGTATTTCCTGGCACCAGGGTAAGGCTTGTACCCTCCCAATTGTGCTCTTCCGCCCGAAGCCGTTGGCACAATGTTGGGTGTCGGGTTTGGTAAGCGCCGCCCAACGTTCGGCGCTAACAGAAAGCAGATAGTACCGTCTACTGTTATACGGTAGCTGCCATGGAGCTGTTTCCTGGCTCGTTTGTTCAGCCTCAATGACAGATTCGCGCAGGAACATTCATAGCACATAAACACTGAACCTGATGGTCGTGACATTCTTCTGGATTTAGGAGGCCTGGTGTTTCTTGCCAGTGAGAAGTCCTGATCGTTCGGGTCCCATCGATTGACGGACGTCGGTCGCGGCGATTGGGCAATCTTGAGCATAGCCTACGATGGGTAGTGTTGTGATATTCTGTTGTGATAATTTGGTGTGTCCAGTGTGTGCCGCGTGGTTACACACCCGCTTCACACGCGTGATCCGGGACTGTTTCCGGATCCGGTCAGGGATATGCACTACTGACGAGCTTAAATGAGGGCGAAACTCGAGTATAGTGTTTCCATATTGGCGTGGATAGGCCTTAGGTTCATACCAGAATGCGATCGACGTTGCCAGTAGTGGGTTGTGCTCAATATTTAAATTTCAAATCCCGAAACAACCACATAATCAATTGATTATTGCTCACTGGATTTAGGAGGCCTGGTGTTTCTTGCCAGTGAGAAGTCCTGATCGTTCGGGTCCCATCGATTGACGGACGTCGGTCACGGCGATTGGGCAATCTTGAGCATAGCCTACGATGGGTAGTGTTGTGATATTCTGTTGTGATAATTTGGTGTGTCCAGTGTGTGCCGCGTGGTTACACACCCGCTTCACACGCGTGATCCGGACTGTTTCCGGATCCGGTCAGGGATATGCACTACTGACGAGCTCAAATGAGGGCGACATTCTTCTATGTTTATTGTTGACGATTATCACAGCGAGTAACTTCAAACATTCCCGAATGGTGAGGGATAGCATGTGATAAATCTATATCGTACACAATCACTGTTCACAACTTAGACGCAAGACACTCGTCTTCTTTGGACAGTTCTAACACAATCGCTGACTAAGCTAAGGTCACACTTACTGTCATCTCCCCTTGACATCTGTCGTGGGGCATTGTTGGAACGCCGTCAACTCGGCACACTGTAGACAGGCTTTGACTGGCTATTTAATCAGCCACACAACTATATGTAACACTTTCGCTTCTGGCTGAAGCATCATTACAATATTGAAGTAATGTCGAGTAATCTTTCTTGGCTTCAACTCCGTTCCACGTCGTTCTGCAACCGCGACCCTGGCCGGACTAACTCTGTCCGCTGTCTCGCTTTCCGTGGACTGCCCAACTATTGTCACGTGTTCGCAACTACTTTGAGTAGTTTCCCTTTGTCATTCAACATCATCATGTGTTCCGCACTGCCTTTCCTTTACTTATTCGTGCGTGTTAGTTCATAGTGATCGCGTGAACTGCTCTCACTATGACAATTACTCTTCTTACGGTAAACCTACTCTTAGTACACCAGTTTACTGCTGTCTGCCTCATATCGGTACTTGGCAGTATGCCTCCCCCCCCCCCCCCCCCTGTTTGTTGAAAATGGTGTAGCCATTTTCACAGTCTATTCGGGTTTTTACTCTCCTAACACGTGGCGATATTCACAGTTATTCTAAGTCATTTCATAAATATATTCTATATTTATGTACTTCCACATACCTATTTACTCTGATAATATGATGGTATGGCATTCCATTAATCACTCCACAAATTCAATGAAAAAAAAATATTATTATAGTCAGACACGCCCTTCTATCTGCTTCCCCCGCAGACGTCGTGTAGCCCAGCCTATGGGGGGGGGCCGCTGGGCTAACATACTATGAGCTTCATAAGGTCCCATGGCCTCCCCATAGTAGTTTCTCATTTGCCCTATAGGCAAGCATCCCCAAACCTATCAAGGCCAATACGCCCGAATGAGGGTACGTGCGTGATTAATACGTACCATGACCATCTGCATTATTATTTGTATTTGGTATAGTGGAATATGACCATTATATCTGTGACCTCTATACCGCTGTGGTTCTCACTTGTCATTTGGGGTTACCGTTTGACTTAGTTTATCTCATATGTTCACAAGTGGGGTTGTTGTCTAAGCAGTTGCTTATTTGCGGTTTACATGTACTATTTCGTCTGTCTAGGGTGATTACTTCTTCTTCGTAAAAGGTCTTGTCTTTTTTTTTCTTCTAACCGCATTTTCATTCTATTGTTCACATGGATGTATGCTGTAGACTCGTTTATGAACACATTCGTGTCTGGCAAAGTTTATAATACTTTGATAACTTATCACCATTGCTGGTTGATGTTATTGCACCTTCTGTTGCATATTTTATCTTGTTCTTCATTACCTTGACCACGCTTGTTGTTTCTTGTGAACTGTTTCTCTCTGTCTCAGTGTTCATTCATTTCACTGAAATACCATCTCTCGGTCTTCTGTTGATGTTCTACCTGTTTAGTGTTGACCATTAGCGATACGATATAAAAAAAAAATGTATGTACATTTATATGTATAACCATTTCTGTCTTAGAATATGTCAATTGGAAAATAAAATTATCAGCATTAAATCTCATTGACATGTTTGAGATACTCATGCCATATTATAAATTGAAAGGAAAATTTAAATAATGTGACATTGATTTAAATTATCAATGTGCTATATATGCTTGTATGTTATAGCATCAACATTAAAATGAGATACCACCATACACTCGTATAATTCGTTGCAATCTGTTTCTTGAACGTTGTTGCTTCGTGTTGTTTTTGTTGCCACCATTGTTATCAACGATGATTTGTGTCTCTTGCATTAGTCTTCAGTGCTTTTACTGTCGCCTTTCATTATTACTGCAACAGATCCCCTATTAAGTCTTCTGTTAGCGACACAATCATCCTATGTAGAAAACATTTCATATAACTGATCATGTGTATGAAAACTTATCATCTCCAATGGTATAAAGAGATATTCTTATCATCACTCTACCATCATTGTAATATATGTTATGATATCTTTACCAGTGAATATTAAATGATATATTTACAGGTGAAATATATAATGATATACTGAGACGCGAAGATATCAAGGAAATATTTTAAAGTAGATTGACTCAGCATCATTGTGGTATATATGATGCTATGTTTTCACCAGTATCATGACCTAAATTTTCTTGTTGTCCTTGTGGTTGATTTTGTTGTCATATGTTGTAATACAATCAACCTTTACGCTTGTGGTGTTTTTTTTTTTTTTTTTCATACCACAGGTTTCTCTCAATCGGTAGCAGGATACTGGTTATTATACCTGTATATTTTGTTATCATTCATAATTCTATGATGTACTGATGGTAAACGAGTGCTATGTTCTTATGTTGCATTAACTTTACAAAGAGTGCATACAAAACTTGGACCGGCAATATTTTCAAACACTGTACAGTCATTAAAAATACACCCTATACAAGTCTAAGGCGCATTGGGCATGAGGAGATGGAGCCAAATGTGTATGGACCAATCTGCACTCGGTGAGTGATGCTCTCGGTAACACACCGACCGTCTTTACTTCCCACGACATTTCCTAGTACCCATTTTAGTCTGTGTGTACCTAGTCGCCCAGGTTAATGTTAAAATCTCAAACCGCCTTGATGAGGCTTGAACGCAAGGCTACCGGTACGGCAGCAGAGCGTCTAGCCGTCACGCTTCCGTGGCTTCCATGAACACCAATGCATCTGACTTAAAAGTTAACATTCAGATTATAGCAGAGGATTTACACACAACCAACCAACTAATCATTAAAGTTATTACTTCAACTCATAAATCCTAGATACATAGAGATAAGTGAGCTTGCCCACCAAAGCCAGCAGTAAGCAGTCACCAACGGCAATATACTATTTTTATTTTCCTATCTGGCCAACCAACAGTAGTACCTTATTTCTATTTTCCGAGCTGGCCAACCAACAGCAGTATCTTATTTCCATTTTCCTAGCTGGTCAGCCAACAGCAGTATCCTATTTCTATTTTCCTAGCTGGTCATCCAACAGCAGTATCTTGTTTCTAATATTCCTAGCTGGTTAACCAACAGTAGTATCCTATGTCTATTTTCCTAACTGGTCAGCCAACAGCAGTATGCTATTTCTATTTTTCTAGCTGGTCAACCAACAGCAGTATCCTGTTTCTATTTTCCTATCTAGTCAACCAACAGCAGTATCCTATTTCTATTTTCCTAGCTGGTGAACAAACATTCTACCCTATTTCTACTTTCCTAGCTGGTCAATCAACAGCAGTAGCCTATTTCTACTTTTCTAGCTGGTCAACCAACAGTAGCACCTATTTATAGTTTCCTAACTGGTCAACCAAGAGCAGTGTCCTATTTCTATTTTCTTAGCTGATCCGTCAACATCAGTATCCTATTTATATTTTCTTAGCTGATCCGTCAACATCAGTATCCTATGTATATTTTCCTAGCTGGTTGACTCTGGGATCTATCCAGCTGCTCAAAGTGGGAACAGGAAACTGTACTTGGAATTATCTGGAAAGAACCCTGAAACTGATGTGACTTTCATGTTGCTTGTTTGTATTTTCAGTTAATGTCTCGGAAGAATTGAGATTTGGTTCTTCTTCGTTCACCTATAAACGTCAGTATGAATTAATCAAAAGAAAGCGCCAGTCAACTTAAGCTTGTTGATTTCTTTATAAATTGTGTCCGCAAATGGAGCGGGATTTAGGCCCAAAATACCTTTCTCTGTTCTGCATATGTTGGACAAATTCTGCAACAAATGTTTAGCTGTAATTTTACCGTTTTCACTGTTACATTATCACTATTTCCCATCTTTAGTTTCTTAAACATGTGGTGTTTCACCTTGTGTATCGTTTATTTGTATTCTCAAGGAATAGTCTGCCCAGAACTGTCAGACATGTATTTACTATTGTGTTTCTTATTTGTATATGTGTCGAATAGTCTGGGCAGAACTGTCATACATGTTTTATGTTTGTTTCGCTTATTTGTATCTCTATGGAATAGTCTGGGTAGAACTGTCATACATGTTTTATGTTAGTGTTGCCACGCGGTATGGTCGAGACAAGATCACATAGCTCAGCTAATCCACGGCTGTAGTGATCGTGTGAGATAACGAAACTTGACCGCCCAGGCTTATCGACGTGTTGATGATGATGATGAGTTGTATATGTTTGGAATAGTCTGGACAAAACTGCCAGACATGTTTTACTTAAGTATTGCCTAGTTGTATATTCGGGGACTTACCCAGGACGAAGTGACATGTTTTACTTTAGTCTTGTTTAGCTGTATATTAAGGATTACTGTACATACAAATAAAGAACGTTATCATAGCAGCAGTCTCAGAGTTCAAATATTTATTCAGAATTGTCAGAAGTTGGAAGATTCCACTAAAGAGATTCAAACAAAATTGTCAAAGGTTAAACATTGTGATCAGGTCTGTGTTATTGTCATGATTATGTGATGTGGCAAATCATGCATGTATTTATCTCGATTCCCCCCCCCCCCCCCCCCCCACGGCCCCCCTTGCTTATTTCTCATCATGTTTGTTAATAGTCACTACGATTTCTTCTTTATTCTTTCTCACAACAAGCCCAAACATGTCTTGATTATCTACATCTACATTTATCTAATCAATTTACTGTTTTCATATGTTTCTTCTAAGACTCGCTCGTTGTTGTTGTATTTTGTTCTTTTTCTGTCATTCCATGGTATAATTCATATGTGCCCGAGAAACCGCACCACCATCCCCATTAAATGCTTTTCAATTTGTCTGCATAGTAAACAAAAAATGACGAAAAGATTTGTTCTTCAGGCACACTTTTATTGTTGTAAGACATGGTCCCAATCAATATCACGGCAGATAAAATTGTCACGTGAGAAATTAAATGCTGCAGGGGATTCCAGAAGACGTTATATGACCAAAGGACATCGTTTTAACTCCCGCAAACCGTGTTCGATACATAGCTGCGAGCGATTTTGCAGCAGATCACCTTGCGTTGGCTTGTTATAAAATGGTAAGGGTGCCGGTCGTTCAGAAAGCAATGGCAAACTACTGAACGTAAACTTGCCAAGAGATCACAAACAGCCAAAAAAAAATGCTGGCGTTTACTGCGTCGCCCTGTAAAGGATACGCAACTATTTAACTAACTGCCATATAAGTAATCTGACCACTACGTTGAATTAGGCACATAAATATGAAATAACAAAATAAAGCAAAATGAACAAAGAATTCTAGCAATCCACGGAGCCGAGGTGGCGCAGTGGTTAACTCGTTCACCTGCCAACCCGGTGTTCATGTGTTGATCTCCATCGATGTGGACTAGTATAAAATTGACAGGGGATTAACGGTCAATCCAGCCTAAAATGGGTACCAGGACATTTTCTGGGACATAAAGGCTGCTATCGCGTGACATTGGTCACATGACGCATCGAGAGCTGATTGGTCTATACATTTAAGGGGTTAGCACTATATATTAAATACGTTTAAAGCGTGTAAACGCGTCTTTACTTTTACTTATTTAAACTCGTTAATATAAACAGTTAGCTACATTTCCTTTATAGAACGTTCCAGTCAACCTCAGCATTTATTGTCTGTTTGGGATTTACTAGGCTATTATGATTCAGTAGTTTGTCATTGCTTTCTGAATGGTCAGCGCTTCTTACTATCGAAATCAACGCAAAGCTGCCGGCTCCCAAATCTGCCGTGGCTGATTTCTATCCCTGGACGCGGTATTTTTGCGAAGATTAGTTTCATTACCACCCATTCTCTCTCTCTCTCTCTCTCTCTCTCTCTCTCTCTCTCTCTCTCTCTCTCTCTCTCTCTCTCTCTCTCTCTCTCTCTCTCTCTCTCTCTCTCCCCCCCACCCCCAGGCTACAGCACCGGCTTTATACAATATAAAAGGTACGTTAAAAGAAGAGCACGAGTTACTACTCAAACAAGTAAAGCTGACTTACCTCTCTACACTGATGAGAATTAAGTTGAGCACTGTGGCGTTGGCCGAGAGATTTTCCACAAAGCCAGACATCTTGCACATGAAGTCCGATAGGGTCCAGTGACTGATGAAGTGAATGACGATCTCGTGAGGCACACATACCTTGGAATAAACGTTTAGGTAGAAGCACACATCTTGGAGTAAACATTCATGTAGATACATACATACTCAGGTAGATAAACACATGTTAGAATAAACATTCAGGTATATTCAAATATCTTGCAGTAAACAGTCAGGTAGACAAAACCAACCAACCAGCCAGCCAACCAACCAATAAATCAACCAACCAAACAAGCCAGACAGTCAGCCAACTAGCCAGCCAGCCAACCAACCAATCAACCAACCATTCAACCAATAAACCAACTAACCACTTAACACACGAATCAATAAGCAAATCAACAAGCTAACAACAAACCAACCAACCAAGCAATCAACCAACCACTTAATACACCAATCAACCAACGAACCAACAAGCAACCAATCAACCAACCAGCCAACCAATCAGCCAATCAATCAATTAACAAACCGACCAGCTAGCCATCCAACCAACCAACCGAACAATAAACTCCAATTGTTCTAAAGTCTTCTAGAAGGGTCACTGCCAAAGAAGCAATCAACAAATCAACCAATCATACTGCTTGTGGTGAAATATACTAGAGAGTTGCACACACAAAATCGACAAATCAATCAACCAAACAATCCTAATCTAATTCTTGTTTAGAAGTCTTCTAGAAAAGTCACAACTAGTCAATAAACCAATCAACCAACCAATCCTGGTGCTTTCGGTTACCACTTCACGTAGCGTCTATTGCATATGGTGCTGACACCATCTTTTTCTTTCTATAACGCAATCGACACGCAATGGGTGATGTCTGAGCCGAAATAGTCCCGAAAAATCCTGTAATTACAGGCGATTGAAACCAGACCACTATTTTGGTAGGCAAGCTCACTAACCACTATGTACAAAGTAAACAGTCGACATGTATGAAAGAAACGCATTCGACGTGTATTAAAAGAAACGCAGCTTATGTATACGTATAGAAATGATGAACAACTTACCATGAGAAACAGAACATCCGCCCATGCCATACTGACCAGACATGGAAACGTGACACAGCGTCCGGCGCGGCCAAGACATAAGACGGCGATCACCAGGCTATTTCCAGTGATTCCTGTAAAGAGACGTTGTTAGGTTGTAGCCAGCTGTTACACTCTATATATAGGACTGTCTGGATGCATGCTTGTTTGTTCCGAACACACCACACCAACACACTCACACACAGGGGCATGCAAGTACGTGTTAGTATACATTTCTGAGACATTTGTTGTATAATCTGTGCTTAGTTAATATACATTTCTGAGACATTTGTTGTATAATCTGTGCTTAGTTAATATACATTTCTGAGACATTTGTTGTATAATCTCTACTTAGTTAGCTTACATTTCTGAGTCATTTGTTGTATAATCTGTGCTTAGTTAATATACATTTCTGAGACATTTATTGTATAATCTGTACATAGTTAGTATACATTTCTGAGTCATTTGTTGTATAATCTGTGCTTAATTAATATAGATTTCTGACATATTTGTTGTATAATCTGTGCTTAGTTAATATACATTTCTGAGACATTTGTTGTATAATCTATGCTTAGTTAATATACATTTCTGAGACATGTGTTGTATAATCTGTGCTTAGTTAGTATACATTTCTGAGACATTTGTTGTATAATATGTACTTAGTTAGTATACATTTATGAGTCCTTTGTTGTATAATCTGTGCTTAGTTAATATACATTTCTGAGACATTTGTTGTATAATCTGTGCTTAGTTAATCTACATTTCTGAGACGTTTCATGAATAAATGTGCTTAGTTAATATACATTTCTGAGACCTTTGCTGAATACATGTTCCTAGTTAATATACCTCTCTGAGATATTTGTCATGTAATCTGTGCTTAGCTAATAGACAGTTGTTAGACCTTTGATGATATTTTGCCATCTAGGTCTAATATGTTATACAAGAAAATTCCCAGCTACATCTCCCAGCTGTCAAGGACGGGCAACGCCCAGCTTCGTGGCAAAAGCATCTCTGTGGTCTGGGTACCCACGAGTACTAGCGGGAAATCTACAAATGAACAGAGCACAACACGCACTTAATCATGACGGTCGGAATAGGTTGTAACAGATAGAGATAATATGCATCACCCAGGGGGGATGTAGAAGTCAAGGGCAAACCAGCACATTATCTGCCAGGTGCTGAAGAATGGAAAATGAAAGAGGTCAGAGAACAAATATAATGACTGTTTTAGAACATCCTCGTCCGGTGTCACGAGTATCACGTGATACCAGACCATCATCAAACCAAAAACGAAAAGAAATGTAAACTAGGGCCATGAAATGCCAGGACATTATTAGATTATGAAAACTTGGCTATTAACTGATTAATTACCGTAGGATTATTAATCACCTTCATCGACTTTCCGTATCTGCCAAGCGCCTGCATACAATAGTTTTCTCTGTGAAATGCCCTTTAATTTGATATATAATACAACATGTCTGATACCATATTTACAATTTTTAAGTCATAACTGCGACACACCCCTGTCAAACTGTCATTTACTGCCAATATAGTACAGGGTGTATTTTTAATGGCTGTGCAGTGTTTGAAAATATTGCCGTTCCAAGTTTTTTATTTACCTATTATGTTGCATATGCCGGTCTCCCTGGTCTAGAGATTACACGACTTTGTCCGTAATCTCGTATACTCTCTTAGGTAACATGATGTTGTGCGAGAATCGGTAGCGGTTCTCTGCGTCGGTAACTTACGGGGTATGTGAGCCGGTCGCTCAGAAAGCAATGGCAAACTACTGAAATCAATAATCAGCTGAAAGATGCTGATATTGACAGCGATGTCATGTAAAGGATATGCGAACAACAACAACAACAACAACAACAACAAAAATTATGTTGCATGAACTTTAAAGAGGGTGAAAACACAACTTGAACCCGCACTATTTCCAAACACTGCACAGTCATAAAAAAAAATACATCCTAAACCTTGCGGTGTATGGCAGGGCGGTCTTGAACCTGAGGAATTAAGGCTGCCTGGCTAGTGCGAACTGTACAAGTTAGTTTTCTTTTTGCCCCCGACAGAAGAAAAAACAAATACATACATACACTCTGTCGTGAAATCACTTTAATTTTACAATCAGATGATATAAATACCAAGGACAGTCTGTATTCGCCACTACAAGTTGTTTACTACGGAGAGTCGGCGAGATCAGACAGTGGAGTTGTCTTTGATTGTCACCACAAGACAGAAAAGTTGTAGGCTTGTTATTGTGACCCAAATTGGGAGAATGCAGGAACACGCTAGCTGTGTTGGTTGTCATAACAAGGGAAGACAACTCTTACATTGATTTAAAAAAAGGGAGATAAGAACTTATTCTGAAATGGATAATCTGCCCTTGGAACCATCTGATGTGTTGACATCAAAGACTTCACTAGAACATCCAAGGCTCTTTGTGACAAAAACATGACTTGTTTACAGTTAGTGTTGAAGAAAAAGTTGACTAGCGCTGACGTAGTTTGTGTACCGCTGTTAGGAATTCGGAGAGCTCTACAGTGTTAGATTAATTAAAGATTAAATAACATGTGTCTTTATGGCAAATTGTAGAGGCCATCCAGGAGTGATGCGGTGGTGCATAAGGTATAACCTATAGTGTATTTAGGCCTGAATAATGTAGGCAGAAGCCTTGTTAAAACTAGCTAGGGTGAGGAAATGATTAGCTCTGCTAGTTGAGAATAGAGTAGTGAAGTGATGATTAGCTCTGTTAGTTGAGAATAGAGTAGGGAAGGGAGAATTAGCTCTGCTCGTGAGAATAGTGTAGTGGGGTGATATTTGGAGAGATTTAAGAATGGGTTGGGAGATGGGTGAAGTGTTCCAATAGTGGGATCTTTCAGTGTGGTGCCCACTGGGGTTCTGCACTCTGTTTATTGGTCTTTCCTTGTCATAGCCTAATTCGAACCTAGGTGATGAGCTCATCTGCTCTATGACAGAGTTAGTTCACTGATAAAAATCTCTGAGCAAGGCAGTAGGCCTACATTCAGCTAGTAGGGATAAATATCAGGCGGCCTTCACCAGATGTGGTCTCTTTCTCTAACAGGTTCCCCTACGTCTATGAGGAAGCTCTACACTGAGTTTGATGGAGGTCGACTCTCATTAAGAAGAACATCAAATGAACATTCACTTTAATTTATAAGATGAATAAATACCCAGAAGAAAGTACAATCAGCACTGTTTATGCTAGGCCTAGGATCCAGAGGGTCCATACGAAACTGGCTCAGTTGAGCAAAATATTATAAACGATTCATTTACAATAGGGATTTACCCAGGTTGGGTGATACTCGTTTTTCTTCACCACATACCACTGAACACTAGTGAATAGCAAAGAACATTGAACATGGCTTCTTGTGGAATAATTTAGTCCAGTGAAGAAGAACTTTAGAACCGTTTGTGGGTGACAATCTATGAAAACGGATTAGAAAAAAATGTGAGACCTGTGACATTGAAACCTAGTTTTCACGGTACAGAGATCCGTACTTATCTGAGTTATAGGGACCTTAGTCTTTACAGTGAATGACAGATCCATGATTAATGTTAAACAATAACCATTTTCGGAGGATCATGCATCTAGTCGACCCAGTGGATCCCGGAGAAAGTCAACGTCTAGAAGAAGAGACGCATCAATGAGTGAGGTGTTCTTATGCTAAGCTATCATGCTGTGGCGTACCCTTGCTATGATGATCATCTGACTTGGCTCCTGATCTGCTGCTCTGAATCTACAGACACACTAGAATTCGACATACATTCTACACATCACACACACACACACACTTTTCACACACATACTCTTTGCTTTAATAAATTATTTTGTATTTATTTGTTAAAGCTAGAGTTGTTGAGTATGTTGTGTTGGGGAAGAGTGAGAGGGGGCATGATCTAGGGGTGAGTGAGAGTAAGAAAGAGGTGTCGACAGACTGACGGAGTTTTGTGGACGGAGTCTGGTGGTTTCTCTAGGACAATAATATTGGGGTAATAAAAATGTGGGTGTTGATTCCCCTCACTCCAGGGACGACACTAAAGTAATAAAGGATTATTACGACACACTCCTACTTCCGATTTTCTGCTATCCATTGTTAATTTCGTCGCAACCTACTTTTTGTTTGCCACTGACTCTGTTATGTGAAAGAAATGGAAGAGATGAATATTTGTATTGCAGGAAAGGGCGAGATTATGCGGAGGGGGTTTGGCAAAATAACAACTGATAAAGTCACAATAGTATTTTCAAAAAGTGAGAACACAAGAAGGGAATAGGATAGCTATTTGTCTAGGAAACAGCTAAATAAATTAG
>JACEFZ010014845.1:47500-80000 GCA_014155875.1 Cepaea nemoralis
ATCCCTATTACAGTTTCATGAGCCAGATAGCACAGGGGAAGTAACCGCATCATGACCAGTTTACAGAAGATTATGCGTGTCCACATTTTCTGAAGTAAATTATCTCCACCTGTCATTTTCATTGGAGAGTTTTCTCAGGAGAGTATCCACTCCTAACATAAACTGTCTTAAGGTAGCCAACTGCATCGTCATCTATTTAGTGACGCGCATGAGTGGATTAACGAGATTCCCACTGTCCCTATCTACTATCTAGCGAAACCACAGCCAAGAGAACGGGCTTGGTAGAATCAACGGGGAAAGAAGACCATGTTGTAATTGACTTTCGTCCGACTTTGTGAAGACACATGAAGGTGTAGCATAGGTGGGAGCGCAAGCACAATTGAAATACCACTACTTTTATCATTTCTTTACGTATTCAATCGTCAGTCTTCAGTGGAGATTTGTTCGCAACATAGACGAACAATATCTCCTGCGGGCCGAATCTCGCTGGTCGCGGGATCCGCACTGAAAACAGTGTCAGGCTGGGAGTCCAGCCAATTGCAATTGATAGATGTACACGCTCAAAAAGGTCCAGACACTTGATTTGAGGTACTCAGCTGAGGGATATGGCTGAACGCCTCTAAGTCCAAATCCCCCAGATGTAGGGGCCTGGCCGCTACACACCTCCTGCTCTTGGAGGATTGATGCTGAGCCAGCAGCATCTACAGCCTACCTTGTTCCAGACGTACTGGTCATCCTTTCCTCTGGAGATAACAAGGCAAGGCCGAGAGAGGGTTCATGCTGCATGGGCAACACATGTTCTCTGAATCCACGCCCAGGAATTGTGCGATGGAATTCTAGCTCTAGTTCCAATCCACATACTTTCGTCTATAAAGACGACCAGGTGCCACTTATCCACTTCTAACATAAACGGATTTAAAAGCCAAAAACTCATTTCAAGCTGAGTTTGATCCCACATGGCTCGATCTTTTTTGTTTCGCAAGGCAGCTTGCCGAAAACATCGCACAAAGCATGAACATTGTAGCTCCAGCGAAGAGCCCCAGAAGTTAGAAAGACAAATGCACTCGTGAACCGAATGTCGTAGCCCTGAATCGAACCCACAACCTTCAGATCGCGAACAGGCGGAGTAACCACATGGCCACGGAGACTCCTCTACTCCAAACTTTTGCCATAGCAATCATGTATGCGTCTAAAACCCCACAACGTCTCCAGATGCGCATATCATCCCTCTTTCGCCTTTCTATCATCATCAATTGGTTTGCTGACTAGCATGTGCGATCATGTGTCTACACGTCTTGCGATCTCCAACACTACGTATCAGTTCGCACGGCTGACACACTTCCGTGCCGTGACACATGCTTGTCTAAAATCTTCTCTCGTTGTCTTACCCTATACACAAATCCTAACCACTTGTCAGACATGTTCCGGGTGTTCTTTTCTCTTAATGTAGCCAAGCAACTAGAAAGTCGAAAAGAGGTCTTGAAGATGGGGGTATATAAAAGAATATGTCGTATTTCATGGAAGCAAAAACAATCAAATACAGTGGTTCTAGAAAAACTGGGAATGAAAAGAGAAATTGATAAAAAAAAACAAAAAAGAGGCAAGTGAAATATTTCGGCCACAATAATAGACATAACACTCTTATAAAAATCATACTGTAGTGCAAAGTTGAGGGCAAGCGAGCAAGAGACAGACAACAATACAAGTGGGAAAATAACATCACGAAATGGACGAACATCAATCTGACAGGATCTACAATCATGACGAGAGACAGACAGTGATGGAGATCCACTGCAGCTAACCTTCATTGTGGAGACGGAACCTGATTGATTGAGTGAATGTAGCCGATGAAAAACTGGAACATGCTGTGACAACGGGACAAGTGTTTTGGCTCTCTATAGATCTTAATCCCGCAACATAATACTCCCAGATTTCTATTCTATGCCCAGAGGTATGGACGGCCAATTGTTTCTTAACTTACCACGTGACTACTCCATAAATCGAACCCTCGTCTGACCGTACTCATTAAGTTAGAGCAGTTCCCCATAATCTGCGTCAACGCGCGCCGCAGTAGCTATCCACATGCCACCTAATTTTGTTGATCTTTTACGCTATATCTCGTAGATTAGCGTTTTACCGTTTGTTCACCCACTCCACCCTTGCAATATGCTCCTACATGACTCATATATAGTTATTTGCATGCCCTTTACAAGACGTTGCAATCAACGCCATAATTTACTGGCTTTATAAAAAAAAATTCCTAGATAATTACGTTAAATAGTGTGCCATTACTTTCTGTTGTTGTTTGTCCATCAAGAATGATGATGACCATTCAATTTCATCCAGTGGGGTTGAAAGTATGGAGTCGTGAGTTCTAAGATGGCTGATGAGGCCTATTTTGGCTCGAAATGTTCTTTGACAATGTGGGCAAAGAATGCTTGACGTTCCAGGAGGAGGATCTCCTGCAGTGGTTTTTCTATCCAGCCTTTTCTTCACAGCTCTTGCAGTCCTGGTTGCTTCACAAGTGACTGCACCCTTATGTAATGATGTACGCCATGAATTACGGTCTTTGGCAGCAGTCTCCCAGGTGTCAGGATGAGTTCCAAAAGCTTTCAGTGAGACTTTCAGTGTCTTTAAAGCGTTTCTTCTGGCCGCCTTGGGAGCGTTTACCACAACGCAGCTCGTCCGTAAAAAAATTGTTTAGGGAGCCTGTGATCTGGCATACGAGTTAAGTGACCAGCCCAGCGAATCTGATGTTTAATTAGTAGAGTTACTTTAGTTAGTTAGTTTCTTTCAGTTAGTTAGTTTCTTTCAGTTAGTTACTTTCTAAACGACCGACGTTCATGCCACAGAGAACATCAACGCAAAGCTATCTGCTCCCAAATCGCCCGCGGCTGAATTCAAACCGGGTATGTCGGGACTGTGAAACTGAGTTCATTACACCTAAACTACGGGCGCCGACATGACTCAAAAAGGTGTGGTTATTCTGAATCTACGGACACTTCATAATGTCCTTTACAAATCAATTAAACAATTTTCACAATAACTTTTGCCACGTCTTGTGGATAGCTTTTTAATTGGTTAATTGCTGCCTTTGTGTAAAATTTTTTAAAAGAACAAACTAATTATCTGAAAGCCGGCCGTGCGCTAAATTTATTAGCCAGCATTCATGTGTAATTGCGTTTTTATTTCAATTTTTATTTTCACTCATATTAAATGAGTCAAGATCAGCAAATGGGATTTTTGACGTGCTCATTGCTAATGAACCACATTCACGTGAAAATTGGGAGAACCCTATTGTTGATAGCTAGGCCTTGGGAGGTCAAGTAACTAATGCCACGGCGAACTTTCAGCAGTTAAGAATCGGGGAAGAATTTCGCAGACGTACTGTGAAAAACAAAACCCTGCTATTTCTATATGATTAATTTACATCCCTCTTCTCTCAATGTAGCCGACGTTTCTGTGGATAGATTGGTCAAATACACCATCTGTTAGGCCATTCACAAAAAGTTCGCCTGGGGCCCGGTGGTTATGGATTCGATCCGCATCTTGACGGATTCAAACCAGCCTAAAATGGGTACCAGGACATTTCTTCTGAAATAAACGCAGCCGGTGTCATACCAAGATGCTGATTGGTCTATTCACCATCCACCAAGTACTGATTTGGTCTATACATCACTCACAAAGGGCTGATTGATCTATACATCACCCACATAGTGAAGATTGGTCTATACATCACCCTCCAAGTGCTGATTGGTCTATACATCTCCCTCCAAGAGCTGATTGGTCTATACATCACCCTCCCAAGTTCTGATTGGTCTATTCAAAATAAAGTTGATTTGATTGATTTGATTTGATTCACCACCCACCAAGATGCTGATTGGACTATACATCACCCTCCAAGTGATGATTGGTCTATTCACCTCCCACCAAGTGCTGATTGGCCTATTCACCTCCTACCAAGTGCCTTTCCTTATTAAATCAACTGCGACGCGATCCGCTGCCGAGTCTCGCACAGCTGTGTTTCGTACGGGGTATATGGGACTTCGAACAGTGTCCTTAACGCCTTCGCCAGGGAGAACCGGCGTTCTTTGAGATAATTATTTTTTTTAAGGGAATGGCAGACCCCCTTATTTCACCGTGTACTCGGACATACAAGATATGATGGCTCCTGCTATGAGACGTGAAAGACTAGAGATAAAACCACAGCGGAATCCATTAGAAGGTGTCCGGTTGCTTGGTCATGTCTGAAGATTAGAAGACGACTGGAAGCCACACCGTGTGGGAAAGATCAAATAACAAGAGACATATCCCAAAGTGCGGCTAAGATTTCTCTAAACGATCTCTACATAAATAGTGTGAAAAAAAATAGGACTAAAGTAAGCGTATTAACTTTAGAACGGTAGGCTATTTGTGTTTGTGTATCTAATATTTCCGAAACATTTGTGAAAAGAAGGGTTTAACGTGTCTTGTAAAACAGTCCAGTTTCCAGATTACTTGAATACAGTAGTCACATTATTTCTTTTTAAACACAATATGGAATCTCACGATAGAATATTCAGCACTTAACTACAAAATGTGAAAGTTAAAGATAATGTTAACGTGTGAGGGGAAAAAAGGGTGGGGGTTGTCTTCATTGCAAAGTGGTCAAGCCTGCCTGCCTGGCGTTGCGAAGGCCACGGGTTAGTTTCTCCACTGTCTCAGTCGGCTCACCAGTGCAAGTTTTTCAGAGACACCTGGGAATTCGTCCGTGTTGCTACAGAGTTCGCACCCTTACTCATCTGATAATGTATCGCTAACTCAATAAAAAATTGTGTGTTAACTGTACTAGAGTACACATTTTATCCACCAGCTCACATAGTTTGGGCGCTGTTCACTAGCAGACAATATAACGACTATATTCAGATGATAGCCAAATAGCTTGCTCACAACTGAAATGCGAGTAGGTCGCGAAGAAGAATTTGTGAAAAATTGTGTACCCAGTTCTGAAAAACAGCTCAAGACGCAGGCCATCCTTTAGCTTGTTGGCTGCTGATCTTGCATCAGTGTTAAATACCGAACACCATCAACATGCGGTCTATACTTGTCTTGCATGTTCACCTTATTCGTTCCTTGAATGTTTAGCAGGACTAGAATAATGTCACTGCATCTGTAGTTCGGACTTTCATTTACACTTTTGACAATGTACTAGGCAACTGCAAAATGATGCATCGGATGACTAGTTCTCTTCCTTCGCTGTATTTCTTTCCCGTAATTATCTCAACCCAAGTAAGCTCTTTTTTTTTTTTTTTTTTTGGGCATATCCTATTTACCGGACATCACTGTCGACATCAGCATTTTATTGTTGCTGTTGATGTCTTGGCAAGTTTACGTTCAGTAGTTTGCCTTTGCTTTCTGAACCGCCGGCTCCTATACCAACACGTTAAGACCCAGCGCGACGCTGTATGCTGCCAGATCGGTTGCAGATGTGTTTTGAACGCAGGTAACCGGGCTCACGAATCGCGCCCGCAAGCCCTTAGCCATGGAGACCGACAAGTAAGCTCATCATCGAAGAAACTTAAATTTGCTTATGAATAGCATTAGGCCTTGGAAAATGAAATAATTTGACATGTTAAACGTCACAGGAGTTCGTAAAGAACAGAGTAGTTCTGAGAGAAGGAGCTTGGGTTGACCAGCACAAGATGGACCAGGAGAGTTCAATCACATTTGGGCATGAAAGTTCACGAGATAGGAGAAAGAACATGTGAAAAGGTCCAGACATTTTTCAGTGTGTCGCTTAGCGTTAATTTTTACAATTGTATCAGCGTCGGTCGTTTATAATGCAATGGCAAACTGGTTTAGGTTTAATTCGCCCTTTACAGGACATCGCTGTCAACAGCAGCATCTTTCAGCTGTCTGTTGATTTCTTGGCAAGATTACGCTCAGTAGTTTGCCATTGCTTTCTGAGCGGCCGGCTCAGTTATCCCGCAAGTCACCAGCGGGGGCAGAACCGCTCCCAGTTCTCGCCCGCTACGAGACTCTGCGTGATAAACGGGATTACGGAGAAAGTATTGTAACCCCTCGGCCAGAGAGAGCGGCAATGGCAATCTACTGAACGTAAAATTTCGTACAAAATCACATACGGCCAATAAATGCTGGCGATGACTGCGTCATCATGTAAAGGACGTGCAAAATACTTTTCCTTAAGATGTACATTGCATTGCTTGAACCCTTTCCCTTCTATAAATCCATACTGTTCTTCTCTTATTTCTACTTTTGTTTTCTTTCTGGTTCGTTTTAATTTAATTCTAAGTAGAAGCCTGGTCGAGACAGAAACACGGAGCTGATCCACGACTCTGGTGATCGAGTGAGATAGCAAAACATGACCGCCCATGCTTATCGGCATGGCACATGATAGATGGATGGAGAAGCCTGGTGACAAGGTTTATATGGTTGAATGTACGAGATTCTTTGAAATAAATTGTTCCTGGTCTTTGGGTACAGTTATAAATACATATTTTAGTATATCATCAATTAAATTTGATGAAATGAAAGCCCTATAAACAGACACATACATGCCCACACATATACACGCACGAACAAACTAAGGACTGTAACAAATGGTGTACTCACCAACGAAAAACACAAATCCATAGACAAGCGACAGCGGGATGAAGTGTGGCTCTCGTACCCAGGGTTTTCTCAGCTGCTCAATGTCATCTTTGTAGTAAAAGGACATCATCTCAGAATCACCGTAATCGTCTCCGTGACCCTCAGAGAGGTCGTAGTTCACTGCAGGTTGAAGGCCGTAGGTGCCTCCTCCGTTAAGGACGGTATAGTTTGGCAGCAGATAACCGCTGCTGGTGTTAATGTTGATGTACATGATGGCGTTTAGAGCAGCTACTTTTGGAGTCATTGAATATCTGGTGTGATAGACACACTGTTCAGTACAGAGTCACTGACGTTCTGTCACACGTATATAAATATATATGTACGTCTCGTGTTAATATACATGATGGCGTCGAGAATTGCTGCTATGGGAGTTACTGGTGATCTTATAAGATATAAGTACTTTTCCGTACAGAGTCACTGACATTCGGTAACGTTTATACATGCTTGTCTAATGTTGGGACCAGCTGCTCCTCGGGTCATTGAATAGTTTTTTTTAATGATATGCATAGTGTTCATTACAGAGTCAGTGACGCTCTTGCGCCTTAACAAGCTTGTCTAATGTTGATATACATGGTGACGTTAAGAGCCCCTGATTTTAGAGTCACTTGAATAGCTTTTATAATAAACTTACTCTTGAGTACAGAGTCATTGACATTCCTGTCAGGTTTCTATATGCTTATGTTATTGTTGATGCACACGATGGTGTTCAAATCAGCTGCTTTTGGAGTCATTGAATAGTATACATGACGTACGTACTGTTCGGTAGATTCACAGCCGTTCTCTTGTGTCCATACAAGTTTGTCTAATGTTTATACACAGCATGACGCTTAGAGCAGCTGCTTTTAGAGTCACTGAGTATTATACATGGCGTAGATTTAATAGATTCACTTCCATTCTGCCACGTTTATATATGCTTGTCTAATGTTTATATACTTGATGATATGCCTGATTTTAGAGTCTTGAATACATTATATAATATATGTACTGTTCAGTACACAATCACTGACGCTCTATTAAGCCAACGTCTGTTTGTGCTAATAATATTCATGCCTTTCGGATCTAAGTCATATGTTTTACAATATAGTATCTTACACACGAATTTCCTATCTTCTATACAGCGAATAAGTTAAACACTAATAACTCAATAACTTCGTACTTCTGCACACAATCTCTTGTCTTCTAAGTAGCGAATGGGTCAAACAGTAATAACCGATAACTTTGTGCAGTATAATATCTGCACACACTTTTTGTTTTCTATATAGCAAATTATACACAAACTAATATCCCGATAACTTTGCGAAGTATATTATCTGATACACACTTTCTGGTATTCGATGTAACGAACGAGACAAACACTAACGTCCCGATCAGTTTATGTCATTCACCGCCTGTAAACGGGTGTCTTGTGTTCTATGCAGAGATTAAGTTAATTATTCTTTGATACCTTTTCAAAATAATATTGGCTCACGACAATGTTGCCTTCAGTGTCTAATAATATACTTCACACGCATTAATACCATGTGATGAACACTTATTAGTAAGTCCGTAGTGTTTGTTAGTTTAATGCAAAACCGACCAACACGTTCCTATCGCTACATTACCCAATGAAGATGTAAACTGCTTATATGCTCAGCACGTTTTCCCACAAGGTACTAAGTTGCGCTGAGTGGGACAGTTTTATGTCTGACAATGTTACTCTGCTTCTTGTACAAACGGTGTACAATATCTCTGGGGGACCACTATGCTACGATAATCGAAAGAATGTTCAATATCACCTGTCCGTTATTTCTCACATCATTTTAATATCACAATGGTGCCGAACTGGAATCAAGTGTACCCCCGCTTGTAATGAAAATTGAAAGAAATATAGAAACAAAAACGATATCAAAACAATGTTCCAGTTTCACGGGTAACTGGTTGGTCTGAGACAAAGTGTTTCAGTTTTACACCTATCTAGCTGGCCTATGTCGAAATTCACTTGTTCCTACAATAAGGCGCTTCTGAGATAAGTAGCTTTTGTTCAAGCTTTCATTTTCTCTTCATTGTTCTAATTTTATACGTTTTCATTCTTCCCATCCTGTTCTTATGCCTTAATGTAGTCACTGGGGTGTCTTCTCCGTGATTATATGTTGTGTTTGTGTATGTATTATGTTTGTTGATGAAGACTCGTCGCCGCAACTTCTGTTTTGTAAAGATGCATTACTTTGTGTTATTTTATAATGTTTACATATCGTCATTTGGAGGCGGTGGGTTTGAATATGTGTGTAGTCACTATAGTTTCAATGCTTGTTTCGTCTAGTATGTTCTCTGGTCTTTATTTCTTTTATCCACTTCTACATGTGCTAATCAATACACGTGAATGTGTATCTCATACTATCTCAACAAACGGTTGCATGGATGTACCATTAGGACGGTACACAGGCAATGGAAGAAGCGTAGTCGGACAAAGGTTCAATGTCCGTTCTCGTCCTTCTCTACGTTAGAGAAATACTGACCACCTATTTCTCCGTGTATTCAGACCTGCAAAGATGTGAAGGTTCTAAAACTTCACACACCCACAACAGGCTCCTGCTACTGGGTTCGTTTGTTGTTTGTTGTCTTTCCTAATTTGTCACAATGGTGGCGATATATCGACAATAACAAGTATGGGAACATTTGCTAGCTTCTGTTAACAGACAGTATCCCTGATGATATACTGCGTGGAGTTATATACCATCAATCAATCATGTGCCATGCCGGAAAGAGTGGGCGGTCATGACTCGCCATTTCACTCGATCACCAGCGTCGTGGATCAGCTCAGTGTTCCTGTCTCGTCCATGCCATGTGGCCAAGCCATCCAGGTATTTTCCTGTCGGTCTTCCTCTTGGTCTGTTCCCTTCGATCTTGCCAGTTGTCACTAAGTTCTCCAATCCATTTCTTCTCATAACATGTCCAAAATTTGTTACTGTCTACGTCTAATTTCTCTATTCAATTTACAATTTACATTTGTCTCCTGTAGTACTTGGTCATTGGTTTTTCTGTCTGTCCATGGTATTCTTTGCATTTTCCTCAGAAACCACATTTCTGCAGCTATCAGATGTTTTTCAGCTTGACTCCACATTGTCCAAGTTTCACATCCATACAAAAGAACAGGCTCTATGTATCCCCTCAACACTCTTTTTCTCGTTTCAATTGTCATCTTTTTATTGGTCAGAATGTTTTTCATCTTGCTAAAGGCTACTTTCGCCATGGCGATTCTTGTTCTAATCTCTTCAAGGCATCTCCCATCAGAAGTTATGACTGTTCCGAGATAATTGTACCGATTCACTTGTTGAAGAATATTCCCAGTTACTTGTTTATTACATTGTGGTACTTCGTTCTTCCTAGTGACGACCATAACCTGTGTCTTCTTACAATTTAATTCCAACCCCAGCTGCTCACTGTGTACAACAACTGCTTATATACCAAATGAAGTGAATAAATGAATAATACATTGGCTGAAACACTTAAAATACATAGTCACAGGTATTGTTCGAATGTGGAGCATCTGTTATCCCACCGTAATCGTAAACTGAAAATGAAATTTTTCTATTTGCACAAAATTGATTGGAACCGCATAATTGCTACTACCTCGGAATATTTGATCAATCGTTTATTGTTTAGGTGATGTTAGAAGCAGACCTCTTTGCTTTAGTTTCCATCACTGAACGTAAACTTGCCAAGAAATCACAAACAGTAAAAAAATACCGTGGTTACCCGGGACCTCCTGGATATGCAACTAACTTTTTTTTCATGTGCAATATAACTTTGCATTATGTACCTGACGAGATACAGCGTAATATGCCGGGCAGTAGATCGTGCAACATATTGTTTGTGACTTTTGTGGTTTAAATTGACTTAACGAATACATTGCTCTAAAACACCACGTGATGATTATGGAAACCATTTTTGTGTGTACCGCAATATTTGGACATGTATGTTCCCTCCGATATTTATCCATGTTCCCTTGACCGGCTCTATGACGAAGGGTTTACAACCGAAATTAGTAATCCCGCTTACCCCGTACGAAACACAACTGCGCTCGATTTGGCAGCAAACCGCCTTGTGTATGGTTTCCATATAAAGTATGAGTGCCGGTCGTTTAGAAAGCAATGAAAGACTATTGAAAGTAAACTGGCAAGGAAATCACTAACAGCTAAAAATGCTGAGGTTGACTGCGACGTCCCGTAAAGGATATGTAACTAACTGTGTTCACTAACCCTTGTCTTCTATGTAACATAAATAACAAGTAACGGAAATTGTTACACGCTTTAAGGAGAAATGGGTACATGGTGCTAGATACATATCGGTAGAGACCAACCGACACTCGGTGGGTGATGTGGTCAGTTTCATACCGGCTATCTTTACTTCCCAAACATTTCCTGGTAACCATTTAGCCTGAGTCGACCTGGGAGATTAGGTCAATTTATAAACTCCGCATCGATATAGAATCGAATCTATCACCACCGGTCAGGCAGGCGAACGTTAGTCGTTGTGCTGTCGCGTTTCCCATTATGGTAAATACACATTGTTTTGCATATCCTTTAAAGGACATCGCTGTCAACATCAGCATCTTTCAGCTGATTGTTGATTTCTTGGCAAGATTACGCTCAGTAGTTTGCCATTGTTTTCTGAGCGGCCGGCTCACATACCCCGTATGTTACCGACGCGATTCTAACCACTGCTGATTCTCACCGTCGTCACGTTACTTACGAGAGGATACGAGATTACGGAGAAAAGTCGCTAACCTCTAGGCCAGGAATCCGGCACGTCCCAGGTATTAGCTACTTGAAAATTATAACACTTTTAACTGATTCAGTGCCGAAGGATAATATACCGCCAAATGTGACCTCCCACTGGACAGAAGAACGATATTCGCCATTCTACGGTCATCGTGTTATTTGTTTGTTTGTTTGTTTGTTTATTTGTTTTTTCGGGGTATCTTCCGCAATTTAAATGCTTAGTGAATTGAAATTTACATGTAATATATGTTCATTTGACATCCAATTAGCTAGTGTATCCTCGTATATGTCCTGTAAGGGACATTGAATTAACTAGTATATTCTCATATATGTCCTGTAATATACTTTCAACTAATTAGTGTATCTTCCTATATGTCTCGAAAAGAATATTCAAATTACTAGTGTATCTTCCTATATGTCTCATAAAGGACATTCAAATTACTAGTGTATCTTCCTATATGTTCTGTAAAGAACATTCAATTAAATAGTATATCTTCCTATATGTCCTGTAAAGAACGTTCAACTAACTAGTGTATCCTCCTACATGTCCTGTAAAGGAAATTCAACTTATTAGTGTATCCTCCTATTTGTCCTGTAAAGGACACTCAACTAACTAGTGTATCCTCCTATATGTCCTTAGTTTAGTCGACGGATCACCATCACGATATACGGGTGTAACCCATAAGTGCTACGTTCTACTCCTAACTCAAGGCTGAGTCCGGAGAATCTGAGCTCAGTGCACAAACTCCGTAGCACCGGCAAGGATTCTGAAATACTTTGGGTAGATTTTAAAATCGAAATTTTGCCCGGGCAGCGCCGTTAAGCTGCTCTTTTTAGATTTCCAACTGCCAAGGGATTTTTTACGTGCGCAACACGGGCGTCAGATCTCACTACCCAGAGACCAGGGGAAATTTTGTTACTAGAAGTCCACGTGAAAAAATCCTGGCCCTCACCGGGCTTGAACCCGGGACCTCCAGCACTCGAGGCAGACACCATACCTCGAGACCACTCATCCCTCCGTCCTGTAAAGAACACTCAATTAACTAGTGTATCCTCCTATATGTTTCTCTATGGTTTCCTTTTTTTAAAAAAATGTTCCGATGCCTTCACTTTCGCAGACGACGAACCCAGTCGTCGAATAGCCAACTGATAATGTCATGAGCACGGTCGGACGCGGCATTCGAAGTCTCGTCGCTTGCTAAAGTGAGAGAAAGATTAGCCACCTATACCCTCTTGCTCTCACTCAGGCCTATAGAACGCCGAAGGCGCTATGACATCGCAGAACCAATAAGAATAAACACATGTGAAGTTACTACCTATGCCAAAAATAAACAGAAAATATGTATTTTCAAAAGAAAATATCGCTCCCACTGTTCGAAAAATTCACTCTTGTTTAAGAAAAAAAAACAAAAAAAAAAAACTCGTTTATTATCCATCTTCACTTTTGTAACTGCCAAAACGATATCACGTGATCCATTATATAAACGGGGGACTTTTCTAAATTACTGTCATTGGGGCGTTAACAATCGACAAAATATACTACACTTGAAGTTACTACTTATGCCAAAATGTAATAAGAAAATACCTCTTGTCACCTGAAAACCAGACAGTATTCGAAAAATTCACTCTTGTTTATGAAGAAAACTCATTTATTTTCCGGCTTCACTTTTCCAACTGCCAAAACGATATCACGTGCTCTATTACATAAATGGCGGCCTGTTTCATATTACTGTCTTGGGAACGTAAATCACCACCAATGTAGACTGAACTATGGGAGGACGGTTGTTGAAGGAGATAGTGTTGCGTTTTATGAGGACAGATGGGAATGCTTTGGGAGGAAAGGTGAGAAGGCTTTGTTCAATTCGTTCAATTGAGACGATAATTAGGTTTATTTTGGTTTCAACAGTAAATCCCCTAGACAAATCAAATGGTCGGTATCTTCTAGCAGCTAAGTAGCTCTTAAAATCTAGACGTAATAGTTTCCCCAAGAACTGTTGAGAAAAGTGCTCCCGTTAGTACAATAACAGCTTTAGACGATAAGACATATCAGGTAACTGGGTATAATAAGGAAAATAAAAAATACAATAGCAAAAATATATGAAATGATAAATATTGTAGTCTGTATCTTATAGTAGTTATCCATCCATCATGTGCCATGCCGATAAGCGTGGACGGTCATGGTTTGCCATCTCACTCGATCATGAGGGTCGTGGATCAGTTCTGTGTTCCTTGATGAGTTTACAATACATGATATTCTTGGCATCTGTAAAGAAGGTAGTTTGCCACTGCTTTCCTTCATAGCAGTGACCATACTGGGCGATGACCGTAGCCACTGTCTCCCCAAAAAAACGATCCTCTGCCTACCGTCGTGAAGCTGGAGACCAACCTACAACTATCTGGTGGCTGCTCTTCAACTTCATCAACCACCTGCACGCATGGCTTCACGTAACCCTGATCGGGGGGGGGGGGGGGGGGCTAAACGGGTACTCCACCTTGCCCAAGGGTGTCCCGTACTCTAGCGAGGGAAGGAGGCACCTTACCTCTCATTTGATAGGGAATACCCCTACCCAGACATCCGAGTATCTTATAGTATAAGTTATACAATCTAACAAGCTCTAAAACATTGGACGTGATGGTTTCCTCCATGATTGGTTGAGAATAGTTCTCGCTTTAGTACAATAAAGATCACATATCCGAGACTGCCCCAAATACTACATATAGACGAAACTTTATGGGTTAGAGAAATCAACAACAGCAGAAGATACAATTTATGGACCTTTGAGTGAAATAAAAAAAAAGACAGTAGTGTTTATTCAAGAATCTACAGTGCAATTACACATTTCAAGCGAACGAAAGACGAAGAAAAGAAGAATATGAAGAAGATTGATTAATTGATTTATTATACTTTATTTTCAAAGGGTCACAAATTGGGCACCCAGGCCCGTCTTACATTCAGCCCTTCCAATCACTCATCTTTCGTTTGTCAATAGTACATAATACATTCACATGGGAAATAAAAACATTGTCAAATGAATGGTAACATAAACAATGCATAGTACCATGTTATGAGACACATCGCCACACACCACACATCCCACACACATATCCCCTACCCACTAACACACATCCCTGCCCACACCCACAGTCACATATACATGAACCACCCACCCATCCCCCAACTACCCACGCATGCCCCACCCACACACATACCCAACCCACAGACATCCACTCACCCACACATCCTACACCCACTCACCCACACCCAGGCACCCTCCAACCACCCAACCAAACACACATCCCCCAACCACACATCCCCCACACACATATCCCCCACCTACCCATACATCCCTCACCCACCCACACCTCCCCCACCCATCCACACATCTCTCACTTACACACTCATTCCCCCACCACTCAAACATACACACATCCCCCACCCACACATTTCTTTCCACCCAAACACACATCTCCACACCCACACAACATACGCCATACTCACACACATCTCTCAGCCACATACATCTCCTCACTCACACACATATTCCCCCATTCACCCACACACATTTCCCACCTACACACACACCCACAACGCACACATACATCCCACCACCCATACACACATCCCTCCACGCCCATCCCCCACCCACACACTCATCCCCCAACCCACACACACATCCTCCACACCCCGACACATCCTCCACCCACACAACCCCCACCCACCCATCCACACACCCACCCACCCACACATCCCCCACCAACCAACACCCACACCACCCACCCAAACACACATCTCCACCCAATCACCCCTCACCCACATGCAAATCCCCGACCCACCCACACATTTCCCCACCCACCCACACACCCCCCCTCACACACACATCCCTAGCCCACACACATATACCCCCCACCCACCCACACATCTCCCCACCCAACCACACAGCCCCCCACAACGGAAGGAAAAGAAGAAGAAGAAGAAGAAGAAGAAGAAGGAGGATGAGGAGGGGGGTGAGGAGGGGTAAGAGAAGAAGAAGAAGAAGAATAAGAAGAAGAAGAAGAAGAAGAAGAAGAAGAAGAAGAAGAAGAAGAAGAAGAAGAAGAAGAAGAAGAAGAAGAAGAAGAAGAAGAAGAAGAAGAAGAAGAAGAAGAAGAAAGAAGAAGGAATAGATAGAAAGAAGAAGATGCAGAGGACCAAACGTTAACATGAGAAACAGATCGGTAACTGAGGATACTAAAGAACATTAAAAAGAAAAGTAAGTATATAAGGTATGAAAATAAATGTTCAAGAGACAGTAATAATAGTAGGGAATAGGTACCCTCAATCACTACAATTAAACGTTGAAAGACTCATTATTGAAGAAGTTAAGAAGTATACTTACAACGCAACTGCTAAAACGCACTTGCTAAAACAAAAGTTAGTCGTGTGGCTTTTGCAGAACGTCGCAATCAACCCCACAATTTGTTGGCGGCTGTTTGTGATTTACTAGACACTGATAAGTTCAGTAGTTTGAATGTGCTTTCTGTACGTCCAACATGTTCAACGTCATGTTGAGCTTGAGCTTGACTCTAGTCTAACTTTGTGAAGACACATGAAGGGTGTAGCATAGGTGGGAGCGCAAGCGCAATTGAAATACCACTACTTGTATCGTTTCTTTACTTATTCAGTCTGTGGAGATTTGCCCGCAACAGACGAGCAGTATCTCCAGCGGGCCTATTCTCGCTGGTCTCGAGATCCCCACAAACGAGCAATATCTCCGGCGCTATCTCTGGTGGGTCTATTCCCGGTGGTCGTGGGATCCGCAAAAGTCAGGCGGGGAGTCTGACGGTAGTACACGCTTTACACAGGTCCGGACACTTGTGATTGACAGATGCACGCGTCCTATGGTCCAGGCGCGTACGAGGCCCTCACCTGTGGGACATGGCTGAACGCCTCTAAGTCGGGTCCCTTGGGTGGCAGGGTCTGGCCACCACTCGCCACCTGCTCGTGGAGGCGAGGTCTCGGAGGTTTGACGCTGAGCACCCAGCGTCTGCAGCCTACCTTGTTCCAGACGTATTGGTTACCCATTCCTCTGGAGTACGCAAGGAAAAGCCGAGAGAAGGAACATGTCGTTTGGGCACCACATGTTTCTCTGAAGCTCTGCCCCAGGAAGTGTGATGGAATTTTTGCCACATTCCAATTCACATACTTTAGTCTGTCAAGACTGTAAGGTGCCACTCACGTCAACATTCATACCATCAAAATCAGGACAGGATGGCGGCTTCCAAATCGCCTGTAGCTGATCTAGAATCGTGGTCTAAGTATGTCGGGGAATTTAAAAACCCGTTCACTACAGCTGAGTCTGGAACACAACTACATGAACACAACAGCAGGGAACACAACGACGTTAGCATACAAAGCTTATTTGGCAACTCAATGCTGGTTGTAACTGAACTTGTAGCTTGCGCGGAGTGGTGTTCTTATTTGGCAACTCAATGCTGGTTGTAACTGAACTTGTAGCTTGCGCGGAGTGATGTTCTTAATTGGCAACTAAGTGTAGGTTGTAACTGAGCTTGTAGCTTGCGCTGAGTGGTGTTCTTAATTGGCAACTAAGTGTAGGTTGTAACTGAGCTTGTAGCTTGCGCTGAGTGGTGTTCTTAATTGGCAACTAAGTGTAGGTTGTAACTGAACTTGTAGCTTGCGCGGAGTGATGTTCTTATTTGGCAACTCAGTGTAAGTTGTAACTGAGCTTGTAGCTTGCGCGGAGTGATGTTCTTAACTGGCAACTAAGTGTAGGTTGTAACTGAACTTGTAGCTTGCGCTGAGTGATGTTCTTAAATGGCAACTAAGTGTAGGTTGTAACTGAGCTTGTAGCTTGCGCGGAGTGATGTTCTTAAATGGCAACTAAGTGTAGGTTGTAACTGAGCTTGTAGCTTGCGCGGAGTGATGTTCTTAAATGGCAACTAAGTGTAGGTTGTAACTGAACTTGTAGCTTGCGCTGAGTGATGTTCTTAAATGGCAACTAAGTGTAGGTTGTAACTGAGCTTGTAGCTTGCGCGGAGTGGTGTTCTTATTTGGCAACTCAGTGTAAGTTGTAACTGAGCTTGTAGCTTGCGCGGAGTGATGTTCTTAACTGGCAACTAAGTGTAGGTTGTAACTGAACTTGTAGCTTGCGCTGAGTGATGTTCTTAAATGGCAACTAAGTGTAGGTTGTAACTGAACTTGTAGCTTGCGCGGAGTGATGTTCTTAAATGGCAACTAAGTGTAGGTTGTAACTGAGCTTGTAGCTTGCGCGGAGTGATGTTCTTAAATGGCAACTAAGTGTAGGTTGTAACTGAACTTGTAGCTTGCGCGGAGTGATGTTCTTATTTGGCAACTCAGTGTAAGTTGTAACTGAGCTTGTAGCTTGCGCGGAGTGATGTTCTTAACTGGCAACTAAGTGTAGGTTGTAACTGAACTTGTAGCTTGCGCTGAGTGATGTTCTTAAATGGCAACTAAGTGTAGGTTGTAACTGAACTTGTAGCTTGCGCTGAGTGATGTTCTTAAATGGCAACTAAGTGTAGGTTGTAACTGAGCTTGTAGCTTGCGCGGAGTGATGTTCTTAAATGGCAACTAAGTGTAGGTTGTAACTGAGCTTGTAGCTTGCGCGGAGTGATGTTCTTAAATGGCAACTAAGTGTAGGTTGTAACTGAACTTGTAGTTTGCGCTGAGTGATGTTCTTAATGGCAACTAAGTGTAGGTTGTAACTGAGCTTGTAGCTTGCGCGGAGTGATGTTCTTAATTGGCAACTAAGTGTAGGTTGTAACTGAGCTTGTAGCTTGCGCGGAGTGATGTTCTTAAATGGCAACTAAGTGTAGGTTGTAACTGAGCTTGTAGCTTGCGCTGAGTGGTGTTCTTAATTGGCAACTAAGTGTAGGTTGTAACTGAGCTTGTAGCTTGCGCGGAGTGATGTTCTTAAATGGCAACTAAGTGTAGGTTGTAACTGAGCTTGTAGCTTGCGCTGAGTGGTGTTCTTATTTGGCAACTCAGTGTAAGGTGCAACTTAAATGTAGCTTGTGCTGAGTTGTATTCTACTCGGAATTATTAGTTCAGTTGACAGACAAGTTTTCACAGCACGAGTTGTCATCTTTCTTCTTTTTTTTTTTTTAAAATTGTTTCCTGAAAAAGACATGCTGTCGAAAAGTTTGATTTTTTAAAATAAGTCTTTCGTTTGTCGAACTTCGTATTCGCATAACGTTACTTTTCTTGTGTTCTTTGCTAAATAAAAGTCACCTATCTCTGTCCATGCCATTACATATAGGCAAATTTGAGAATGCCAGCTAAAAAAATAGTGCGACCGGATTGCAGACACGCTGGCTGAGTCTTCGGTGATTGGCGATTAGTGCGCTGAACGTAGCGAAATTAGATCGATTCCCACTGTTGAGAAACTTAGATTCAGGGTTAATTTAAAAACATAATCCAGCAAGGTGCGTTGCTAATGAAGATAAAAAGTGCAAACTCACAATTTCGAATTTGAATTACTTGAATTATGATAAGAGAGATTGGCATGATGTCCATCGTTGTGAGAGATAATGTGCAGAAGGTCTTGCATTGTCACCACCATATCATATTTACTAAACGTCTACGGTCTTAAAACTATGCCTCCGTCTATTGCCTTACTTTTGGGGAGTATCCTGTCGATGGTACTGATGTTTACACACATGTTAATGTTTTGCAAATAACTCACTGTACACACACATGTTGGCTGTGACTATCGCCCAAAATTCGTTCTAGAATGAACCACCAAAGATCTGTGACCAAGCGTGCTGAAGAAGCGGGAACACGTGTGCTGGAATAATACATGAAACACACAAGAATAAATAACTAGAATCTAGACAAATCCATAAATCACTGAAAATGCGATCATGCCGCTGCTCCCGATGACCTGGAGTCCCAATAAAGATAGATTAAGCAGTCAAATGCAGGACGCAAATATTCCTCGTGTCTGCCCAGGACCCTAGCCTCGCGTATGAGCTCAGCATTAATGAAAGCCCTCTTGGGTGACTAGGAATGACCATGTTTTGGTCCTATCTCCCAGCCAGCGTCAGATGGTGTTCCTGCGGATGATCGTTATGTTATGTTGGAGTGGCTTCTTGTAGACGGAACAGACGCAGACAGCATCACCTTATTGAGACAATGGAACGTTGTACACAATTGCTTTGGGAGGCAAATCCATTCAAGAAATGATGGGGAGAAGTTAGGCGTGTTTGTCAAAGGCGAAAATATTTCACATGTAAAGGGACAAAAAAAGGAAAGGGGGGGGGGGGGGGGGCGAAGAAACAACACAAACAGAAAAAAACTACCCAAAAATAAAAAGAAAGGAAGAAGAAGAAGAAGAAGAAGAAGAAGAAGAAGAAGAAGAAGAAGAAGAAGAAGAAGAAGAACAAGAAGAAGAACAAGAAGAAGAACAAGAAGAAGAAGAAGACGAACAAGATCAAGAACAAGAACAAGATCAAGAACAAGAACAAGAAGAACCAGATCAAGAAAAACAAGAGCAAGAAACACAAAAACAAGAAGAACAATAGCAAAAAGAACAAGAAGCGGAAAAACGAAAAGAAAAAGAAGTCGTAAAGTACAGTTTATTTTGACTCGCAAAATTAGGGATGTGTCTTGGTGCCAACCACTTATCAAATAATTCGAATAAACTATTAACAGGTACTAAAAAGAGCGACTAAAATAGATTTTCCGGGCTTTCAGTGATTAATTCTAATTGTATTTCCGTCTGGACGATAAAGTCACAGTCTTGTGACATACTCTATTCTCTTACCCACATAAATAAACTTTACTTGATTATATCAGATTTGTGGAAAAAATATTCTACGTAGGAGGTATTTTTATACTTTACGAAACATATATACTTGTTTATTTTATAATAAAGAAGTATTTTTATGTGCACTCTTTCAACTGTTCCGTCCCTTGTAGTGTCCTTACGTTCTTGTAACCTGAAACACGAAAAAATACTATTTTATAATATAGCAATATAAAAATCACCAAGTTTAAGGAAGCTTTACAAAACACAATTTAGGAATACAAAGAACTTTTCTGCGACAAACCTTCATCAGCAAACAAAGACAGAATGCACAGAAACATATAACCACGGGCATATAAACACTACATTGATTTTATGAAGGTATACTAATCAAAACATTTTTCTCATTCGGTTATTATGCTTTAACTGATTTAATGAAATGGGATGATTAATCGTCTAAAGCGACTTTCTGTATCTGTCATTGGTTTATATATAGCCGAAATGTTGTCATTGCGTTATAATACAACATATCTGCTACTATAATAACTTTAAAGTCATAACTTTGACACCTCCACTTTTCATTTTTCGCCATCTACTTTTGTTTAGGTTCAAACCTACTTTCTGTTTGGAGCTGAATCTGTTAATATAATAACTGAATTGTCTTCTAACTGGTTATATTTTGTAGTGTTTTCTTGTGTTTGCTTGCTGATGAAGGCCTGTCGCCGTAACATCTTTTTTTTTGTGTTGTATTTCTTACCTGCGTTTTGTAAAGCTGCCTTATACTTCGCATTGTTTAAAGTTGCTTACATTTCCGCACCTTGAAATAAAAAGATTACCATGGACTCTGTTATTCCCTCTATAGCATCTTTTACGTGGTAGGCCTACTTCTCTGATTCCATTTGGTCTGTAGATCATTGCTTGTTGTGGTATTCTGTTAATTGGTAGTCTAGTTATGTGACCGAACATTTAGCTTGCTGTTTTCTAATTCACACCTTTACGACAGTTCCAGTAATAACGTTGACGTTAGCTGAAAACAGGCCAGATCACCCCTCATGCAGAACATGTCATCGTAATTACATTTGTGAATTAACTGAGCATGATGAGGACAAGGCTAATGCCAACATGCCTGTGGTTGTTTTACTATCGTGCATTTATTCCCCCCCCCCCCCGGTGCACTGGCCTTGAGTCTGTTGGTAATGAAATATCTACAGCTCGTAGAGGACACGCCCGCCTCGGTAATATCAGCCAATCCGTACGAGTTGTGCTAACTCATGACCTGGTGACATTATAATATGCCTCTCACACATGCGACGTTCCAGTACTAGTCTTGTACACTGGTTTCTGAACTTGGAGAGGGAAAGAGTAACTCTGCGCCACGATCCCAGATGACATAATAGCTTGGTATCTGGTGGAGGGAACAGTTTCTACACCAGCATGACCTTGATTATCTCCAGGAGGTTTCTGCACTTAGACGACCTGTTCGCCACTGTATCAATCTTAAGAGCTGAAACTCACGGTCTTTCAGAGGATCCGCAATTACTCGTCCAACCAATCAACCCTCCCCCCCCACCCCCAACAACTCAATTAACCAACCAACCACTCAACCAACCAATTCACCACTTTACTAACAAACAAATCAGTTAACCACACAATGAACCACTCAACAACACAATCAACCACTCAGCCAAACAATCAACAACTCAACCAAACAATCAATCACTCAATCAACCAATCAACCACTCAACTAACCAATCAAGCCTTTAACCAATCAATCAACCACTCAGGTAAAGACAATCAACCAATCAACCAAACAATCAACCAATCAATCACTCAACCAATCAATCACCACTCAACTAACCAACCACTCAACCAATCACTCAGCCAACCAACCACTCAATCTGGCCAACTAAACACTCAACTAACCACTCAACCAATCACTCAACTAATTACTCAGACAACCACTCAATCAATCAATCACCCATCTACTCAGCCAACCACTCAACAAATCACTCAGTCAACCATTCAATCGACCAACCAGCCACTCATCCAACCAGTCAACCAATCACTCAACCAACCAACTAGTTTCTCAGCCAACCACTCAAATGACCAACTAATCACTCCACGAACTACTCAACCAACCATTCAAACAACCTTTACATCAACCAGTCAATCAACTATTCAACCAATCAATCAACTAACCGATCAACCAATCACTCAACCAACCACTAAACTAAACACTTAACAAATCACTCAGCCAATCATACAGTCGACCAATCCAGAACAGGCACTTTATTTCATACCGTTCAAACAATAATTCACTACCGTAAAGATAACACCTCAATCAGCCGACGACAGCAACACAACGTCAAACAAACTGATGACCACCACAGATTTCATCACGTCCTGCCGAGAATGTTCCCCTGTCGTCTGTTCCCGAGTCAGTGGCCCGGTTTCTATGCGATCTTCATTTATACACGAACTGATTTACTTGTGGTCAAATCAGGAAACCGAAAATGTTGTCCCTAAGCTGACTGTTCATTAAACGCCAATCCAAGCCGAGACTCATTGTTTGTCGCATTGTTTCCGGTCAATTTCTCCTTTGGGGTTAAGAAATTATTTTAGGGCTGAGCTAGACCAAGCAACCCTGGGGAAGATGATCGATTTTTGTGAAATGTGTGAACCGTCGTGGCTATTTCTTGGTACGAACTTCTGGCTAAACCAGTGAGCGAGAGAGTGAGAATGTGAGTGAGTGAGCGAGTGAGTAAGTGAGTGAGTGAGTGAGTGAGCGAATGAGTGAGCGAGTGAGTGAATGTGTGAGTGGGTGAAGGAGTGAGTGAGTAATGAAGTACGTTTGTGAGTGAGTGCGTGAATGAGAGAGTGAGTGAGTGAGCGAGAGCGTGAGTGAGTGCGTTGGTAAGTGAATGAGTGAGTGAGTGGGTAAATAAGTAAGTAAATGATCCCACACATGTCTTATAGTGTATTGGACACATTGTTCAGTAAAGGAAACGAACCCATGTACACGAAAAAGCCATATGGTGCTAGATTGGTAATTGTATGGACAAATCGGTACTCCAGTTGTAATGTGGTCAATATCACACCCCATGACATATGCTTCCCAAGACATTTCCTGGTACTCACTGTGAGCTGACAAAACCTGGGAGTCCGAGTCAAACATTCGCCACAACCTGGGAGTTGAGTCAAACAGTCGCCACAACCTTGGAGTCCGAGTCAAATAGTTGCTCCAACCTGGGAGTCCTTGTCGCCACAACCTGGCAGTCCGAGTCAAACAGTCGCCACAACATGAGAGCCCGAGTCAAACATTCGCCACAACCTGGGAGTCCAAGTCAAACAGTCGCCACAACCTGGGTGTCCGAGTCAAACATTCGCCACAACCTGGCAGTCCGAGTCAAACAGTCGCCACAACCTGGGAGTCCGAGTCAAACAGTCGCCACAACCTGGGAGTCCGAGTCAAACAGTCGCCACAACCTGGCAGTCCGAGTCAAACATTCGCCACAACCTGGCAGTCCGAGTCAAACATTCGCCACAACCTGGAAGTCCGAGTCAAACAGTCGCCACAACCTGGGAGTCCGAGTCAAACATTCGCCACAACCTGGGAGTTTGAGTCAAACAGTCGCCACAACCTTGGAGTCCGAGTCAAATAGTTGCTCCAACCTGGGAGTCCTTGTCGCCACAACCTGGCAGTCCGAGTCAAACAGTCGCCACAACATGAGAGCCCGAGTCAAACATTCGCCACAACCTGGGAGTCCAAGTCAAACAGTCGCCACAACCTGGGTGTCCGAGTCAAACATTCGCCACAACCTGGCAGTCCGAGTCAAACAGTCGCCACAACCTGGGAGTCCGAGTCAAACAGTCGCCACAACCTGGGAGTCCGAGTCAAACAGTCGCCACAACCTGGCAGTCCGAGTCAAACATTCGCCACAACCTGGCAGTCCGAGTCAAACATTCGCCACAACCTGGAAGTCCGAGTCAAACAGTCGCCACAACCTGGGAGTCCGAGTCAAACATTCGCCACAACCTTAGAGTCCGAGTCAAACAGTCGCCACAACCTTAGAGTCCGAGTCAAACATTCGCCACAACCTGGCAGTCCGAGTCAAACATTCGCCACAACCTGGGAGTCCGAGTCAAACATTCGCCACAACCTTAGAGTCCGAGTCAAACATTCGCCACAACCTGGGAGCCCGAGTCAAACATTCGCCACAACCTGGGAGTCCGAGTCAAACATTCGCCACAACATGGGAGCCCGAGTCAAACATTCGCCACAACCTGGGAGTCCGAGTCAAACATTCGCCACAACCTGGGAGTCCGAGTCAAACATTCGCCACAACCTTAGAGTCCGAGTCAAACATTCGCCACAACCTGGGAGTCCGAGTCAAACATTCGCCACAACCTGGGAGCCCGAGTCAAACATTCGCCACAACCTGGAAGTCCGAGTCAAACATTCGCCACAACCTGGGAGCCCGAGTCAAAAATTCGCTACAACCTGGGTGCCCGAATCAAACATTCACCACAACCTGGGAGCCCGAGTCAAACATTCGCCACAACCTGGGAGCCCGAGTCAAACATTCGCCACAACCTGGAAGTCCGAGTCAAACATTCGCCACAACCTGGGAGCCCGAGTCAAAATTCGCTACAACCTGGGTGCCCGAATCAAACATTCACCACAACCTGGGAGCCCGAGTCAAACATTCGCCACAACATGGGAGCCCGAGTCAAACATTCGCCACAACCTGGGAGTCCGAGTCAAACATTCGCCACAACCTGGGAGTCCGAGTCAAACATTCGCCACAACCTTAGAGTCCGAGTCAAACATTCGCCACAACCTGGGAGCCCGAGTCAAACATTCGCCACAACCTGGGAGCCCAAGTCAAACATTCGCCACAACCTGGAAGTCCGAGTCAAACATTCGCCACAACCTGGGAGCCCGAGTCAAACATTCGCCACAACCTGGGAACCCGAGTCAAACATTCGCCACAACCTGGGAGTCCGAGTCAAACATTCGCCACAACCTGGGAGCCCGAGTCAAACATTCGCCACAACCTGGGAGCCCGAGTCAAACATTCGCCACAACATGGGAGCCCGAGTCAAACAGTCGCCACAACATGGGAGCCCGAGTCAAACATTCGCCACAACCTGGGAGTCCGAGTCAAACATTCGCCACAACATGGGAGCCCGAGTCAAACAGTCGCCACAATGTGGATTCATACCTATGACAAGCGTGCGTGTATATCCAAGTACTGTTATCTTTATCGTAAAAGCCGTTGCCTTGTGGCTTAATACAGTCACCAGTCGGTCATGGGATTCGAGATATGAATATCCCATGAGGAGGGATGTGTATCTCATCACGTGTCTTCATTGTCACCTAGTCAACCCCAATCAGGCCGTATGTGCTATGTTGGATCTTGATCTGATTGCTATCTAATATGACACGCCGCAGATGTGAAACTTTCAGTACCAGTTTTATGAAATTGGAAAGTGGAAGGAGAGCGCTTCAACATAGTCCCCTTAATGATGGTACCTTGCGTGGTATTTAAGAGTTAAACCTCAGTCTTCTAGAACCAACCAATCTAGGCCAACCCCTGTCCAATAAGTTATTGTAAGTTATACCCATTACCCCCCTTTCCCTCAAATATACAGACATGCCCTTGGAGTTATGGCTGCCGGCATGTTACTGACTGCACCATCCATAAAGAGGTCTTTGATTATGACCATATGAGCCTGACGCCATACTCCCGGAATGCCAAGATAACATGAAAACGAGGTCACATGCTACCTTATTGTATCCAAGTCTTAAAACAGAAGAGGGAAACAGAACTGACACGACAGGGAGATGAATTACTGGATGAGATGACCAGGCCCACGAAACTAGAACATTTACTGATTGATTCAGTGATTGGCTAAGAACTGCCCAAAGGCAATATTTGAATCCCTCAACCCTATTTGCAAGAAGAAGACGGCATTGGTGGATATATTTAAATGAAGTAATTGAGACCCCAGTGAGAATAGCCTAGCTCCAATATGGAGATTCTTGCAGCGATTCCATCTACAGTGGATGTAGGAGGTTTAGGAGATAGAATTCTGTCCACTTGAGGATCGATAAGATATAAATCAAGATACAAGCTGTATATTGAAAACGCGTGGACGTAATAAATGACTTGGAAGGTCGACAAGAGAAGGACACATATAAATAAGAAAGAACGTCCCTGTAACATATTTTTCTACGAACAAAAACGTGAATATTTGACTGGTAAGGGAAATATATGCTAAGCATTCTTGTTGGCAGCGCATTGTTGTATTTGATAGCGAACTGCAAGGGCATGATGGCAGTCGGACGAGGGTTTGACGCCTGTGTTCGTCATCTGGCTAAGTGAGGGAAAGAACGGCCACGTATTCGTCAGTGCGGTCAGTCCTACACGTCACAGACTCATAGCAGAAAACTGCTTCAGGGAACTGGGATGGGGTTCATTATAACGGGATGCCGCAATAGCTCAGTGGTGAAAAGGCTTGCCCGTAGACGTGGCGGTCATGCATTCGAATCCTCATCGAGGAGAGATTTTAAATGGACTCCCTGGTCGATTCAATCTATACTGAGGATCAGGATATGCCACCGGAAGTAACAGTAGCGAGCGTGATGTTGATGACGTCATCCACCAAGCGCTGATTGTGATTTAAAAAAAAAAAAAGAAGAGACTAGCACCTTACATCCACGCGTGTCAGGTAGTGTAAAAACGAGACTAACCCCTTATATCCAAACATCCCAAAAATTGTGAAAACGAGACTAGCACCTTATATCCAAACATCTAAAGTAGTGTGAAGGCGAGACTAGCACCTTATATCCAAACATCTAAAGTCGTATCAAGGCGAGACTAGCACCTTACATACAAACGTATCAAGTCGTGTAAAAACGAGACTACACTTTACATCCACATGTGTCAAGACGTGCAAAAATTAGACTAGCACCTTACATTCAAAACGTCTCAAGTCGTGTGAATCGAGAATAGCACCTTACATCCAAAGGTCTCAAGTCGTGTAGAAGGGTTGTTTACTCTTCTAAAATTTTGATTAGAAGTTGTAAATATTTTTAAAAAAAATTGTTTTCGTTGGCTCGATTTGAACTCTGGCGTAGTTCACGCTGGACTGATTTGTGGGTGCGGGTTAGCTTTCCCGAATGCCAGTGTCTCTCGCCATCAGGTGAACCCACTCCGACTTTGATGTACTTGTAATTTACGTCCCCAAGTCAAGGACGAGAAGTCAATATTATAGTCCAACTGACTAGTAATGGGACTGAACCCGCTACTTTGGCATCAGCACACTGGAAGTTTAATAACGATGGTTCTTATCCATTCGGCAATTCTGACCTCCTTTGATTGCATATATGTTTATGTTTGCATATGTGTTTATGTGTGCGTGTCTGTGTATGCGTGTCTGTGTATGTATTTTGTATCAATGTGTACATGCGCGCTCGTTCATGTGAGTGTGAGTGTATATGGATGCATGCAAGTGTCTGGTTGTTTGTATATGTCTGTAGAAAGACAGTGTCCTTATTATCTACTGCATTGTGATTTAACGTTGTTATTACTATTCTGACGAAAACTATGTATATCAACTTCCACCTGCATTAGCTTTATCTTTCGATGCCATAGTTTTAACATTTGGCATGCTAGTTATCTTTAATATATTGGAATATTATTTTACCAATGGTTAGGAAAAGTATTCTTTCACGTAACATCTGAATTAAGGTAGTTTTGTTTCCATGTTTTACAATGCACTATTGTGTATTGTTTACATTGTGTTCAACCCTTGTATGGTTATAATGGCTTTTGTTCAAAGTTGAACATCCTGTACGGACAAGTTTAACGTTGTAAAAACAGACCAGTCTTTGCTACAAATGTAACCATGTAAATGCCACAAGCACAAACAACGAGCAATTTCAATGGTCAAACATTTACTGCCAAATGCCGTAGGTCAGTGACAAGTACTTTGACCGGACCGATGGTCGTGTGTTGGAATCCCCATTAGGCAAGGATATTTTGTTAATTGAACTCGGTTGCCAGGTCTAAAACAGGAATTAGAACATGTTCTGATTAGGAAATACGACAGGCATGATATAGGGTGTATTTTTAATGACTGTGGGTGTTTTGAAAATATTTCCGTTCCAAGTTTGGTATTCACCCTCTGTGGAGTTCATGCAACATAATAGGTAAATACAAAACTTGGAACGACAATATTTAAAAAAACCCACAGTCATTAACAATACACCCTGTTTTAACGACACCACACGAGTTCCGATTGGTCTGTAAATTGACATGGAAACTGTTTCCGATCCTAGCTTTCGCGATAATCGGATTAACTTTTCAAATCCCAAAAATAGGTATTCTTATTTTTTTTTTTTTTAAACTACATTTCTTCTTTGTTCGTTGATAACGATTTTCGCCAAAACGTTTGCTTATACATGTGTTTTGCCCCTTTCGTGAACTTCTTTGTCATTGTTTGTGTTTATTTGAATTTCAGAATTAGCTCGGCGGCTAAATGTACTTTTTGGTACCATTTTGAGAAGTTAAACATAATTAAGAGCTTATGACAATCATTTCATCGTGTTCCCCTTGTAGCTTGCGCTGGCAAAGTGAATGAAGCTTAAACAGCGGAAGTGTCCGTTTGTGGGCTTCATATATTGAGATTTCCATTAACTCTCTTATTGAGTCTGTCCATCATTTACATGATCGGCATCTTTATATTGTTCCATTTGGTCTGTACAGCATTGCTTGTTGTGGTATATTGCTAGTTGGCAGCCTAGTTGTGTGGCCGAACCTTTTTTTTTTGCGTATCCCTTACGGGACGTTGCAGTCAACACCAGCATTTTCAGCTGCTGTTGATGTACTAGGCAAGTGTTTTTGTTTTTTTTAGCATATCTTGTACAGGACTTAGCTTTCAACACCAGCATCTTTCAGCTGTATGTTGATCTCTTGGCAAGATTACGCTCAGTAGTTTGCCATTGCTTTCTGAGCGGCCGGCTCAGTATCCCGCAAGTCACGAGCGGGGGTCGAACTGCCTCATCTCTCGCTCCGCAAGTGTTACGTTCAGTAATTTGCCATTGCTTTCTGAACGACCGGCCCCTATACCTTTTTCGAAAAAACCAGCACCTCCGTGTTTCGAACCGGGGTATACGGGCTCACAAACCGCGTTCGCAAGCCCTTAGCCACAGAGACGGAATGAAATCTAACGCCGCTATAACCCCCACTTTAGTCCTGATTTAATCATTTCTACGAAGGGGCTTCAAATGAAAACCTAAAGCGCGTGATGGAAAGTACAATAACATGTCATTGTCTTGTAACTTATCAATATTTTGTTAAGGATGTCAAGAATGTTAAGCACGTGACATCACGGTGTAGGCAAATATGGTGACGTCATAAGGACTGTTTAAAGATGGACGCCCCACTTTTGACATGCACCAAAGAGAAGCAACGCTCTCTTATCCGTTTTTGATCAGTTGTGACGAGATAACGCCTAGATCGCTATGGGAAAATCACACTACCTTTGGTAGTTGATGTCCAAATTAAATCATCATCTAAATATAGCGCAATAATAGCAAACAATGACATTATCTTACGTCCCTGATGATGTCGACAGCAAAATACCCAACATTTATAGGGATGGAAATTATTACCACTTCAGAGAAAGCAGTTGACGTCGTATTTCGCTCTGCCCCATCTTCGATCTCTTATCTAGCCCTATAAAGTCAAAGTATTAACTCAATCACCGAGTCCTAGAGTAAAATGCGGGTACGCATTGAGTACTACCGGGCCGGAGGTCGTAAACGTTCAATTTCCGCCAGTCTCATACACGGACACGGTGCAGTTGCATAAAGTCGGTTTAACCTAAGATTTTACCAAATAACAGTCGTACTGTTATAAAAGAAAGAAAGAAAGAAAGAAAGAAAGAAAGAAAGAAAGAAAGAAAGAAAGAAAGAAATTAACAAACAAACAAACAATCAAACAAAGCATAAGTGCACATAAGTCATGTTCGGTCAACACTGATTCTTATTCCCAACGCACAGCCCAAAGATAATGAAAGCAGTACAAGGACAATTAAACACAGATGTGCAGCAGCGTTGAAAGCGTGAGTATAAAATATAGCGAAAGTAAAAGAAACTGAAAGATTCACCCAAAAACAAAAAGATGCAAATAGAGATGCATTATAAATAAGACAAGAAATGAGAAAACAACATGGGATCGAAGAACTAAAGTGCCAATTGGCAGAATTATCACTATAACAGCAGATGTTCTATACTCTGAATATTTTGAATGATGCTTTGGACATCTGATGTAACGAGAAGTAGTGACTGCAGCAGGATAAAACATACACAAGGAGAACAGTTGTGTATGTGTGACTGCTACTAAAATGTGAGAGATAATAAACACAGACACACCTTACAACGAACTCAAATCCGGTGAACAGAAACCAGTGTGGAAAATAACAATGACAAAAATGACGCAAATTATGAGAAAAATAAGTTACACAACGGCACAGCGAACTGATGTTTCGATCTTAGTGATCTTCATTGGGAACAACACAAAAGAAAAACATAAAATTATAAAATTTTATTAAATTTAAAATTTACAAAACATGTATTTAAATATACCACGAGGAAACCGCATAAGCGCAGTGCCCGGCCTGTCGGTCACGTGGTACTATTGCAGTTCGTTGCCGCATTTATTTTTTAAAGCTGACGTGGAATTCAAGTTCGATTCAGCCTAAAATGAGAACCAGAAAATATTCTTTAACGTTACGACGTCCGGCACTGAGGGTCGACCAGAATGTGGTCGCTCGCCACCCACGGGCGGTCATGTTAGAGGCTATTGTATCACTAATTTTGATGTTGTTGCTCGCTTTGAACTCAAACGTATTCCATTCTACGTCTAGTGCACTGGAATGATTCGTGCGTGTGGAATAGCTTCCCATCAGACGAGCCCACTCCGACTTCAGAGGTATTTGTAATTTACGTCCCCAAGTCAAAGAAGATAAGTCAATATTTAGTCCAACTGACCTGTGTAGGGGTTGAACCCGCTACCTCGGTATCAGCACACAGGATGTTTAACTGATTAAGTGCCACGGGATGATTAATCTTCTTAAGAGACTTCCTGTATCTGCCACGGGATTATTTATCGCCAATATGTTGAAAATTGCGATATAATACATTGTGTCTGCTATCATATTAATAACTTTTAAGTCATAACTGTGACACACCCATAGTTCCCATTTTCCGTTATTCATTTTTTTCTTTGGGGGTGGGGGAGGGAGGGAGTCCAAATGTACTTTTTGTTTGCCACAGAATCTGTTAAGAACAAGAGCCCTTATTCATTCTGCTCATCACAACTGAATTCATGCGGCACTCATTGCGTTGTCGCCCAAAGCTGAATGAATCTTTCGAATGGTTTCAATTTTGGTATAGACTAGCTTTTGGCAACATTAAGTGCAATACCACACTGTTCGCGTCGCCCCATCATCTCAAGTCAAATGAAAGTCCGACGGGCGTACATTGCACTCACTCAATCTCAGTTCCACTGAGGGTGAGAAATATGCATGCATGCATGCACATGGCTGCTCCATAGACATTCCGCTGAAGGGCACCTCAAGTGCTTCAGTTGCTCCGCAGAAAAAAAAAATAAAGTCGGACGCATCTTCAAGATGTGTGTGTGTGTGTGTGTGTGTGTGTGTGTGTGTGTGTGTGTGTGTGTGTAATTATGGGTATGTGTCTTAAAATAGACTAAGGCGGTACCAGAAATATCAGCTAAGATCCCACAGTGTAAATAAATACAGATGCAGTCACAAGTAGCACAGCCAGGTTAGTTAGTTACTTAGTTAGTTAGTCAATCAGTCAGTCAGTCAGTCAGATTGTACGTTAGTTAGTTGGTTAGTTATTTACTCAGTCATCAGTCAGTCAGTCCGTCTGTCAGTTAGTTAGTTAGTTAGTTAGTTAGTTAATCGTGTTAGTTAGTTAGTTAGTCAGTCAGTCAGTCAGTCAGTCAATCAGTCAGTCAGTCAGTCAGTTTGTACGATAGTTAGCTGGTTAGTTATTTAGTCAGTCATCAGTCAGTCAGTCAGTCTGTCAGTTAGTTAGTTAGTTAGGTAGCTAGTTAGTTAGTTAGTTGGTTAGTTAGTTAGTTAGCTAGTTAGTTAGTTAGTTAGTTAGATAGTTGGTTAGGTAGTCGTGTTAGTTAGTTAGTTAGTTAGTTAGTTAGTTTAGTTTAGTTAGTTAGTTAGTTAGGTAGTTAGTTAGTTAGTTAGTTAGTTAGTTGGTTAGTTAGTTAG
>JACEFZ010014845.1:85000-90846 GCA_014155875.1 Cepaea nemoralis
AATCGAGATGTGATTGGATATAGCATGTATAGAATATTTTTCGTGTGCTTTCGTCCAGGAAGTGCTGAATTTTAGCAAGTTGGTAAACTTTTTGTGCTATTTTCTTGGTAAGAGCGTGAACATGAGAGCTCCAGTTCAAATGGCTGTCAATTAAAAGACCTAGTGTTTTATGTTCAGTCACATTAACTATAGGTAACGAGCCCATGCGGAGTTCGAGTGGTGGTCCAGTTATGGCTAGTGTCTGTAGTTTTTGTCTGGTCGTTATTAGCATGGATTTGGTTTTGTCGATGTTAATTTGCATGCGGTTTTCATTCACTACGGTTTTCTTGACTAGTATATATAGTACAGTCGTCTGCAAATAGATCACAAGTTGTGTTGATATATAAAGGAAGATCATTAATATAAACTGCAAAAAGCAGCGGACCTAGTATTGAGCCCTGAGGCACACCAATATTAAGTTGTGTGGGTCTTGATAGACAGTTGTTGAAGGACACGACTTGTTGTCTGTCGGATAGAAATGACGTAATTATGTTCACCATGTTGGTGCTTGTCTTCATTTGTTTTAGTTTTCTAATTAAAATATCGTGATCTACCATATCAAAAGCTTTTTTAAAGTCTACAAACACCGCTCCACAAATTCTCCCGTTGTTGATGTTTAAGTGCCAGTTATCGGTCATTTTTGTTAGAGCACTATGGCAAGAATATTTAGGTCGAAACCCAGATTGACTGTTAATTATTAGATCGTTGTTAATTAAATGGTGTAACGTTATATTATGAATGTGTTTTTCTAGTGGTTTTGATAGCGACGATAGTAAGGAAATAGGTCTATAATTACCCAAAACGCTATTATCGATTGAGCCATTTTTAATTAGCGGAAACACTTTAGCAATTTTAAATGCAGATGGAAAGTACTTTTTGGCCAGGCACTGGTTATATATGAACGTTAAGGACTCACTAATGACTGGTGCAGCACAACGAAGAATTCTATTACTGATACCATCTAGGCCGTGTGAGTTTGTTGATTTGAGGTTTAAGAGATATTTATAAACGTCTGCAACAGACATTAAAGGAATCTCAGCGGGAATATTTCTGGTGCATTTCTCCTCACAGAATGATGCCAGTGAATTTAAATTACACGATGAGTCTGGTATTGAAGACTTTAGATTCTCTATTTCTGATTGAAAGAACCAACTGAATTCATCGCATGTTATGGAATTTGGTATTGCTGATTCTGTAGGGCGTTTCTTATTGGTTAGCAAGTTAATAGCCTTCCATATATTTGTACTGTTTGAATTATCTACAATCAAATTTTTAAAATGATCTTTTTTGATCCTACGAATTTCATATTTAACTTTATTCCTTAGTCTGCGGTAATTGATGAAATCTTTATTTTTGTGTGCTGTATCTCGCTCTCTCATGATTTCCAGAACTTCTCTAGTGACCCATGGGGATTTATGTTGATTTTTGACTCGAACTTCTTTGATTGGCACGTGTTTATTGAACACATTGTAGACTGTCTTCGTCCAGAAAGCTAATGCATCGTCCGGGTCAGGAAGTTGGTAAACGTGATCAAGGGCTGCTTTTCTTAAGTCTTGCAAAAATAAATCTTGGTTGAATGCTTTAAAATTTCTAAATTTGATACTTACATGTTTATGTTTAAGAGATTTGAACCCAATTCTTGACCATGTACAACATACCGGGTAGTGGTCACTAACTGTACTAACAGGAACAGAACATTCAATAATATTATCTGGACAAGTAACATATATATGACAGTTAGTTTAGTTTAGTTAGTTAGTTAGTTAGTTAGTTAGTTAGTTAGTTAGGTAGTTAGGTAGCTAGTTAGGTAGTCGTCAAAGTATCTTAAATACAAATCGGAACACATAAGAATACACATAAGTACTCTAACCCCCCCCCCCCCCCCCCCAACCACCACCCCCCAGTTCCTCCCTCAACGTGTAACTGTGGACAAACAGACGGTGCCATGGCACATATAAAATGATGTCATGTCACATATAATATGTTGCCAGGACACATATAAAACGCTTTTATTGCACTAGTAAACTAGGTGCCACTTTTCAAAATTGCGGCAGTGACCAATCCTCTCCTCAACGCCTAGCTTCACCACTGACATTAAGAATGTTTGCCCATTAACGCATTTGCCATTTACACACACACACACACACACACACACACACACACACACACACACACACACGAGCACACACACATGCGCGCGCGCGTGCAGACAGAGAGAGAGAGAGAGAGAGAGAGTGGGGGGGGGGGGGGCGAGAAAGATAGAGGTAAATGAACAGCTATACAAATAAGCAATACATTAAATGGGGGTTGAATGTGAAATAATGAGGCAGATAATGAAAGAAGAATATCGTTTACATTTCTTATGCATTATTTACTCTTTATTAATTATCACAGAATCAGTTGTTGACATTCTCCAAGAAGGCCTAGAAGTGCATTCACACGCTGGACTAAAAGTTAACATACTATTATGTGTCAGTTAGCGCTAAAGAGATCACACCTGCAATAATATCAAGTATATTACACTCATGCCAGGCAACGGGGGAGTACATTAAATACATTATCTATAATAACAATAAACACTATGTATTCAGTTATAACCCGGAGGATTGAACTAGATATCACCTGTAACATTAAGACAAAATCTAACAACAAAAAACAAAATATTTTCAAGGCTTTGGACAATTGGAGCCATCGTTTGTACGTGGATGCATTAATATTGAACCACTATAACGCAATGATATTGCGAAGGAGATATCTTAGCAACTGTAACGACTTTGATTCGTAGTTGAAATGTGAGGCCCAGCAGAGCGGAATACGGTTGGAGTTAGCCACGGTCCTATCTAGACTCTCGCCTGTCATACAGGTGGTTTGGGTTCGATTCGTTTCTGGGCGTTTATAAATATTGGCCTAGGCAGCCGGTTCAACCCCGCCTAAAGTGGATACCTGGACATGTCTTTGGAAGTAAAGGCGGCCGGCCTGATATCGACCACACCAGCCACTTAGTGCCGTTTGGTCTTTATTTTACGACAAGAAACGAATAGACAAAGACTGGAGGGATCTGTGGCGAAGTGGTTAGGAAGGCTGCCTCGCGCTCCGAAGATCGTGGGTTCGATTCCGGGCTACGTGTTTTGGTTCACGAGCGAAAACCTCTCGGAGACTCCTAGGGGTAGTCGCCGGAGCTACGGATTCGTGCTTTGTGCGACGCTTTCTGCAGGCGGTCATGTGGAAAGAGACCGAGCAATATGAGACAAAACACAAGGCGATGAGGTGGATCCACTTGCTTTTTAAACACGTTTATTAAGAAAAAGACTATACATACCCAGCGTAAAAATTAATAATTATGTTTCCATTCACGGGGCCGGCCTTCGTGGGTAAGGTCTTACGAACGCGATTCATGAGTTTACCGCGTTCGAAACACTGCTGCGACCGATTTGCCAGCAGACCGTGTCGTTCTGGGTTTTAACTTGTTGGTATTAGAGCCAGTCGTTCAGAAAGCAATGGCAAACTACTAAATGTAAACTTGCCAAGACATCAACAACAGAAGTAAAATGCTGGTGTTGACAGCGATGTCCTCCTGTAAAATAGGATATGCAAATAAAAAGATTCACGGTGCCGAGTATATTAGCTTGTTACAACTTACGCCTCTAGTTCACGCAAACAGGCCTCTCTCTCTCTCTCTCTCTCTCTCTCTCTCTCTCTCTCTCTCTCTCTCTCTCTCTCTCTCTCTCTCGTTCATTTAACTGCAATATACTGTACGATTTCTTTCTCAAGAATACATGGGGTAGAAACTTCTTCAGAGTCTCCTCTCTTACTCTCTTTCTCTCTCTCTCTCTCTCTCTCTCTCTCTCTCTCTCTCTCTCTCTCTCTCTCTCTCTCTCTCGATCTCTTTGAAAATAAAGTCCGTTCGTTCCTTCGCCCTCTCTCTCTCTCTCTCTCTCTCTCTCTCTCTCTCTCTCTCTCTCTCTCTCTCTCTCTCTCTCTCTCTCTCTTTAATTCTGTTTTCTCCATAGCAGCACTACTGAAGTTATCACCCGACACATTTAACCTTTTGTTGTTTGTCATTTTCTTCAGACGTATCTACATAACATATCTGATTATCCGGAATAATTACAATAGCACAGTCAGTGAACCCATTCTGTTTTATCAATAAGGTGTAGACATCCTTTTGAAAATATCTACAATTTCTAGACATAATCTGATTCCCGTGGGAATTTGTTATCAAAACTTACGCTGATCATTACGTCAACGGAACTAATAACAGGATACACTTAATGCTCCTACGGGAAAATAACACGATAACAAGTTTTTACGCCTGCACGCCCGGAATTCCCTAAAATTGATTCATAATGTTACAAAAATGCTAGTAGCTTGAGAAGTTAACTGCGGTGTAGTAAGCTCTATTAATCCCAGAAAGTTTTACACAAAACCGTGTATATGTAAATAATATACGAAATAATAATTTAAACACATGTACACATGAGCGCACAATATTCGATTTCGATTATACCATTACCTCTATCCAGTTCAACCTCAAAGTGAAGTTATATCAGGGTCCATCCCTGGCTCAGCTTAATAATCCCGTGACTGAGTCAGTCACAACTAGCGGCTGCCCACGGTTTTACCCTCAAGGGATATTAATTTGAAGGTGATTGTTGTCCATATAGCACACATACAAATGAATACAAATAGCAGGCAATGAATGTTGCAGAGAGCGGATGCGTTGGCCGGGTTCGTTAGGTGACTGCGTTGATGTAGTCATGAGCTCAGTCGGACAATGGTTCGACGCCTGCGCTTGTCGTCTCACTAAGTGTGAGATAGACTGACCATCTAATTCTCAGCGCATTCAGGCTGGCAAAGTGTGATGGTCCTACCCCTTCAGAGGCCCATAACATGCACCTGCTACAGGACTTGGTTGGCTGGGATTAGTGATGAGGACCATCATCACACTCCAGACAGGTCCGTGGGTGCTCCGATCGCTTCCTTAACATCTCCACCAGCATGATCGACTGATAGTACCAGTTCTGTGTTGGTTAATCAAATATTTTGTGCTCTTGACATAATGTTCATGTCTGACGACTCCCCGCTTCACTCCCATATCCCTCACTCTGGACAAGGAAGCCAATTCTCATGTTTCCTTAAAGGTATCAGTTCATCCAGCATCTCTTATAGCGTTAACTATTTTTGGCCCATTCATTGCTCTTCCCGCCTCGATCATCGCCACATTTGCCAACCGGTTGGAGGAGCTCGTTGCCTTTCACGCCTGATTGCTCGGTACATAAATGAAAGTTAGCTGGACTAATAATTGTGAAGTGCTCAGTGTGTCGGGCCAGTCATGTCGTATAAGACCAGTCTGAACCTTCTTGAGCATGTTCATTGAGTCACTTAGTATGCAGGCGTGTGAATACTTCTGTATGCTGAGCCAGTTGAGGGCATTGGTCACAGCTATAGATTCCATCGAAAGGCTGTTAGTGTCACGACAAAAACAGAACTTGCTTCCTTGACAGTTTTGCAGCTTGAGCTTGCTGAGAATGTCCATGCACTTCGCTTGCTCCGGACTACAGTTAAAGTGTGTTGCATGTACTTTACAGGACGCCGCAGTCAACCCTGACATGTTTTGGCTGTTTCTGATTTACTAGGCAAGGTTACGTTCAGTAGTGTCACTGATTCTGAACGACCGACGCTCATATCATTATACAAAAACCCGAGTAAGGTGGTCTGTGTCCAAATCACCTGCAGCTGTGTTTCGAACGCGGTATGCGGGATTGTGAATTGCGTTCGTAATCCCATCGACACAGCGCCGATACAGA
>JACEFZ010014846.1:0-2500 GCA_014155875.1 Cepaea nemoralis
AATTATCAACAACAAGATGGGAACAAAGGTCATTCATTCAGTAGCATGTCCTTTGCAGAATCTCGCTCCCATAACAACCTTCCGGAAAACTTCTCGATCATAAGCAAGATTTCCCTCTTCAGATACATCCATCTGGAGATCATCCGCCACATCCTGCACCCATCTTCTCTTTGGCCTTCCTCTTCCTCTCTTCCCAGGCATATATCCCTTCATTATTGTTCTCAGGCACAGACATTGCTATTATATTCCTATATTCTTATTTAAACTATGAAGTTTCGTTCAAAACTCACCCCACAGCAGATAATCGTTAATCCAGAATCAAGATCCTCTTGGATCTTTTGGATCTTCACAGGGCCTGTCTACCCTCTCAACTGCGGTCTGGAAAAACAGTGGCTACGCTCGGCCACCTAAATAAACAATCTAATGCAGCCAGGAGGTCTCCGTCTCATTATTCTAAACATAATATTTACATTTAAATTGTATCACAACGTCTCGTGTTTCATAGTTATATCAAGCAAGTTCGAGTACCGACGGCGGGCCGGATGAAATGACGTCGCGGGCCGGATCCGGCCCGCGGGCCGTAGTTTGGTGACCCCTGGTCTAGGTGATAGGAATTAGAGAGATGACGATTAATAGGCGAAGTGAGTAGGACAAAACCTGGTCTGGCACAATCAAGGCCTGCTTGCACTTATTTTCGCTCTGGCGAAAGGCCGTGCAAGCTTATAGGGCTTATGTTGACAAATATTACAAATAGTTTCCCCCCCCCCCCCACTCTTCCTCCCTCCCTCCTCTCTCTCTCTCTCTCTCTCTCTCTCTCTCTCTCTCTCTCTCTCGTCTCTCTCTCTCTCTCTCTCTCTCTCTGCTAAATGCTGATGTAATTATGTTTGCTTAGAGAATATTTCAAATATCATAACATATAGTAATGCCTGGACTGATCACTACACTTATGTTCAAGCATTGTGCGGAATTTTTTTTTTTTTTTTCGCATATCCTATTTACATCGCTGTCAACAACAGCATTTTACCGCTGTTGTTGATGTCTTTGCAAGATTACGCACAGTATTTTGCATTGCTTACTGAGCGACAATCTCAGATACCCTTGTAAGTAACCAACGCGACACGATTCCCTACCGAATCTCGCGCAGCTGTTTCCCCACACGTGGATATACGGGATTACGGAGAAAATCGTTAACACCTTCCCAGGTAGACCGGCTCCACGGAATTGCTAGATATCTAAAAGAAAAACATCCCGACAAACAAAATTGATGGTCCTTCATTATAATGATGATGATCATATTGTTCTTGTCTTGTCTATATATATAAAGTGCAATGTATGTATGAAGAAATCCTATATGTAATCACACGACTTAAAAACAATAAGGCAACTGGGACTGATGGAATTGCTGCTGAATTTATAAAGGCAGGTGGCCATGCATTACATCTAAAGCTATACGAACTAATAATAAAAAATCTGGAGGACAGAAGAATTACCCCATGACTGGAAAGAGTCATTATTGATACCTATCTTTAAGAAAGGAGACAAGTTCCAATGTGGAAATTATAGAGGAATATCACTACTGTCCACAAGCTATAAGATACTATCCGCAGTATTACTAAATAGACTAAAACCATATTCAGAAGACATATTAGGTGACTACCAGGCGGGTTTTAGACAAAACAGATCAACAATAGATCAGATATTTATCTTACGACAAATAGCCGAGAAACATTGGGAATATAAAAGAGATCTCCATAACATTTTTGTGGATTTTAAAAAGGCTTATGATAGTGTCCATAGGAATAGTCTATGGAATGTTATGCAGGAATTTGGAATACCAAGGAAGTTAATTAACATGACCAAACTATGCATGGAAGATACTTATAATATAGTAACATATAAAGGCAGGAAATCAGACCCCTTCCAAATAACATCTGGCTTGAAACAGGGTGATGCACTATCGCCGCTACTCTTCAATCTGGCTCTAGAGAAAGTTGTAAGGAAGGTAAAGGAGGAATGTGATATTGGAGGAACATCCAAGCTGCTTGGTTATGCAGATGATATAGATATTATAGGAGTAAATGAACAAAAGACATTATAAATATTGACTCACTTAAAGGAAAAAGCCCAACAGATGGGGCTGGTTATCAACCAAGATAAGACACAATATATGGTAATTTCAAGAGACGGAATGGCTAAAAACTCTGGCCACATACAAATAGATAATATGACCATTAAAAGAACGGAAACATACAAATACCTGGGTACAATCTTCAACTGCTCCAACATCATAAGGGAAGAAATACAAACTAGAATCAACTCTGGAAATAAGATATACTATGCACTACAACATCTACTAAAATCAAAGGCGCTATCTCGTAAAACCAAAATCACAATATACAAAACACTGATCAGACCAGTTGTGCTGTATGGCTCCTGAAACCTGGAGTACAACGAAAGGAGACGAAGCCTTGTTACAAACCTTTGAGAACAAAATTTTAAG
>JACEFZ010014846.1:7500-25000 GCA_014155875.1 Cepaea nemoralis
CTGCAAACTCCTCGGCCATGGAGCCGGCAAGAATGAAATGAGAAGATTAAATATTAACTTTTTAGGTGTACGTGAGACCAGATGGACAGAAATGGGCATTATGACATCTGAGGAATATAGAATAATCTATTCTGATGGAGAGAAACAACAGCGAGGAGTCGCAATTATAATGGATACAGAGAGAGCAAAATCGATCAAAGGATATTGAACTGTATCAGACAGAGTGTTACTGGTGAAGTTGAGTGGAAGACCTTTTGATGTCAACGTCATACAAGTTTATGCACCAACAGCAGACAGTAGTGATGACAGCATCGATGAATTTTATAGTGATTTAGAGAAAGCCTTCAAGAAATGCAAGAATTCTGAAGTAACTATCATAATGGGTGACTTGATTGCCAAAGTTGGAAATCAACAGGACGGATGCATAGTGGGCAAGTATGGACTAGGGGAACAGAGTGAAAGAGGTTGCAGACTAGTACAGTGGGCAAAAGAACAAGATTTGATTATTGGAAACACCTTGTTTCAACAGCACCCAAGGAGATTATGGACATGGAAGAGTCTTGATCATAAGATTAGAAATCAGATTGATTACATCTTCATCAACAGAAGATTTCGAAATGTCTTAAAATTGGCAAAAACTATACCAAGCGCAAACTGCTACAGCGACCATAGATTAATCTTAAGCAATTTACATATAAAATTAATGTAGTCGATGGTAAAAGAGAAAGGGAGACAATCATAAAGACTGATGCTTCCTTCACTACGGTGCTAAGAGGTAAAGAGTAGTTCTGACTTCGTTACGGCCAAAGAAGGAAAATAGTGAAAAGAGAGAGAACCTCACACCGCCTCAACCAACAAAAAAAGATGATAGTGATTAGATAAGAAGATATACGAGATCTCAGGCAGGGGCCTCAACTCTGGACTGACTGTCATATTTGAGAACCAGACATTGGATTAAGGTGTTAGATTGTGGTAGAAATAGTGACTGTAAAAAGTAAAAACTAAAAGAGACTAAACAAACAAATCAAGGACAAATAAACAAGCTCTTTATTTATTTCTTCTAACAGCACATTGCGTGTCAATAACAGATACAATAGACAACTGTATATATCAAATCACCACAGTGGGTAACCCCTAACCAATCAGCAGCACTTAAGACAACAGGGTACACCAAGTACCGCAACACAGGTGTTCCAAACAATGGCTGGTTAGACTGACACTATAAAGAACTTTGACACAAGCAACACTGCACAGACAATAAGGCACTACAAAAACATAGGTTACACAACATAAACCCCAAGACGCGACATAAACAAGAGTTGTGACACAATTTACTATCCCACCAAGAACCCAAGCCTGCTGACACTAACTAGTCAGCCGCTCCTGTAACAATGGAAAACACAATCTATGATTATCATTGTAAAGAAGACATATTAAACACATGAAGCAATGAGCACATGAATTAACCCATAGGTCATAAATGTACCTCCATCTAATTATCTATTCTGTTATTCTGAGGTAACCCTTGATGTCTATGTCATGATCATTCTTTGCTACCCCCTTCTTCAAGGTGACTACATCTCTAATTGTTAAATACAACAATCAGTATTGCATCATCGGGTCACCCACTTTATTTTCTTCTCCAATTGTGCCACTGCTATCATGAGATTACACTTGATATTGCTAGAATGGACCACCTAATGCAACAATGTCAATCTGCTCCACCTTTTCAGTTCAATGTAACTACACCACACAGCTCCTACATACACATGCCGTGGAAGATTGATCTCATTTGTCCAGCTGTAAACACATAGCTACAAACAACAGAGTACATACATCAGCCGTTGCAAACAGCCACAACATCTCAACACATTTGGTTAACATATAACAGACATTGCACACAAACAACATATCAGCATTGATTCAGTTAACAGGCATAAGAATGACATCTTTGTTCCGGTAAATTAGGCTGTCATTCCTACCTACCAAAGTGGCTACATTTGCCAAGGAACCCATAATCAGTTCCCTGTCTACACCTTCCAGAATATTTTATACATTAATTTGTACCAAGTCACCGGTAACACAGGACAACACAATAAACCACAAGTTCATGGAACACTATCAATGTTCAACCCAAGATATTGTCACAACTAATCACTACCTACTATATTCTCAGCCTAATGCTCAACAATTCCCTATCCACTGTTACGCACACCGGCAACTGTTTTGCTAACACACCGTACTCTTTTCCCTAATATAAAACATATATTGACAGGTTGAACTCCTGTGCTCCACATCTGATAGTACACTTTACTCCTATGCAACAATACACAACATTATGAACTCTGCCACCATCAGACCCTAAGTTACCTCAACATAGGGACTTCACTGGACAACTACCTCAACAATGTCCCAGTTTGCATGAAGAGTACCAGCACTAATATGATACTGAGCAAGTTACAGCATCTGATTAGCATTACAAACTAACAACCAGCAAGCAAAACATGTCTAACTATGAAAAGCAACAGACATACATACAATGTGGAACCACCATATCTGTAGAATGTGACAATGTAACCTTACACATAGAAGAATCACAACATTCACAGAAAGTTGAAGATAAAGATAAACATTTATTACACAGGAACTCATTTAGGAACTCTATGATACCCTTAAGACAGTTCATAAAATAAACACACCATTAGTATCTGTAACAGTGTAGGTATAATTGGGGTCTATTGGAAAACTCCGATACAGCACGATTGAGCATTGAGACTGAAAGGGGTGGGAGATGCTCAATCGTGACGTATTATGTTGTTATAGGAAGTTAACATCTAAGAAACCAGCTGAAAGGACGCGGCTTGTAAACCTTGACAAATAAACAACGTTTTAGGCAGTTGGCGTTTTGTTATTCCTTCCAACACTAAAACAGGAATAAGTATGGAGCCGTAAGTCCAGGATTTTGAATCGAGTCGTCCGGCTAACTACGCGAAGTACGATGAAACTCAGAAGATAATTTTATCAGGAGGCTTTTCTGGAGCCGTGGCCGAATTGATAATGGCCGTTAACTGAACTTCAGCCTTCAAGGTTTTCCGGAGCCGAGATCTGAACTCTGGAGTTTCAAAAGAAAGGGCTTCTATTTTAAAGCGCCAGCCACTGAAAGTTATCAATAACAAGGGGCTTCTCATGACCGTTGCATGAAACTTATCGTTTTTTTGAGAAGAGCCATCCTGTCCTAGAACTTTGAGAAAACCAGAATTTCAAGCTGAACCTGTCAGACAAAAGAAGAAAAATAAGTCAAGAACTCTTCTAGGCTCAAGTAATAATGGACAAAGCCTTGTAATTTCGTGATTGGGTTTTTTGAACACATAAATATCACTGGGCTTCGGTTAACTGTGATAAATTTTTGGGGCCACGTCATTACTACGACCCCTATCAAGACGCCGATGATGTACTTCACTCAGAATCAAGGAAGGGACCCAACCAGGGGTTGAAATCTATCCAGGCATCCCATGAGACGTGACCCAACCAGGGGTTGAAATCTATCCAGGCATCCCATGAGACGTGACCCAACCAGGAAGAGTATCTGGCAGCTACAAAATTTACCTGAGGGAAGAGAACTCCGCCACCTGAGCTTCTGGACTCCGCCACTTGAACTCGAGACTAGGTTTCACTTGATGCGAACTCTGGTTAGTGGAACTAGATCCGTCAGCTAATAAAAGAAGGTAACTGTGTAACTCCGGTGATGTGCCATAAATTCTTGGTTAGAGCAGAGTCTAAAACATTATTATATTATTAGAAACAGGTATGAGGATTTATAGCGAACTTTTTGGTTTCAAACAGGACTTATTGAAGACAAGGTTTTTCCTCCCTCTACGCTGACAGAATATTGATGCTGATTACAACTTGTGCTCTTTAGGGATTAACCAAGGGAAATTTGTGCGATTCTGGAACTAAATAACTAATGGAACAGTTTATGAACTGGGGGAATTATGTGTTGTAAATTAGTAAATTTAGGTGATTCATAAATAAGGTAATTAATTAACCAGATTTTAGAAGCAAATAATTTGAAATTGTGTGTTTTTTTTGTTCTTTGCTTGCTTTCTTGCAGTATTTTCAGCATGACGGAACCAGACAACCTTGCACAGGTGCTGACAGGGGTTGGAACAGCGGTAGGTAAATTGAATTTGGTAATCAACCAACAGGGAATGGCAACAGAAATTTTGAAGTTTAGTGGTCAGGCCAAAGACTTTAAGAAATGGGTTACTTCTATTGAAAAGTATGCATACCTAATTTCAGCAACGGAAGAAGAGAAAATGAGACTAGCTTATCAGACGGCAACAGAACCGGTCTCAGATCATATAAGGAGGAAGTTAGAGGCTAGAGTAGATGAGACATGGGAACAATTCAAAGAAGATCTCGCCAGGAAATACGCAGAGATAACGGATCCGCAACATGCATTTTCGGTATTGAGGCAGGCTAAACAAAATAACGGAGAAACGGTACAGTTGTTTAGCGATAGGTTGATTAACCTGGCTGAAGAGGCATTCTTAGGACAGAATGTGCGAGGGGAGGAGGTGGAAAGGATGTTGGTAGGGATTTTTGTGGATGGCATCAAATCTGATGGTTTGAAACTTAAGCTGATGAGGGATAACCCTGAGAGGTTATCACAAGCGGTGGATATTGCGGTGCAAGAGGAAAATTTGAGACGAAGGTTTAGATTAAGAACAGGACGAGAAGTGGGAAGTAATAGAGACGACAGAATTGAGGAACCCATGGAGATAGGACAAACAAGATTCGGATGGAATAGGAGAGGCGGTATACAAACCTTACAAGGTAGAAATAGGAGCGATTATGTTGAAAGAAGAAATATGAGATACCCTACAAGTGAGGCAGTAAGAAACACAAATAACACAAACATTGTCTGTTGGGTTTGTGGTCAACGGGGACATGTTTCTCGTTTTTGTAATAACAGGCGTGTCCAGTCGAATACACAGGGTAGATATGATAATAATAGGGTGACTGGGAATGTTGTTGATGGACACAGGAATTTTACAGGTACAAGAACACAGGTAAATCGGCGCCCTACCTATTAGACAGGACCTATGATAGGAGGGTAAATAATAGGGTCCCAAGTGTTAGAGAGTATGTTAATAACAAGTATAATAGGTCGAACAGAGAATATTTTCAACTGGATGAAGTCAAGAAATTTATAGAAGAAAAAACAGATTATAGCTCGTGTATATTAGAAATAGGAAAGTATAGAGTTCGTACATTAATAGATTCGGGAGCTCAAGTTAGTGTAGTAAAAGAAAGTTTTTTATACAAAATAGTAAGAAATTGTAGAATATTTAAGTGTAGTAATAATTTACACTCTGTTACTGGACAGAATTTACAAGTAGTTGGACAAACAATGATCAATTTTAAGTTAGGGGGGATAAACATAAGACACCTTTTTCATGTAGTGAAGGGTTTAAATAGAAATATGCTGATAGGAAGAGATTTTTTGATAAAGAATGGGATAAGACTTTTTTATGATTTACATAAGTTAAAATTCAGAGACGTATATATAGATATGGAAGAGGATATGCATATAGCAGCACTAGTTAGGGTCAAAATGACAACGACATTAAAACCACAGTCGGTTAATTTGATACAAGCGAAGCTGAAGAGAAACCCATATTATGTGGAAGGAAACACAGTCAGAATCACTGAGTTACAGGAAGAAATAATTGATGAGCCTGGTTTGGAGGTTCCAGATGGAGTAATGAAGTTGGATAAACACTTAACCTTTCCAGTAATGGTTATCAACAACACAGGGAGAGAAATCAAGTTATACAGAGGATGTGTGATAGCAAAGTTAGATCATAACATTAGTGAAATATTGGCAACGAATAAAACAGAAGTGTCGGGAACAAGTTATTTGGAAACTTCTAGTGAAAGGAGAAGTGACAGACGCGGATGCGGAAGAAGAGGGAAAATCGGAATGAATGAATTGATCCATCCATTCAGAGAAAATAAAGTCCATATACATTCACTAGACAAAATAACAAGGGAACAAGAATTGCTGTCACAGTTAAAAGCTTCGCCGGAAAATAAGGAAGTGTTAGAACAGTTTATAAAGCAAAATCAAGATGTGTTTGCGGTTAATGATTTGGAATTGGGTAAGACGCGGACAGTTACGATGGAGATAGACACGGGAGATCATCCACCAATAAGTCTAAAACCATACAGAACTCCATTAAGAAACAGAGAAATAATGGAAAAGGCAATAGAAGAGATGCTGAAAGCAGGAATAATAAAAAGGTCGAAGTCAGAATGGTCATCTCCGGTCGGTCATAGTGGCCAAGCCTGATGGTTCGAGTCGTTTCTGTTGTGACTACAGGGCGTTGAACAAAATCACCAAGAATGTAGCATACCCACTGCCAGTAATTGATGATATTTTGGGGCTACTTAATGGCTCTACATATTTCACAACGTTAGACGCAAGGTCAGGATTTTGGTGTATTCCGATGTCGGAGGACGCGCAACGGAAAAGTGCCTTTTGTACCCACATGGGCTCGTACGAATTCTTACGAATGCCTTTTGGAGTCAAGACGGCGCCCTCACACTATATGTTCTTAATAAATGAAGTTCTAGAGGGTATGCAAAGGTTCGCTCTTGCTTATATTGATGATGTATTGATCTATACCAAGGGAGATGTGGAAGATCATTTGAAACATATTAGACTAGTGTTTGACAGGTTAAGAAAGCATGATGTGAAGTTGAAGCTTAGTAAGTGCCAATTTTTGAAAACAGAAACAAAATATTTAGGGTATATTATAAATAGAGAGGGTATTAAACCAGACCAGAACAAAATAAAGATTATTAAAGAATTACCTGCACCAACAAACGTTAAGGAAGTACGTGCTTTTATAGGAACATGTGCGTATTATAGACGGTTTATTCCGGCATTTTCAAGAATAGCTGAACCAATTACAAATTTAACAGCCAAGTACGCCAGGTTTAAGTGGGATGATGAGTGTCAAAAAGCCTTCGACTATTTAAAAAACAGCTTAACACTGGTACCACTATTGACGCATCCAGACTTAAACAAACAGTTAATACTATACACAGATGCTTCAGACAGTGCAGTAGGAGCATGTTTAGTACAACCATATGAAGGAAAAGAATCTGGAATACCAGGGGTTAAAAATGAAAGACCTATCTACTTTTTGTCTCATAAGCTTAGTAAATCACAAAAAAAATGGAGTACTATCGAGAAGGAGGCTTACGCGATTCATTACGCTCTTCAAAAACTTAATTACTATTTACATAACGCAAGTTTTGTTATTAGAACTGACCACATGCCTTTAAAGTCTTTTTTAGAAGCTCCAGTGCAGAACAGGAAAATACAGACATGGGCATTGAATCTACAGGGGTACGACGCGAAAATTGAGTACATACCGGGTAAGATAAACACATGCGCTGATCTTTTGTCTAGAATTCCATATACACAGTCATCAGAGGATACAGAAGAGGAGGCAGCCGAACCAGAGATAGACGACAGGAATTGGCAGGTAAATATTCTGGATTCTGCTATAATAAATAGGGGAGAATTTGATAGCTTACCATCAGATCAAGAGTCTGAACATAGAGAAGAAGATCCACAGTTAGCACAATTCAATATGAAAGAAGAGCAGGATTTAGACCCAAGAATCATACAAATAAAGGAAAAGTTACGAGAAACAGAAGATAACAAATATAAAAGGAATTATTTGCTCTTACAAGAGGATGGACAGTTATATTATATGTGTGAAAAGAACGAACAACTAAGGAAATATATTCCAAAGCATTTGGAAAATGAACTTTTAAAAGCATATCACGATGAAAATGGACATCTCGGTAGAGACAAACTAGTGAAAGCACTTACAAGTAAATATTATTGGCCAAACTTATTTAAATCTGCATGCAAATATGTAGATACGTGTGAAAAGTGCAGATTAAGAAACATGAAAACAATAAAGTCTCCATTACAGGACACAGATATTCCTCACTTTCCAATGCAAAAGATTAGTTTAGACATATCAGGTCCACACCCCAGAACATTGTCAGGAAATGTATATTTAATTCATATAGTAGACATCTATAGTCTTTGGCCAGAGGTTTATGCAATTCCAGATAAGAGCGCGGATACTGTCATTAATATTTTTTTACAGGAGTTCGTACCAAGGTTTAGTTGCCCACAAAGTATACTTACAGATAATGGTAGAGAATTTGTAAATAAAAAATTCGAAAAGTTATTAAAAGATTTAAACATAAGACATATAAAGACCTCATTTTATAGACCTTCGTCAAATGCGAAAAACGAGCGTCAACATCAGACGTTATACAACATTGTGGCAAAGATTATTGATGAACATGAAAAAGATTGGGATCTATTTTTGGGACCTGCTCTTAGCGCTATTCGTACAAATCAAAATGAGAGCACGGGTTTTTCGCCATTTTATTTAATACACGGGAGAGAACCAATATTACCTATAGATAATTTATTAAAACCTAGACGGAAATATATGGGTGAAGATTTTCAAGAGGTCATAATACAAGAAATGCATAAAGCACATATGAGATTAAGAAATAATATAATAAAAGCTAGGGAAAGACAGAAAAAGTACAAAAATGTAAATACAAAATTACAGGAGTTTAAAGTAGGTGATAGAGTTTATTACAAAAAGCATAGAAGAAACTCTAAGTTTGATTCTCGTTGGATTCCAGGTTATTACGTTTTGGAAAAACTAGGTAATGTATCGTATGTTATAAAGAACCAGGTCACAGCACACATAGCAAGGGCACATGTTGAACACTTAAGAAGAGATGAAAATGAGATAGAAAATAATAATTATAATAATAATTGTTATTCGGATGCAAAATTTTTAGATGAACAAGTTGTTACAGTAAACCCAGATCTTAGAAGAGCTACAGTAACTCCAGATCTTAGAAGAGAACCAGAACAAAATCAGTTGCTAGCAAATCCAAGTTACGAAGAACAAGAACAGACAATTCCGAAAAGAATGGAAGAAGAAGGGCCAAATGAAACTCATTATGATAGTATGGAAGAAGACACAGGTGCTCCATTTAAAAATACTAGGCAAGCAACAAAAAGAAGAATGGACAGTCAAAGAGATAAAGAAGTAAAAAGACAGAGAAGAATTAGAGATGATTCAACAAGCGGAGACGATATACCTATACTAGAAAGATCCTTAAGAAAGAGTGATCGACAAATTAGGTGGGATGTTGAACGGAAGAAATTAGCGGCAGCTAAAGAGAGACATACAGACGAAGAAGAAGAAATGGATGAAAAGTCAGAGTCAAGTAGTAGTATGGAGGAGACTAGTAGGTTGTACGAAGAAGAAGATGTTGATATAGAGTTAGCACTTATTCAGAGAAACTTAGAGTTGTTGAGGAAATGGAAACGTAAGAGATAGATAAATCGAAAGTACTGTAGATAGCAAGATTTAAAATTGTAAGTGATGTTTAAAGAAGTATACGAAACGGTGGAAAAAGTGGTCTTGAGATATTAGTACAGTGGGTGAATATATTTTTTTATTGATGTTAGAAGTGCCGTGTTTAAAGATAGGGGTTAACAAGTTATAATAATAATAGACAGGACAGATCACAAGTACGTTGATAAGTAGAGGATGGCTACATTGAGTTAATGTTGGATATAGGTTACAGTGTTTACTTAAGAGCTTATTCAGGATACTATGTGATGTTAGGAGATATTAAATAATATGGTGGTTGTTGATTACTGATTTGTTTATGTAGATAGAACAGATATGTTCATAATTGATCTGTAGTTAACAGATATATAGATAGGAGGTTTAGTCTTCTCGGTCATATAAATACTGGATATGCGTCATTTGTGAGAGCCTAATGCTGGTAGGCCAATGTACGTAGTAATTTTAAGAGAGTTATAATTGTGTTGAAGACGATGTTTATGAAATCTAAGTTTTATGAGTTATGAGTCATATAGGAAATGTTTTTATGCTTGAGTTGATACTAGAAAATGAGGGATGTTGTTTGGTTGTTTTATTGAGCCTAAGTTGTAATACCTCATTTTGTTTTCTTGATTTGGTCTTGAAATATGATTGTTATTGTTAGAGTAATTGGTTTAGAGTAGGGTGATTGTGTTCGTAGCATTTGAGTTGACAAGAACTGTTGGTCCGTAAAAGTGTCCAATAGTGATAGGTAGAATAGGATATTTCATTCTGATTTGATAACATGCATATTATGTCATTTTAAAATGTGTTTTTTTTCTTCTAGATTAATTTGGAGGTTGTGTTCATTTTATTTCGATTACATGAATGATTTGGTATATTGAGTTAAATGCTTGTAAAGTTAGTTAAGTAAGTTTAAGTTTCAAATGAAGGAGGTTTTGCTAAAGGTTTTTCGTTAAGAAAAGAGTTGATAAAAACTAATTTGTCCACTGATATAAGGTAAGGGGAAACTATGCATTCATTAACTAGTGGGAAACGTGTTGGTGAACGTGTATGCACGAATGGATAGACGTATCCAGGGTCTGCACACACGTCACTTTATTTATAAAATAACAGGATGGGTTGTACGGGGGAAAGATATAGGTGCTGAGAAATACCAGCTTTAATTATATTTAAGGTGTTCATAAAATATGAACATGGGCTCATGGTAAAAGGTGAGATAACGGAAGAGGAACGGAATTGTGGTTGGCAATGTCAATGTGAAATATAAAAGGTTTATGAAAACTTATGCCAAATTGTTTTATAACGAACAATAATATATTTCTTAAAGGTGTTTTAAAAAAATTATTTTACAAAAATTTTTTTTTATTGGCAAGGGAGGTAAAGGGTGAATGTCTTAAGTGTACATTTACTATATGTCCATGTGGTCATGTCGTGTATTCATTCTTCATGTTCTTTATTTGGTGCGCACCACTTCTTTACTTTTTCTAACTACATTGTTTTTGTACGTCCTGGGGTTTGAAAGAATGAGGAATTGTATAAGATCATAATTTTTGACACAGAATTTATGAGCTGTTCTTGTGATATGTATATTTGATACAGATAACCAGAAAGAACCAGAAATGAAGAATTACGTAGTAGATAACTATAAAATGTTGGGGAAATAGAAAAAGAAAGAAGGACTGCTTGGATTAACCGTAGTATTATATAAATAAAAAGCGAAGAAGAAGTATATGGGGAGGTTATAGACAGACCATAGCACTGGGAGAAGAGTAAAAGATGTATTGGCGAAGGTTAAAAGACAAGTAGGGAATAGAGTATGGGGATTAGGAGTAAAGATTTTTCCTTTAAAAGGAAAATTCTTTAAGTAACATGGGGAGGTGTAACAGTGTAGGTATAATTGGGGTCTATTGGAAAACTCCGATACAGCACGATTGAGCATTGAGACTGAAAGGGGTGGGAGATGCTCAATCGTGACGTATTATGTTGTTATAGGAAGTTAACATCTAAGAAACCAGCTGAAAGGACGCGGCTTGTAAACCTTGACAAATAAACAACGTTTTAGGCAGTTGGCGTTTTGTTATTCCTTCCAACACTACAACATATCAAGTAAGAGTGCATCATCCATATGAGACAGGATCAAAGCATAACCATGTTCATGAGCAGAAGCAGAATATCAGCACTAATATAACAACCAGTGTATTATATATATTATGTCATAACCACACACTAATGACCAATAAGTGTTATTCAAGGCCCAACACAATCAGTGTAATATTATCTGTGAGTGGACAGCAAATGTGCAGTTGTGCGCTTTGTTCCCCACCATTCTTCCTATGATACACCGGTTATAAGTTTTGCTATCTTACGCTTCATGTCACACGACAAATACATATTAATATCTCTGCGAAGGGTGGTACGCAGTACTAAATCACATTCTCTCCCCCGTGCGACAACCGCTATGCTTAACTTAAGGCAGAATCTCAGTCACTGATTCCATCAACAACTTGATACACCTACACAAACATTACTGCATTCTGGTAACAGATGTGATGCCAGACTTCACTTACTGCTGAACATCCAATTCCTGTACTATGTTGAATATTGTTGAAATGCCAAATTGTGTATAATTCTAACATTAAAGGGCACTGAAGTGATTCATTCCAGGCTATTCTAGTTAACTGTGTACCTACTAAAAGTACATAGCATCAATATATTCATTTCTCCCCAATTACTATTTATGTGGCCTAACTACATATATTAACCATTAACCCATCATTGCCACATATAACATGTAAGTACCCTTCCCTGCTTTACACATGTTATAAATATTACACATATATTATGGTTATTTTCCCCTACTCATGTTGCTTTGGAGTGTTCATACCCAACACTTGACCAAACATCCAATGTGATGCTCACCATTGTCACAGAATAATCCTGTAAACATATATTGCTGCTGTATACACATACACATATGATTCTCACCACTCTGTTGTTAAGTAACCTTCATTTCTAGCAACCTCACAAGCACTTACTCCCTTCCATGCCAACATGGCCTGCATGGCACCATGTGGCATTATTTCAGTCTTTACCATAAACTAATTTATGACCCCACACATTGTATATTTTGGTGAATCTCCCACATATCTATTTAGACAGTAACACATTAATGCCATAGGATAACCATGTAACATAATTCCCAACAAAATAATCTTGTGCCAGCATGGCTGGCATGACATGACATCAGTCTCTATGGTACTTCACCACCATCAATGACCTATTCTACATATTTCACATCACCATTGTCTGATTGCTGACATCTCTATGAATTAAATGTTATATTCCTAAAACCTCAGGGACGTTACATTGATCTGTAGAACAGCTCACTTTAGTAATACTCATCTACATTATCTATTTATATTTCTTTGTTCCTACCACTCTGCCTAACAGCTTTCAAATTGGTAAACTGGCGTGTGCTGCGATTATACAAATATTTATTAAATTAAACATTTTAAACTTAATCAGTTAAAACTTACAGTTTTGTCACAACATTAGTTGACACAGATCAACTCAGGGAATTGTTCCCACACCTGACAACAACAGAACAGCACTGAACTGAAGGCCATGCTGCCCGCATCTCTCATCAGCACAAAGGACTGCTAAAACAAAACTGGCTTCCGATTCCTTTGTTAAGCCGAGTTCCGGTGTGACCAGGTTTTTAACTCGAGATAGACCAAACCAAAATTTCATTGGTTTGGCGCTATCACATATCCAACCCCTTACTTTTTTTGGTCGTCCCGACAAAAGAAATGGACTATCGTATCTCCTTACCCCAACTATCTCTTTACAAGTTAACATCTACACATAAACCATCATCAAAATTACCAACGCCAAAACAAAAAATAAAGCCACCTGTGACCTCATCCAAAAATAATCATCAATGAAACAAGGATTCATTTAAATTTACACACAAACCGCCATCAAAATGACAAAGGCATAACAAATCTATGTCACATATTACCACATCCAAAAACATAATCATCAATCAGTCAAGACACCAATGACAGTTATACGTAACCAGCCATCAAAATGACATCAGACTTCTATGCCCTAACAATTCCCTGGTCATAGAGCACAACCATCAACAACAAAAAAAACTTTTGTCACCTTTGGAGACCTTGCCCCCAACACCTAAACTGCTGGTTATATCCCTGAAGAGTACCACTTAACAAAATAGTCTTTTTCTATTCAATCATCACTTACAATGTGAACCAGTGTAGATTACATCACCAAGCATCAGTCTTTTCCAAATACCAATAATCTCAACACAAAAGTATAAACCATACTAGCTCAGTTGTTGGTACTAATGACTAAAATAACATCAGTGAGGAAAAATAGCTCTTCTGCTATAAGAGCACCAATTGTAACAAAATGAATACAACCCTCACTTCTTACATAAAAATAATTAAACAAACATAAACATTAAACCAGTAACCTTTATATTGGTTACTACTTCCGTTAACTCTGGAAATTCAACACAAAATGTATTTAAAAATAACACCTTTTGTCTCTTCAAATATAAGCTTCCTGCAGCTACTGTGGTACCTAAATGACTTGTTTTTCTATCAACCTGTATCTCTACACTAAAAAGAACATTTCATCATGTGTCACCTGTAACCTGAATATAAACATAAAGGAAAATATACCGGGCCAACAAAACATTGTTATCTCAATATCCCACCTCAGCATCCAGTCAGTTGAGATTTCCTGTAAATACCTACCCTAAAATCAAATATGTTTACACCATACATGAAACCTGCAGTTTGATTCCCAACTGGATATGATGTAATGGCAGCACCACATCACCTAAAGAGCCACTCATTTCTTACACTCTAAAAGAAAAACATGTCATCACATGACACCATCTACCTGCAATCATAATATATAACAACAGCAAAACATAACTGCTAATTAACTAACTACACTAAGGCTGTCAATCCAAAAGACTGGAATTTCTAAACGGATGAAAACAGTCTCTATCTTTCACAACCATGTCTAACGGGCAAAAGTTCTTGCTGGTGGTCTTTCACAATCCCCTTTTGCACAAAGTCACGAGATGACATATCGGTCTGCAGAAAATTTTGGCCCACACCCGTCACAAAACACTGACCATCTGTCACATCACTTTGAACATCTGTCACAAGTCTAACCCTCAAGTCACCCTCTAACTGTTCAGCCACACTGACACAAGAAGACTTCCATTGTCCCCTCCTCCTCCGCCTCTTCCTGCGAAAGAAATTTCTCTGGTTGCCACACATAACCATCCGGCTACCGGAAGTTGACACTGCACCCACCTGAACTGCTGGGGCTGATCCTGTAGAAGGATCAACCTGGGGCGGACTCTGTTGTCGCTTAAGGCCCTGCTGGTCTCGGTGACTTACGGTGGCAAATGCTTTGCTACAATTGACTCCAGAGGGGTTCTGAATAACACTAACCCCTCTCTTCGGACACCTGTTCTGTAGGTGGGTGCGGCTTCGACAAACATTGCACCTCTTGCGTTGTACCTTGGGCTGCATCAACGAATCAGCTAAGGCTCTCATCCGACCTAGCTTAGCTCGAAGTTCATCCACCACCACATCATCATGCTGGACCCCTTGACACTGACCACTGGCATTAGGCCACCTCTCTGAACTGTAATCTTGACGTTCTACATATTGGTATGTACAGACTTCTGGAGCCAACGACACACCAGCCCATCGCATGGCCAAGTCTCTAACACAAAGGAAAGTCACTGACGGGTCATGCAATATCCTCTCCTCTGCCATTCTCTTGCTGAGAACATTATGTAGTTTTGCAACAAACCAGTCTCTTAGGATCACTGGATCCCAAGCAACCATGCCCCTCTTTCTCTGAGCTTCCAGCACCAAACGAAAGGCTTTGTGGACCCGGTGAGAGAAATCCATGATGGATTCCTCTGCATCTTGTGTTACTTGGAAGAAAGCTGCAGCAAGTTCCACCATGCTGCGCTGCTTTCCATATACCTGCTGAATGGTCTGCAGCATCTCCTCAGGGTCATTACAAGCTGACCTAAGTTCAAGTTCCGCCCACACATTGGGAACAACACTTTCCCAAGTGACTTATGAGAGTATGGAGCCGGTCACTCAGAAAGTCGTGGCGTGCTGATGAACGAACGAACGAACAAACTTTATTTTCAAAGGGTTTAGAATTGGGCACGCAGGCCCGTCTAACATTCTGCCCTTCTATCACTCTCTTTCATACATTATTTCATTCACACATCATTCAAGGCTAACAAAGAACAGCAACAATATAAAAGATATGCATTATAAAGGCATGGGCAAAATGCGAACATCAAAACTAAACGACACAGTAATATTAGATAATGGTCTGACACTTGTTATTAGCCATGTGGAATATACTGGCCTACAAAAAGGGGATTGGCTGTTATACTAGGGTTTTGTTATTATTATTATTATTATTATTATTATTATTATTATTATTATTATTATTATTATTATCTCTATTAGTAAGGGGGAAGGTAGTCCGTATTGAGATAGTGTTCGAATAATTTGCGAGTATATGAATAGAGATTGGTGATGTCTTTGATTTCTTGTGGAAGATTGTTCCACAGCTGCGCTGCAGAGTACGTTAAGCTTGTTTTGTATAAGTCAGTCCTAGGCTTCGGAATGTGTAGTATATTTAAACGTTTACTGTGTCTAGCATTATATTTAAACAATGGCCAAAGGTCTAGCCTGGGAATCAACATACAGCTGAAAGATGCTGGTGTTGACCGCAATATCCTGAAACAGGATGGAAACGCGGGGAAAAAAAAAACTAACAAAAGAACACACACATCAACGGGTTTCCTAAAAATCAAAGATGGCAAAATCATACTAGAAAAAGATAAGATTTTACATGCGAGGTCAGAATATGTGAAAGACCTTTATGATGATACAAGAGAAGAACAATATGATCATCGGAATCATAATGAAGGACCAGCAATTTTAAAGATAGAAGTTCAGAATGCTCTTAACCATATGAAAACCGGCAAGATCCCGGGTACAGATAACAATGATAACATCACAGCAGAAATGATCAATGCCTTAGAACAGGGGTCACCAAACTTTTTTCACGGCGGGTAGGATAACTGACAAAATGACGAGCGCGGGCCGGATACTCATTCTGTACAATACTTGCGCCGGACTTCGTGGCGAAGGCCTTACGGACGCGGTTCGTAATCCCGTATACCCACGTTCGAAATACAACTGCGAGAGATTTGGCAGCAGACAACGTTGCGCTGGTTTTTATGCTATGTTACGGGTACCGGTCGTTCGAAAAGTAAACTACTGAACATAACCTTGCCAATACATCAACAACAGTAAACAATGCTGGTGTTGATTGAAAACGTCCTGTGAAGGATATGCAACCAACTTTAACAATAATTTTAAGCTAGAACGAAAGCTCTGGGAAAAAAGACGAAAAACTAAGTTAATCATAGAAACGGCATGCAGTGCACACAAACAAACAAACAAACAAAGACAACTAACATATTTATATTATATTTATATTTATTTACTAAACAAGGTTATCAAAGAATGCGACGTTAGCAAAAAGATAGTTACATCAGATATATTGTGCACATATCCGAATCTCACAAACTAAGCAGCTGAAAGGCTGATAGTTTCAAACACATCGGCTTTCTCAGGACACAAGTCATTTGCTGCTTCGATCACACACACTTCTTTAATACCGTTGCCATCAGTAAACGGTTTTCCACCTTCTGCCATCTTATGCACTGTTTTGTAACTTGTACGAGTGACAGATTCATTTTCAGCAAATTTTCTCGTGATGAGATTTCTTTACATTTCAAAACCACGTTTAATGGTCTCATATTTCCCAGAGCATAATTTTCCAGAAAACTTTTAATATGTTGATGGATGTTTTGTTTCGTAGCGACGCCGAAGATTGTACTCTTTCAAAACGGCAACACTTTCGCTGCATAT
>JACEFZ010014846.1:30000-42500 GCA_014155875.1 Cepaea nemoralis
ACGAGAGTATTCGGGGCTAGCGGAGAAAGCTGCAAACGCCTCGGCCATGGAGCCGGCAAGAATGAAATGAGAAGATTAAATATTAACTTTTTAGGTGTACGTGAGACCAGATGGACAGAAATGGGCATTATGACATCTGAGGAATATAGAATAATCTATTCTGATGGAGAGAAACAACAGCGAGGAGTCGCAATTATAATGGATACAGAAAGAGCAAAATCGATCAAAGGATATTGGACTGTATCAGACAGAGTGTTACTGGTGAAGTTGAGTGGAAGACCTTTTGATGTCAACGTCATACAAGTTTATGCACCAACAGCATAGTGATGACAGCATCGATGAATTTTATAGTGATTTAGAGAAAGCCTTCAAGAAATGCAAGAATTCTGAAGTAACTATCATAATGGGTGACTTGATTGCCAAAGTTGGAAATCAACAGGACGGATGCATAGTGGGCAAGTATGGACTAGGGGAACAGAGTGAAAGAGGTTGCAGACTAGTACAGTGGGCAAAAGAACAAGATTTGATTATTGGAAACACCTTGTTTCAACAGCACCCAAGGAGATTATGGACATGGAAGAGTCTTGATCATAAGATTAGAAATCAGATTGATTACATCCTCATCAACAGAAGATTTCGAAATGTCTTAAAATTGGCAAAAACTATACCAAGCGCAAACTGCTACAGCGACCATAGATTAATCTTAAGCAATTTACATATAAAATTATTTCAAGACGTCAGTGACCAATGGGAAATGTTATAGAAATCAGTCAACCAAGCTGCAGAAAAATCCATCCCAAAAATAAAGATAATAGGACGCAAGAAATGGATGACGGAAGACATCTTAAAACTCATGGAAGTAAGAAGAAATAACAAAAATAACAAGGAAACATATGAAGAGATTCATAGGAAAATTAAAAGCTACGCAAAGAGGCAAAAGAAACATGACTTGAGGAAAATTGCAAGGAAATTGAACACCAACACAACACCCGGAATACCAAATTAATGCACAAAAGAATTAATGACATTACTAACAATTAGCAGCTTTCTCCGTAACCCCGAATACTCTCGTGGTTGATGTGAACGCACATGAATTAGAAGTGGTTCGAGTCGCGCCAGTGACTTATGAGAGTATGGAGCCGGTCACTCAGAAAGTCGTGGCGTGCTGATGAACGAACGAACGAACAAACTTTATTTTCAAAGGGTTTAGAATTGGGCATGCAGGCCCGTCTAACATTCTGCCCTTCTAACACTCTCTTTCATACATTATTTCATTCACACATCATTCAAGGCTAACAAAGAACAGCAACAATATAAAAGATATGCATTATAAAGGCATGGGCAAAATGCGAACATCAAAACTACACGACACAGTAATATTAGATAATGGTCTGACACTTGTTATTAGCCATGTGTAATATACTGGCCTACAAAAAGGGGATTGGCTGTTATACTAGGGTTTTGTTATTATTATTATTATTATTATTATTATTATTATTATTATCTCTATTATTAAGGGGGAAGGTAGTCCGCATTGAGATAGTGTTCGAAAAATTTGCGAGTATATGAATAGAGATTGGTGACGTCTTTGATTTCTTGTGGAAGATTGTTCCACAGCTGCGCTGCAGAGTACGTTAAGCTTGTTTTGTATAAGTCAATCCTAGGCTTCGGAATGTGTAGTATATTTAAACGTTTACTGTCTCTAGCATTATATTTAAACAATGGCCAAAGGTCTAGCCTGGGAATCAACATACAGCTGAAAGATGCTGGTGTTGACCGCAATATCCTGAAACAGGATGGAAACGCGGGAAAAAAAAAAACTAACAAAAGAACACACACATCAACGGGTTTCCTAAAAATCAAAGATGGCAAAATCATAATAGAAAAAGTTTAGATTTTACATGCGAGGTCAGAATATGTGAAAGACCTTTATGATGATACAAGAGAAGAACAATATGATCATCGGAATCATAATGAAGGACCAGCAATTTTAAAGATAGAAGTTCAGAATGCTCTTAACCATATGAAAACCGGCAAGACCCCGGGTACAGATAACAATGATAACATCACAGTAGAAATGATCAATGCCTTAGAACAGGGGTCACCAAACTTTTTTCACGGCGGGCCGGATAACTGACAAAATGACGAGCGCGGGCCGGATACTCATTCTGTACAATACTTGCGCCGGTCTCCGTGGCGAAGGTCTTACGGACGCGGTTCGTAATCCCGTATACCCACGTTCGAAATACAAGCTGCGAGCGATTTGGCAGCAGACAACGTTGCGCTGGTTTTTACGCTATGTTATGGGTGCCGGTCGTTCGAAAAGCAATGGTAAACTACTGAACATAAACTTGCCAAGACATCAACAACAGCAAACAATGCTGGTGTTGACTGAAAACGTCCTGTAAAGGATATGCAACTAACTTTAACAATAATTTTAAGCTAGAACGAAAGCTCTGGGAAAAAAAGACGAAAAACTAAGTTAATCATGGAAAGATCGTGCAATGCAAACAAACAAACAAACAAACAAACAAACAAAGACAACCAACATATTTATATTTATTTACTAAACAAAGTTATCAAAGAAGGCGACGTTAGCAAAAAGATAGTTACATCAGACATATTGTGCACATATCCGAATCTCACAAACTAAGCAGCAAAAGAGGATAGTGAGTTTTGTGAAACTGACGTGTGGCTTTCAAAATACCATCAATGTTTGGTTTGGAATTGCTGCATCCAATCAAGAGAATTGCTTTCAAATGTTCATCAGTCAATCTCATTCGATGTGGTGACTTCACAGACTTCCTTTTTGAAAATGTTAGCTCACAGACATATGTTGTTCCAAACAATGATGTCATACCAGCGGCAAATTTCTTAAGTTTCGGAAACTCAACATCAGGTAAGCAGCGGTACTTCCTTCTCAATGAGCTCCAACTGTAATTCAACTGGCACACCATTAAGGTTACAATCAAACGGATTCTGGAACAGAAGGATGTCACTCTCAAATCTGTCAAGATCTGAAAATCTCTCCAAACTCTTTGAAACAGTGAAAATGAGAAAGGTTTTCTCCTTCCAGTTGTGCTTCCAACAATGACAGATTTCTTCGAAATCCTTTGATGGTTCTGTAGAGATCACAGACGAGGTAATCCTTTCCCTGAAGTTTCAAGTTCAGTTCATTCATATCGACCAAAATTGACAACTTTGACAGCCAGGTAGGATCTGACAGCTGTGAATCAGCTTTATCTTTTTCAGTGAGGAAAACATTTATTTCGTTTCGGAGCTTGTAAAAACGAAGCAGGACTTTACCGCAGCTGAGCCACCTGACTGATATGTGATAAGGCAAGTCACAGAATTCAGAATCAATTTCTTCAAGAAAAGCCTAGAACTGACGGTGAATGAGTGCATGTTCCCGAATGAAGTTCACAGCAGAAACTACTGGTTTCAGTACACAAGAAATATCTAAATCTTTTCCACAGAGTACTTGCTGATGTACGATGCAGTGTATGAACAGAGCGCCCGGAATTTGCAAATCTTCCAAATGAGTCCTGATCTGCCCCAACAGACCCTTCCTCACTCCAGTCATGTTTTTTTCCCCTCATCAACTGTAACACCTCGAAGCTGATTCCACCGAAGGTTATAGTCTTGGAAAATTGTTTGCACTTCCACGAAAATGACTTTCCCAGTTGTTGTTCCATGCATGCTGCAAACGGACGCCAACTCTTCCGTTATCTTAAAATCCAAATTGACACCACAAATGAACACGAGAAGTTGTGACGTACTCGAGAGATCAATAGACTCATCCAGCGCCAGAGAATACTTCAACAAGTTCCTAGCTTTCTCGCGTATCTGTAGCACTATGTTCTCTCCAAGTTCTTCTGTTCTCCGCACAACTGAACTTGCCGAAAGGCTGATAGTTCCAAACAAATCGGCTTTCTCAGGACACAAGTCATTTGCTGCTTCGATCACACACACTCTTTAATGACGTTGCCATCAGTAAACGGTTTTCCTCGTTCTGCCATCTTATGCACTGTTTTGTAACTTGTACGAGTGACAGATTCATTTTCAGCAAATTTTCTCGTGAAGAGATTTCTTTACGTTTCAAAACCACGTTTAATGGTCTCATATTTCCCAGAGCGTAATTTTCCAGAAAACTTTTAATATGTTGATGGATGTTTTGTTTCGTAGTGACGCCGAAGATTGTACTCTTTCAAATCGGCAACACTTTCGCTGCATATTACGCAGCTGGTTTTCTGGTCCTTTGTTTCCACAAAGAAGTACTTTACTCCTCACTCGGCGTCCACGTTTCTTTTCCTACTAGCCATAATTAAGGGTGAAGTACACGGGATCTGAAAATGAAAAAGACATTACATTAGAAACATAATTAAAATCCTATTGAAACACAAGAAAAGCAGAGGACTAGGGGTCACTGGTGAAGCTACAGTTTATCAAAGGTGCATATACAGTTTATAGGTACCTTTGTGTAACCGCACAGAGATGATAGAGATAATAGCACAACGCCGACTGTTCATGGGCCGTAGAAGAAGAGAGGAATAAGAAGACAAAGAGAATCTCATTCTATCTCTACGGCTAACAAGAAAAAACAAAGATTTAGAGATATCAGAAGAAATTAAGGTCAGTGTACAGGGAATCAGAATAATGTAACTATGAAGATACAACAACATCTGATTAATAATGCCAATGCCCTAATATATAAAATTCATGATTAGATGCAATGACAAAATAGGCATCCCCATGAATAAACATACACATGATCATCCTTCACAGTACCATTGATATTCCATCACAGCTTGGGTAGTCATCCAACACAGTACCAGTGATCTTCCATGACAGCATGGGTTGTCATCCAACACGGTACCAGTGATCCTCATCACAGCATGGATAATTATCCAACAATGTAACTGTAGTCTGATACACAACACCAGCAATTATCAGACAACAAGATGGAACAAAGGTCATTCATTCAGTAGCATGTCCTTTGCAGAACCTCGCTCCCATAACAACCTTCCGGAAAACCTCTCGATCATAAGTAAGATGTCCCGCTTCAGATACATCCATCTGGAGATCATCCGCCACATCCTGCACCCATCTTCTATTTGGCCTTCCTCTTCCTCTCTTCCCAGGCATATATCCCTCCATTATTGTTCTCAGGCACAGACATAGCTATTATATTCCTATATTCTTATTTAAACTATGAAGGTTCGTTCAAAACTCACCCCACAGCAGATAATCGTCAATCCACAATCAAGATCCTCTTGGATCTTTTGGATCTTCACAGGGCCTGTCTACCCTCTCAACTGCGGTCTGGAAAAACAGTGGCTACGCTCGGCCGTGCCTGGGGCATGTTCGCCCATCTACTTGGTAGTGGCTCAAGGGTTTAAGTTCAAACCCTCTGCTGAAAATTAGACATCAGCATCTCTTCGGCCTAAGTTGTTCCCAGTGCCAAAGAGGCGGGAACATGGCTTTACTGGGCTGTTATAGGCACGCCAACACAACATCCCAGCATCCTATACATTTTTTACCAGGGTATCAAGGGATATGCTACTCCATACTCTTGTAGAGTCGCGGCAGGCGGCTTCATTTGGTAATAGAATATATCTCATAATAAGGTTCGCACAATTTATAAATAGGGCCACCTAAATAAACAACCTAGTGCAGCCAGGAGGTCTCCGCACGTGTGAAGATCTCCTATTATTCTCAACATAATATTTACACTTAAATTGTATCACAACGTCTCGTGTTTCATAGTTATATCAAGCAAGTTCGAATACCGACGGTGGGCCGGATGAAATGACGTCGCGGGCCGGATCCGGCTCGCGGGCCGTAGTTTGGTAACCCCTGCATTATACAAAAGAGAAATTTGAAAGCTACGCAACAGTGGGTTCCGAACTGATGAAAACGCCTCATTAAGGATCATGTGAGATTGCGAAGCATGACCGCTTGCGGTGATCGGCACGGCACATAATGAATGAATGAATATGACACACATTTAAAGAAGAACGATGACTGGTTGACGGGTTCCAAACATGACTTTTTGACGGGTTCCAAACATGACTGGTTGAGAGATTCTAAACATGACCTAATGACAGATTCCATACATGATGGTTGACAGATTCCAAACATGACTGGATGAAAGATTCCAAGCTTGACTTTTTGACAGATTTCAAACATGACTGGTTGACGGTTCCAAACATGACTGGTTGACAGACTCAAAGGAGTTGTTGGCATGTTTCGATGTTAGTAGATGTTAACATCCTAGAGCCGATTGTTCCCAAGAGATAACAGCAGGCGTCTGTGGCGAAGGGTTGGAGAACGTGATTCGCAATCTGCATATCGCGCTGTAAATCAACTGCAGGCGTTGTGAAAGCAGACCGCGCTGTGTAGATTTTTAACATCGGTATGAATATCGGTCGTTCAGAAGGTAATGGCAAACTACTGAACGTAAACTTGCCTTTTAAATCACAAACAACCGAAACACTAGTGTTGATTGCGACATCCAATAAAGGTCATTCAACTAACGTTTAAAGAGACAACAGCCCAGGTGATAAATAAACAGTACTCGTGATTCAGCGATGCAATACAGCGCTGACAAATGAGTATTTGTGAAGTTAGGCTGATGTGACGGTGAACATGCTTAAGTTGTGCAAGGTGTGTGCTATATAGTTATGAATGAAATTAATTCTTTTACACCTCTGGTAAAGATCGGATCTTCCCTCATACTTTATTACCTCATACTTTATTACCTTTAATTCTTTATTCCCACATACTTTATTACCTCATACTTTATTATCTCATACTTTATTACCTCATACTTTATTATCTTGTATTCTTTTTTCCTCATACTTTATCACCTCATACTTTATTACCTTTTATTCTTTATTCCCTCATAATTTATTACCTCATACTGTATTACCTCATACTTTATTACCTCATACTGTATTACCTCATACTGTATTACCTCATACTGTATTACTTCATACTGTATTACCTCACACTTTATTATCTCATACTGTATTTCCTCATACTTTATTACCTCATACTTTATTACCTCATACTTTATTACCTCATACTGTATTACCTCATACTTTATTACCCCATATTTAATTATCTCATACTTTATTATCTCATACTTTATTACTTCATACTTTATTATCTCATTATTACCTTATTCTTTATTACCTCATACTTTATTACCTCATTCTTTATTTTCTCATACTGTATTACCTCATACTTTATTATCTCATAATTTATTACCTCATACTGTATTACCTCATGCTGTATTATCTCATACTGTATTACCTCATACTTTATTACCTCATACTTTATTACCTCATACCTTCTTAACTCATACTTTATTATCTCATACTTTATTACCTCATACTTTATTACCTCATACTGTATTACCTCATACTTTATTACCTCATACTGTATTACCTCATACTTTATTACCTCATACTTTATAACATCATACTTTATTACCTCATATTTTGTTACCTCATACTTTATTATCTCATACTTTATTACCTCATACTTTATTACCTCATACTTTATTACCTCATAATTTATTACCTCATACTTTATTACCTCATACTTTATTACCTCATACTTTATTACCTCATACTTTATTACCTCATACTTTATTACCTCATACTTTATTACCTCATACTGTATTACCCCATACTTTATTATCTCATAATATATTACCTCATACTTTATTACCTCATACTGTATTACCTCATACTTTATTATCTCATACTTTATTACCTCATACTTTATTACCTCAAACATTATTTTCTCATACTTTATTACCTCATACTTTATTATCTCATACTTTATTACCTCATACTTTATTACCTCATACTTTGTTACCTCATACTTTATTACCTCATACTTTATTACCTCATACTTTATTACCTCATACTTTATTACCTCATACTTTATTACCTCATACTTTATTACCTCATACTTTATTACCTCATACTTTATTACCTCATACTGTATTACCTCATACTTTATTACCTCATACTTTATTACCTCATACTTTATTACCTCATACTTTATTATCTCATACTTTATTACCTCATACTTTATTACCTCATACTGTATTACCTCATACTTTATTATCTCATACTTTATTACCTCATACTTTATTACCTCATACTGTATTACCTTATACTTTATTACCTCATACTTTATTACCTCATACTTTATTACCTCATACTTTATTACCTCATACTTTATTAACTCATACTTTATTATCTTTCCTAACACAGCCGGATCTGTGGCGTAGACGTTACGGAAGCAATTGGTATTCCCGCATACGTCGTTCAACACACAGCTGCTGGCGATTTGGAGGCAGGCCGCCTTGCTTTGATTTCCCCATGCAAAGGTATGAGTGTCGGACGCTCAGAACGCAATGGTAAATTCATTCAATCATTCATTCAGTAGCATGTCCTTTGCAGAACCTCGCTCCCATAACAACCTTCCGGAAAACCTCTCTATCATAAGCAAGATGTCCCACGTCCGATACACCCATCTGGAGATCATCCGCCACATCCTGCACCCATCGTCTCTTTGGCCTTCCTCTTCCTCTCTTCCCAGGCATATACCCCTCTATGATTTTCTCTCCAAACCTTCGTGACGTTTCAAGTGACCAAAATATTTCAATTTTCTTTGTTTTATAGTCTTCAATAGCCAACCTTCTTCAATATTCAGCTCTTGAAGTATGGATGCATTTGTTCTTTTCTTTATCCAAGATATTCTTATAACTCGTCCATAACATTTATATTCAAAGGCATTCATGCGCTGCTCAGCTTGTTTAGTAAGTGTCCAGGTCTCACAGGCGTATGTTACAATGGGAAAGATGCATGCTCTTAAAAATCTAATTTTTGTAGTTCTGTCTGTCCCATTCCATAATTTATTCAGTTGTTTTAGTCTTTGAAGAGCAATTGATAGTAGTCGTTTAATTTCTTTCATTGTGTCACCGTTGTTGGTAATCAATGACCCAAGATATTCAACATTTTCCACCACCTCTAATTTTTCCTTATTAAGATAGGTTTTCTTTACCAGTCTGTGTTGTTGATAGCAATGCTGTATCATCATCAGCATACCGAATCTCTGGTAAACTACTGAACGTAAATGTGTCAAGAAATCACGAACAGCCAAAAATGTAATGGATATGCAACTAACTATAACACAAGAAATTGTAATCAGTCCATTGATCATGCCAGTAATAGAAATAAAGTGGAATCTGAGAAAGCGACTTGTTAGTTTGGACTTTACTGACGACATTCCTCTCATATTCCACATACGGAATTAATTACAAGATAAGTTAAGCACAGTTGATGGAAATTCAGAGCAGATATGTTTACACATAGTGGAAAGATAAGGATAATAACAATGAATCAAGTAAATAATAATGCGGTCTTCCTTAAAGGGACTTCACTTCAAAATGTAAAATCACACACCTATGTGGGTATCAATGTAAACAAAGATAGTGGAATAGATAAAGCTTTGAACAAAATAATGCAAGAGTTCAGAGAAGCTTTCATAGCACTTGACAATGTGTTGAAGTCAAGAGAAATTAAAATTATACCAAACATAGAATATTTGTTTGTTTTTGCTCTTTCTCACTCTGAACTCAAGCGTTGTCCATACACATGCTAGAACAAGATCTAGTGCATTGGACTGGTTTTTGCGTGTGGATTAGCTGTACCTATTATCAGTGTCCCTCGCCATCAGGTGAACCCACTCCGACTTCTGAGGTGCTTGTAATTTACGTCTACAACAAGACATCTTCCATCGAATCAAGAGGTGAGGAGAAGACGTTGGCGCTAGATAGAGCAGACGTTCAGTAAAATATGGTAATAGTATGATGGGGTTTCAATTTGTTTCGTTTTGGTGAATATATTCTGAAAAAGTAAAGGACAAATATATCATTTTTCGATGTAGTCACCACAGCGTTCAATGCAAGTCCTCCAGCACCGATAAAGTGCTTGGATTTATGTAGAAAAATCGACTCTCGTGTCCTGACTTGGTCGTGAACATTCTGTCACAGAAGTGACGCCGTTTTGAAACTTCTTGCTCCACTCATACATTTGCTGGACTGACAGATATGCATCACCATAATGGACCTTTATTCGAAAATGACTTCCTATAGGTTTCACTCCTTCAATGATTAAAAGAAAAACGGATAATATAATGATGTTCTTCTTTGGTGCAAGTCAAAATTGGGGCGGCCATCTTTAAACTGTCCTTTTGAAGTCTCCGTGTTCGTCTTCGCCATGATGTCACGTGCTAAACACTCTTGACATCCGTAAAAACAATATTGACAGGTTACAAGACAATGGCATGGTTATTATAATTTCTGTCACAATTTTAATGTTTTCATTTGAAGCCCACTCGTATAACTAGATCAGTGGTTCTCAACCTTTTTTGGCCCATGCCCCCCTTTACCATATGTTCAGAACGTCATTCCCCACCTCCCCCCTCCTGTCGAATTTTCTCCCTACAAATCCCCCCACCCTTACACAGTATACATACAAATGGAAGCTTAATTTAATAACACATACTAGAACAAGTTTAGACATCTACATAAAACATGATGTGGGGGTCTACTTACGTTATAAAACGAATTTCATTAGGGCGAGAAGTGCAGAACCGTAAAATTTAGAGGGAAAAACAATATCAAGTAACTGGTTCTTGTATTAATGCAATCTTGAAATAATCTTGATTCCCCCCTGGAAACCTTAAAATCTGTCTCTCTCTCCCCCCCCCCCCCCCCCCCCCCCCGAAATTTCCCACCGGTTGAGAACCACTGAACTAGATTGTCCTTTCTCTGAAACAACGGTTAAAAGTTAGCTGCATATTCAAGTATTTACAGTATCACAACCTGGGATTTTGAGATAAGTAGCAATGTTGTTTGTTTGTTTGGTTTTGTTTTCTTTTGTTTTTCAAATTTTCTCTTCATTGTTCTCATTTTTATTTTTGTCTGTTCATTCTTCACATCCCGTTCTTATGCCTTAATGTAGTCACTCTATATGTTGTGATTTGTGTATGTATGTGTTTGCTGATGAAGACTAGTCGCCGCAACATCCTGTGTTTTCCGTAATTGTGTTCTGTAAGGCTGCATTACTTTGTGTTATTTTATATTATCCTTTACAGGACGTCGCAGTCAACCTGAAATTTTCTTGTTATTTGTGATTTCTGGGTAAGTTACGTTCAGTAGTTTGCCATTGCTTTCTGAACGACCGGCCCACATACCATTGTATGAAAATCAGCGCAAAGTGGTCTGTTTCCAAATCGTCCGCAGCTGTGTTTGCACAACATCGGTATTTAGGATTACGAACTGCGTCTATTACCCTTTCGACGCAGCGATATCTGTGGTGGGAAACTGGTGAGAACAGGAACTGGAGGGAGAGCTAAAAAGAAAAAAAAAACACGGAAAAAAGAATTAGGGACAGATGAATATATGGATAGGACGTCGTGGGAGCTGCTTACAAACGTCGCTTAAAAGTCGACTTCATTGCACCGGGTTTTAAATGCCATATGGCTCAGCCTCTTTCCTCAGCGCGGAAAGCGTCGCACAAAGCACGAACTCCGTAGCTCCAGCGACGACCCTCAGGAGTCTCCTGGAAAAAAAAAATTCACTCGTGAAGCCGAAGAACCCACAATCTTCCGATCCCGAGTCAGACGGCTTGACCATTACACCAAAAGAGACTGACTCCCTGTCTTCCTTCAGTGAGAGCTGAAAAAATAGTCAATCATAGGACAACTTGGCGTGCATTGGTTGAGGAGTCATTCCCTAATGATGGATAACGTGCAGAAAAAGATAGCAAGCTCACAACGGGAAAAATACATTCATTCTTTCCCTTACCTGATTCAGATACAAATACTCCAATCAGGAAATTTCCGTGCTACACTTACACTGGACGCAATCTGTAATTATTTGCACGGAAGCAAGGGTGACAAGACGCACATGGGCAGACAAACACACACAGAGAGATAAGATCAAATACTTGTACACACATAACCTTGTACGCAGATAACCAGAGTCCCCTTAATTTATTTGAACAATGGGATGTGACAGTCAGCGTTGTTGTACCTTCGAGGTGACCTTCTGCTTATCAGGTCGTCGGCGAAATAATGAGTCTTGTTGGAGGATCAGAGATAGTAGCCTTCACTTCATTTCGAGATTATACTGAAGTGTGTTTGGCTTCGCAGTTTGTTTTAAATTCATCTTCCTGGTTGATATCTTCAGCAATCCTCATATTACTTTTATGTATAACTTCTTCCACCTTCTCTTTTTCCTCATCTTCTTATATTTAAACTGGAGTTAAAAAGCAAAGTTAACTCTTGACATCCTTAATAACAATGAGTGTGTGGTACCTTACAGTCTTGACAGACCAAAGTATGTGAGTTTCCAGATCTGATAAGCAGAAGGTCATCTCGAATGTACAACAGCGCTGACTGTCACTATGAGT
>JACEFZ010014846.1:47500-57500 GCA_014155875.1 Cepaea nemoralis
TGAATGAGCTATACATGTGCCAAATTTCAACTTTCTCCGCCTACAGCTTCATGGTCAGGCTAAAGTCTTATGAGAAGCCTATTGTAATATATTGATGGTATCCACGTTAGGAAAACGGTTCTCAAACTTTAAGGAAACATATTTCGCTCACAATAATCTTCAATACCGCCTCTCTCTCTCTCTCTCTCTCTCTCTCTCTCTCTCTCTCTCTCTCTCTCTCTCTCTCTCTCTCTCTCTCTCTCGTCACTTTCCCCACTTCCATCCAACCATTTTGGAATTGATTGGCTTGGAAAGTACATTAACTATCAAATGAATATAATACCGAAACACTAGGAGCTGTAGTGCGTGACTAACACACACTGCATACTGCAGAAATCACAAAACAATAAAATAAATCCCTCAACCTGAAATATATATTACACACATCCACTCAGTAATTGGAATTGTCTACCACGATAACTGGCAATTGCATCCTTTTGCTTGCATAAAGTTTGTTGTTGTTAATGAATGGCAATTTCCTCTGCCAGCTTTAACATGGGGCCATTTTATGTGTTAAACAACACATAAAACTCATTGTCCATTAACAATCACGTGCCTGGTTTCCAAATCGTCCAATCAATGCCGCAGAAGATTAGTGGTTTTTATCTTATTGTTTAAGGATTCATCTTATTGCTTTAAATTATTTTTTGTTATTTCTGCAGTGTGTGAGATGCAGCGAAATGTGCCAGACGTGCAATCAATTGTTTGTGTCTTTACTTTTTAAATTCACTAAACAAAACAAAAACATTGTTTTGAATTATACCTTGGCTAATTTACGTAAAACACGTTTGAATTTCTGAAATGAATGAATTATATGATGACATAACAAACAATCAAAAATTGTACAAGCACCAGTTTCATATCCGTCTCCGCAAATGACGCTGCCATCCCACTGAAGAAATAAGTTTATTTTCAATCTCGACCCAAAACGACGTAAAAACGTGTAATTGCTGAATCTTCACCTTAATAATCAACTCTAAAATTAGTCAGATGATTTAGAAGCATCATAACTTTCTAATTTTCTTACATAAATCATACCAAACAAAAACAAAACAAAAAAGGGTACAAATAATTGTACATATTCAATGAAAAATTATTATATTGTAAATATCTGTTCACTCAGCATTGAAATTGCGAATGATACACGAAACAAATCATAACCCCTGTGTGGCGATATATCGTCCTTCTGTCCACTTAAGAAGTCACAATTGGGCGATATAATGTCCTTTGGCAATGGATCAGTTAACCAATGAATAGACAAGATAGAAAACACAAACATCGATCATGTATCCGGCGTCTGGAAGATCACATAAATATACAGAAAAGATATTATTGATGGTGTAGTCCCATTGTTCTGATGTCTGCCCGAAAATCTAGACAGTGTTATCATCGCTGATTGTCGCTAGGTGGCTCCATGGACAAGGCCTGGACGATCCATGGGTCTGTCTTTGATCCCTCGCAGAATTCCTCTTTTGTCAGTTTGTCGTCGCCGTTCTGGATAGATAAATAGCAATAATAACCTTGATAATAGTAGTGAAACCTTTACTACTACTACTACTACTACTACTACTACTACTACTACTACTACTACTACTACTACTACTACTACTACTACTACTACTACTACTACAACTACTACTACTACTACTAGTACTACTACTGCTACTGCTGCTGCTGCTGCTCCTGCTGCTGCTGCTGCTACTAATTAGCTACTAGCTACTACTAATATCCATAATGACAACCAGAAACAGTAGCAGAACAGCAACAATAAACAAAAAATAGAAACAGAAAAAGAAGAAGTGATTAACATAGCTGTGCAGCTATGCTAGATATTTCTATATCGCAGCAATTTACACCAAGGACCATTTCTCTAGTCGTATTTGAAATGCATTTAAATTAACTTTTCTGAAACAAACTGCATGCACCATCGAATTTGTCTTTAGGAGCACACGCACACGCAGATACAAACATCGATACACACACACACCCACACACACACACACACACACACCCACACACACACCCACACACACAGAGTTCAGTTGTTGAGCAGTTTTGTCTATCATATAAACATTCTTATAATCATCATACAGATATGTATGTAGTCTTACACCTTAGTTATTCCACATTGTCAGTCATTGGTACCTTTCCGTCTTGACAGACGATAATGTGGTACATTGTGCTTCAAAAGGCTTAATAACTACGATCCATGGCGGTGGCGAGTGTGGCTGATAAGGCTAATTCGTGCTGCAATTGTTTGTTCACAGTGGATGCATGTGAAAACATGGTCATTTCCACCATCATGCACCATCTTACGTATCTCACGCTCTGTGTGTGCTTTATCTGCAATCATTTTCTCCTTTGTCTTTATTCCATTTCTTATAGTTGCCCTCCATGCAACACGTTCAGCGGCGACTTGCTCCCAATGTGCATTATCAATGCCTGTATCAATCATGTCCCGCTTACACACATCTTTGTATCGTAGTAAAGGCCGACCCTGAGATCTCCACATTGTATAGATTCAATATATTACCCATTACTTATTTAGAACTTGCAGTGTTTGACACATTAAATGTATTTGTAGTTTACTTTAAGTGTGCAGTCTACTATATAAGGATGTTTGTTCCTGCGATATGTAAATTACTGCTGCTGTATATGGATGTTTGTTCTTGTGATATATTGTTTACTGCTGCAATAAAAGGAAGTTTGTTCTTGTGATATATTGTTTACTGCTGCAATATAAGATCGTTTGTTCTTGTATTATTTTGTTTACTACTTCGATAAAAGGACGTTTGTTCTTGTGTTATATTTTTTACCACAGCGATACAAGGACGTTTATTCTTGTGATATATTGTTCAGTGCTGCGATACAATGACATTTGTTTTTGTGTTACATTGTTTACTACTGCGATTAAAGCACATTTGTTCTTGTGTTATATTGTTTAATGCTGCTATATAAGGACGTTTGTTTTGGTGATATATTGTTTACTGCTTCTGTGTGGTTGTCTTATTTATATTCGCATTATTACCAAAGCACAAATCGAAATTGAAAACTAATTAAGCCAGTGGAAGGTCAAGGTGAACCCCAAAAAATTGATATATCAATACAATAATCACACACAGAAATGACATCCGATAAAGCAAATATGGTAAAAAAATATATAGTTTTCAATATAAAGAAACCTCAGAGAGTGAGTAGTTTTGAATATCTAGGATCTCCGTTGTGGACGTTGATACAGTAATTACAGAATTAATAGAATAACAAATATAGCTTAGCAAAACCTAAGTCAGTTAACGCAGTAATGCATTAAACCAGACTGAAGAACACAATTCCGAATAATAAGAGTTTGCATATTTCATGTCTCAAGACTTCTTTTTTTTGAGTGCATATTCTTATTACAGGACATCGCATTAACACCAGCATTTCTGCCGGTGTGATCTCTTGGCAACTTTACGTACAGTAGTTTGCCTTGCTTTCTGAACGACCACCACCGATACCAACGCAAAACCAATGCAACGCCGTCTGCTGCCTAATCGCGCGCAGCTGTGTTTCGAACTCGGGTATACGGGATTACGAACCGCTTGTCTCAAGATACACGTTGGAAATTTGAACACTTAACAAATAAACCGAAAAACACACATTCATTTATATGATACAGAACATATTACAAATTCAACTGAAGGAAAGGAGAACAAGCAATTATTTGCAATACAACCTTAATAGCGAGGAAGATTGCTCATTAACACAAAGGAAAACGAGGAAAAGAAAATGTTTTCAGCATATAAAAAAAAAACTGACAGCATGAAAAAGATAATTTTGGAGGGAAGTGTACCGATGAAGCGGAGAAGCGGAGATAACAAGGTAGGCCTATATGGAGTCAATATGTGATAGATAATTTACACATGACAACGGCTGAGACCGGGCTTCGGGTTTCAGTAATAGAGGATGTTATAGAGTTCTGAGGATGGGGACGGAGCGCTTATGGGAATGCCCCGAATGCTGTGATGTCGGTTCCTAAATCAGTCAATAAATCAATCAGTTATAGAGAAATGTCAAAAGACCGTTATGCAGGAGAAGTCCTGCACGAAACAAACCAGTGGACGAAGATGGTCATCAGGGTATAAATAACATGGCATCTATTGACTATGAAACGTTTATTTGTCAAAGAGATAACTCACTGACCAAGTCCATCTTTTGGAAGACCATGTCCACTCTCTTCTGGGGCGTGTTTTCATCTTTGGGCAGGTCCATCAGGTTGCCCACCATGCTGTATATGGCCTTGACGATCTCCTCCATCTCCGCCCTTGTGATTTGTCCATCATTGTCTAGATCGTACAAGCTAAAGGCCCCTGAAAGAAGTGAGCACCTCACAGGATTAAGTTTGCTTTTATACTAGACATTATTTATGTCTCTAGATGTGTTTGTGCGTTTCATTATCAGTATGACGAATACCAGTTTTAACGTCTTTTCCCCCCTAGATATGTGTGTGCTCTATATTATCAATTTGTTTTTAAACCGCTGTTGATAGTTATTTCCTAGATGGCTCATAAAATAAGGTGCAGACAGGTATGCTTGGGTCAGAATGAAAGTCTTCCATTCAACAATTAAAAATATCGAAATTCCTCCCCTCCCCCCCCCCCATCCCACCCCTGACATGCTGGTGAGGTGCTGTTGCGTGATAAGGACGATGTGATCGGGTTCCTTTGGAATCGTGCAGAAGAGCGGTGGATAGAGTATCACGGATTGGATAGAATGGTGCTGCCGGGGGTGAGTAGCGACTCGGGTCGACAACCAAAACTCAGAGGAAAGGTCATGCAGACACATAATCAGGCTGCTATTGGTAACATTAGTATGGGACTCTTCGCTGGCTCTTGGAGATGGGGACGAAGCACGTACGATAATGTCTCGAGTGCAGGGATGTTGATTGTTGACTCAACTCATTTAAACATAACTTATTTCCGATATATTTTTGTGCTTTGTTTTGTAAACCGACAATCTTAATTAAACTCTAGTTACCTGCATTTTACACCTGTATTCCACAAAATAAGAGGATCCAATCTAGCATATAAGTTAGTGCGCTAGCCTGCCAAGAAAATGGAGCAGGTTCAAAAACCCCAAATGCTGATTTATTGTTTCCGTCCACTGCGGCCACACGGACACATAAAAATGGACGATGCAGATGTTCATAATACAGTGCAGACCTGATAAGGCGAACTCAGCTGGGACCCAAGATATAGTTTTTCTTATCAGAAGTTCCTCTTATAAGAATTCAAGCATATAGTAATGCATTTAAAACGTTCATTCATTCATTCATTCATTCATTCATTCAGTAGCATGTCCTTTGCAGGACATCGCTCCCATAACAACCTTCCGGAAAACCTCTCGATCATAAGCAAGATGTCCCGCGTCTGATACACCCATCTGGAGATCATCCAACACATCCTGCACCCATCTTCTCTTTGGCCGTCCTCTTCCTCTCTTCCCAGGCATATACCCTTCCATTATTGTTCTCTCCAAACTATCGTGACGTTTCAAGCGACCAAATATATTTCAATATTCACTATTTTATCGTCTTTAATAGCCAACCCACTTCAATATTTAGCTCCTGAAGTGTGGATTCATTCGTTATTTTCTTTCGTTGGTTTTTTTTTTTTTTCATTCGTTCTTTTACAATGTACAATACAATATTGTTCTTCATAACAGAAAGTCACCAAATCCGTGATCACATTAAGCGGTTTGCACTGTATTATAGGAATTAACTGGGCGACGAGGAGGGGACTAGCCACCTCATCTCACATGTCGTGGCCTAGGATATGTGAAGGCTTAACACTTCGCACCCCAACAGCGGTATCTGCTTTACCTTGTATAAACATCCCCAGTTGGACATTAGGTTACCGCATCTGCGGTATCTGCTTTACCTTGTATAAACATCCCCAGTTGGACATTAGGTTACCCCAACTGCGGTATCTGCTTTACTTTGTATAAACATCCCCAGTTGGACATTAGGTTACCCCAACTGCGGTATCTGCTTTACCTTGTATAAAAATACCCAGTTGGACATTAGGTACTATTAAGCTTAACGCAATCTCGTGACAATGTAGTACATAAATTAACGCACGCACGCACGCACGCACGCACGCACACACACACACACACACACACACACACACACACACACACACATACAAACAAAACTCAAATAATGACACATAATAAAAGGCATATCAAGTGATGCATGATGACACATTGCTTCTAAAGCTCTTTTACCGGGTAATTTTCAACCGGACACATTTGCAAAACTGCAAACGATTAAGGAAGACGTCCGTGTAATGACAGAGTATGCAAGCGATTCGCCGACAATACGCAGACAGAGGAAAGATAGGGGCAAGCACGGCAGAATTAATAACAACGCTCGGTCTTAAACATCCGGTATGCTGATAGATAAGTCGTGGTTTCAACCCCTACATCGGTCATTTCGATTAAAATGCTGACTCCTCGTTCTTCACTTCGGGACATACCTCAGAAGTCGGTGTGACTTCGCCTGATGACGAGGGACACTAGTCACTGGTCCACACGCAAAAATGAGTCCAGCTGGTCTACGCTCAAGTTCAAAGCGGACGACTAAAATAGATACAGTACAAACTGAAACTCATGCTACGTGTCGGTTGCCAGGATGTGTGTTTCTAACTAGAATGGGACAAGGGGTGATTAGCTTCATATACTTCCATATCTTCTAAGGTAGACGATGCGCGTATGGGCGTGTCCCTATGACCACGCCGTCACTTCTGGATTGGTCACTTGTTGGCAACGAACAACTTTCATTGCACATTGATATCTCAATAACTGCCTCAGTCTACTCCCACAGAGAACCCCAAAGGAGCAGCTCATAGCAGTGCAAGAACCTCGTAGTGCCCTCTAGATTCCGTTGTTGTCAAAATTTGCTTCATAAGTGATGTTGAATGAAAGAATGTATGAGAGGAAATAGAGACGAAGGGCAGAATGTCAGACGGGCCTGCGTGCCCAATTCTTAACCCTTTGAAAATAAAGACATTCGTTCGTTCGTTCGTTCGTTCGTTCGTTCGTTGTGTGTGTATGTCAATAACACACATCAAAATTAGCGGGAAAATTGTATTTCTGATAACAATTAAAGCAACTAAATGAACGGCAACTATGGACAGTAGCATAGTTGCAGTACGTATGACTTAAATGTTGGTAAAACGAGAGATAAACTAAGACCAAGTTCAGCACAGTCAACAACAGTGTCCATCATCTAGTCGCTTGTCATGTTCAGAACTTCGTCCCTGTAATCGTTTTCGAAATGTCTCTCAATTTTAAGCCTCTGTAATTGTCATGCACAAATTATCTATCACATCTGACCGCCAAACCGGTACGCTTGCCTCCATTATCAGTTTAAAATGTTTCATTGTTCTCATTTCGCTTGTCTTAACTGATTCAGTGCCGAACAGAAAGTAGGGTTGGGCCAAACATGGTGCAGAAGAAAATGAACAGGTATTATAATGTAACTTTCTGTCTCCGAGCTTTGGAATTGTGGGAGATACTACGAAACAAAACAAATAACACGATAATCCGGGTATGGCGATATATCGTTTTTCTGTCCAAATAAGAGGTCTGGGTCTGAGTTATCTCTTTCACCCCAGCTAAGCCAAACACAACTTGGATATAGGAAAAGCAAAGGATGTACAGATGCCGTTTTTGCTCTTAGACAACTTATAGAAAAATCAATCGAATTCAATGAAACACTCTACTTAGCCTTTGTCGACCAAGAAAAGGCATTTGATAGAGTAGATAGAAACAAGCTGTGGGAAATCCTTAAACAATATGGAGTGAGTACACATCTAACAAACCTATGTAGAAGCTTATACAACAGTGAATGCATAGTGAGAGCAACTGGAGGACACTCAGAACCGTTCACCATAAGATCTGGAGTGCGACATGGTTGTGTCCTGTCCCCTCTCTTGTTCATAACATATATAGACAACATAAATAAAGAAACCAGCCAAACAGAGACCGCAAGAACACCGCATGACGAGAACACAGAAGAAGAACCATCTGCAAATCTAACCATTAGAGAACTTCTGTTTGCGGACGACCAAGCACTAATAGCAACATCAGAAGCTGAATTACAAGACCACATGAATAGTCTAAACGAAATGTGTAGGGAACATAACATGAAAATTAGCACAAGCAAAACAGAGGTAATGACTATAACTAAAGAAGAACAAACAATAACAATTCACATAAACAAACATCCCTTGAAACAAGTAAAGAGTTTCAAGTACCTAGGAAGTATAATATCATCAAATGGCAGATCAGAAGACGAGATCGAAAATATATGCAATAAGGCAAATCAACTCATTGGACAAATGGCACCAATACTAAAGAACAAACATGTATCAGTAACTACTAAGAAAGCACTCTACAACACAATCTTCCTACCAACTCTGTGCTACCAATGCTAAACCTGGACAATGACAGAAAAAGAGAAAAGAAAAATCACAACAACAGAAATGAGGTTCCTGAGAAGAATACTCAACGTATCAAGAAGACATAAGATCAGAAATGAAGAAATCAGGACTAAAGTGGGGGTTAAAGCAGCACTAGATTTTATTAGAAAGCAGCAAGTCAAATGGTTTGGGCATGCAAGTAGGTTACCAGTCAACAGCATGCCACAGCAAACAATAATTACAGACCAGATGGAAACAGAGGAAGAGGCCGACCACGTAAACGTTGGACGGAGGGAATAGCAGAATACATGGGAATATCGATATACGAAGCCCACAATCGGGCACTCTCACGAAGTTTGTACTTCACCTCGACACAGCAAGGTACAAGAGGAACATGATGAGATGAGATGAGATGGAAATATCAATACATGAAGCGCATATTCGGGCACTCTCCCGCTGTTTACACTTCACCTCGACACCGCAAGGTACAAGAGGAACAGGAAGAGAGATAGAGAGATCAAATCAAATCAAATCAAATCAACTTTATTAGGGTCACAAATTGGGCGCGCAGGCCCGTCTTACATTCGGCCCTTCCAATCACTCGTCTTTCGTTCATCAAGAGCATTATACATTTGCATAGGAAGAAAAATAAACATTGTGAAATGAATGTTGTAAACATAAACAAGGCTAATTACCATGGTATGAAGCCCATCTCCCACCTATCCATACATCACCCCACCCACACAACACCCCCACCTACCCACACACATGCGCACCAAGGGACACATACACACCCCCACCTACCGACACACACGCACACCAAGGGACACATACATACCCCACCAACCGACCCATCCCCATCCCACACATCCCCCACCCACACACACTGCCCTCACCTGATTCCCCAACCAAAACACACTCGCCACCCACAAACATTCCCCCACCAACCCACACATCCCACGCCCATCCACATTCTACCCCACACATCCTCTCCCCACCCACACCTCAAACCACCCTTCCCCCAGCCACATCTCCATCGACAACATATTCCCCACCCACACACACAATCCCCCACCAACCCACACATCGCACATCCACTCACACATCCCCAAACCATACACACACATCCCCACCAACTGACATGTCCCTACCCCCCCCCCCACTCACACACACACATCTCCCTAACCAACCATACATCCCCAATCCACACACACACACACCACCACCCACACATACAACTTCCACCCACCCACACATGCCTTAACCTAATCCCCCACCACACAATCCCCCACCCGCACATCACATACACCCCCTACCAGGCACTATTCCCAACCCACGCACCACACACACACATATCCCTCACCAACACATCCCCACTTACACACCACACACATATCCCCCACCCAGATACCACAAAATAATCCCACCCACACCCACACAGATACCCTTACCCATCCACCCCACATACCCCCACTCACACACCACAAAAATCCCCC
>JACEFZ010014846.1:62500-185000 GCA_014155875.1 Cepaea nemoralis
GGTCACTTGAAACGTCATGAAAGCGTGGAGAGAACAATAATGGAGAGGCATATGCCCGGGAAGAGAGGAAGAGGAAGGCCACAGATAAGATGGGTGCAGGATGTGGCGGATGATCTCCTGATAAGTATCGGACGAGGGGCATCTTGCTCATGATCGAGAAGTTTTCTGGAAGGTTGTTATGGGAGCGAGGTTCTGCAAAGGACATGCTACTGAATGAATAAATGAATGAATGAGCAAAACAAATGTTCACTCTACTGCTCATATTTAAGTAATCATTATGTGGAATTGTTTATGATATTAATTAAGAGGTACACGATTGAACATAATCTTATTTTGTACTGGTCACATCATCGTGTTTTTCGTTTAGTCCTTGCCTTGTGACGTAGGGTTATCATGTCTGCCCACAGCTTTCTGTATAGTGTGATACTTATCATTTCTGAAACCGAAGTTCCTCCATGCCATGAAGTCGAACAGTACAGTATCTTTCTTCTCATTCTTCACCGGCCTTTTTTCGCCTCCATTATTTCCATTGTCACGATTACTCCATCTTTTCCCTTCTCATGACATGCCAAAAGAATATAGAGGGCACATTTTTTTACGCGAGTAACTTGTTCTGTTTGTAAATTAACTTCTTTCACCATATCTTCATTCATCCTTGGTGTTCTCAACATTCTACTATAAATCCACATACATAATTATAGATCATCATCATCATCATCATCATCATCATCATCATCATCATCATCATCATCATCATCATCATCATCATCATCCTCCTCGTCCTCCTCCTCCTCGTCGTCGTCGTCATCGTCATCATCGTCATCATCGTCGTCGTCATCGTCATCATCGTCATCGTCATCATCATCATCATCATCATCATCATCATCATCATCATCATCACCACCACCACCACCACCACCACCACCACCATCATCATCATCATCATCATCATCATGGGTCATGACAATCAATATAACTTATGCTAAAAACACGACATCTGCTAAAAATAGTATATACAAAAAAGAATGCAACAATGTATAATATATGCCCCTGTTTAAACCCATACTGGCTAAACAGGATGCTGAAAACAAAATTAAATCAAAACTTAACATTATCATTATAAATATAGCTGTTCGACCTATTTGGAGAGAAAGAGTTACATTAAACCCATCTAAAGCAATGAATTTGGCAACTGGTGACAGTTATAACTGAAGCAAAATTACCTTGTTGGACTTGGCCACTGATGACAGTTATAACTGAAGCAAAATTACCTTGTTGGACTTGGCCACTGGTGACAGTTATAATTGAAGCAAAATTACCTTGTTGGACTTGGCCACTGGTGACAGTTATAACTGAAGCAAAATTACCTTGTTGGACTTGGCCACTGGTGGCAGTTATAACTGAAGCAAAATTACCTTGTTGGACTTGGCCACTGGTGACAGTTATAACTGAAGCAAAATTACCTTGTTGGACTTGGCCACTGGTGACAGTTATAACTGAAGCAAAATTACCTTGTTGGACTTGGCCACTGATGACAGTTATAACTGAAGCAAAATTACCTTGTTGGACTTGGCCACTGATGACAGTTATAACTGAAGCAAAATTACCTTGTTGGACTTGGCCACTGGTGACAGTTATATTGTCATTCATTCATTGGCACCTTTCCGTCTTGACAGACGATAGTTTGGTACATTGTGCTTCAAAAAGGCTTAATAACTGTCATATGGCAATAACTACGATCCATGGCGGTGGCGAGTGTGGCTGGTAAGGCCAATTCTTGCTGCAAATGTTTGCCCACAGTAGGTGCATGTGAAAACATGGTCATTTCCACCATTTTGCACCATCTTACGTCTCTCACGCTCTGTGTGTGCTTTATCTGCAATCATTTTCTCCTTTGTCTTTATTCCATTTCTGATAGTTGCCCTCCATGCAACACGTTCAGCGGCGACGTGCTCCCATTGTGCATTATCAATGCCTGTATCAATCATGTCCCGCTTACACACATCTTTGTAACGTAGTAGAGGCCGACCCTGAGATCTCCTACCCGTCTGTAATTCACCAAAAAAGATGTCCTTTGGTATTCTACCATCATCCATCCTCCTAACGTGTCCTATCCATCTAAGTCTACGAAGACTGGGCATGGAATACACCGTCACACAACCTGATCTTTCCAATACTTCAGTATTTGTGATTTTGTCTTGCCACTTAATACCAAGTATTCTTCGCAGACACCGCATATGAAAGCTGTTTAAACGTTTCTCTTGGCGTGAGTAAGTTGTCCAGGTTTCACTGCCATAAAGAAGAGAACTAAAGACACAGGCTTGGTAGACGAGGACTTTTGTTTTGGCAGTAAGCTTCCTGTTCTCCCAGACTCTTTTTGCTAACATGTTCATTGTTGTTGCTGCCTTGCCAATCCTGATGTTGATTTCCTGATCGAGGGATAATTTGCTATTTACCTCTGATCCAAGATAAGTAAAATGGTCTACTATCTCCAGTTTGGCGTCGTCAATAAAGATTGATGGTACACCATGTGCACCTTGTGACATAATCTGTGTCTTCTTTTTGTTAATTGTTAAACCAAATTCAGAACAAGCATTGGAGAATGCAGATAGTAGATGTTGTAATTCTTCCTCAGAGTGGGTCGTAATCGCAGCATCATCCGCAAAAAGCAACTCTCTGATTAGTACCCTGCTAATTTTGGTCTTGGCCTTCAATCTCTGAGCATTATAGAGACCACCATCTGAGCGTGAGTGAATGTATATACCGTCATCCTGATCACGAAAGGCATATTTCAGTAGAAGTGAAAAGTATATCCCAAAGAGGGTGGGGGCTAGTACACAACCTTGCTTAACTCCACTCTTGATTTCAAACTCTTCTGAAGTTGAGCCATCAAACTTGATTATACCCTTCATGCCTGTGTGGAACGATTCCACAATGGACAGAAGAGTTGGTGGACAGTCAATCTTCTTTAGTGCTTTGAACAGACCCTCACGACTGACCAAATCGAATGCCTTTGTGAGGTCGATGAAGGCAATAAACAGTGGCTGATTTTGTTCCCGGCATTTTTCTTGCATCTGTCGCAATGAGAATATCATATCAATGGTAGACCGGTTCTGACGGAAGCCGCACTGTGATTCGGGGTAGACTTGATCTCCCAGGACTTGAAGTCTGCGCAGGACAATTCTGGCAAATACTTTCCCAACAATACACAGAAGTGAGATACCCATATAGTTGTTGCAGTCGCTCCGATCTCCCTTGTTCTTGTACAGCGTTATGATGTTTGAATCTTTGAAATCCTGTGGGACTTGTCCTTCTCGCCAGCATAGCTCTATTAGCTGGTGGATCTGTAGAGCGAGAGTGTCTTGCCCACTCCTGATCACCTCTATTGGAATCCCATCCTTACCTGGAGCCTTGCCAGATGCAAGCTCATTTATAGCACACTTAACTTCTGTTATAGTGGGAAGTGTGTCCAGGTGGTCAAGAGTTGGCAGGGCCTCTATGGCGTTGAGGGCATCATCCGCCAGCTTGGTCTCACTTGAGTAAAGCTCTAAATAGTGCTCGACCCATCTATCCATCTGCTGTTTCTTATCAGTGATGATTTCTCCAGTCAAGGTTTTCAGCGGTGCACTTCTTTTGATCATTGGACCACAGGCTTTCTTTATCCCTTCATACATGCTTCTGATGTTTCCCTTATCACTTGCGATTTGAATGGACTCACATAACTTGATCCAATAGTCATTCGCACACTGCCTGGCAGCCTTTTGTACATCCTTCCTCGCTTGCTTCAGCTCACTCAGAGTGTTACGCGTTGGTCTTTCCTTGTTTCTTAAGAGAGCTATCTTCTTTTTATCAATCAAGGGCTGCAGTATCTGGCTGTTTGCCGCAAACCAGTCCTGCCTCTTATGATCCACAGTGCCGTAAACCCCTACCGCTGTTTTATAAATAGTTTCCTTAAGTTTACTCCATTTATCATTTACTATACAATTTTTTGATGTATCATTGAAAGTGTCCTCAAGTTGCTGTTGAAATTCAAAGCACTTTCCAGGATCGTGAGTGTTAATAATATTAATTGACAGTTATAACTGAAGCAAAATTACCTTATTGGAGTCGAAAGCGTTGAAGACATACGTGGCGAACATGTCGGGGCTTCCATGGGGGAAGAATCTTTGGTAAATGCCCAGGAACTCCTGCGAATGGGGTACACAAACGTGTGACGCGTGTTGTCACGGAAATAACATAGGCATGTCATATGGTACACACGCATTTGACGTGTGTTGTCATGGAGATAACATAGACGTGCTATAGTGTACACACACGTAAAATATGTGTTGTCACTAAGAAAACATAGACATGCTATAAGATAAACACAGTCTAATGTGAGTTGTCATGGAGATAATATAGATATGCTATAGGGTACACACATGTTTACTGTGCTGTCAAGGCGATAACAGAAATGTGTCATAGAGTACACAAACATGTATTGTCATGGAGATAACATAGACATGTCATAGGGTACACACACGTGTGTTGTCATGGACATAACATAGATAAGTCATAGGATACACGAACGTCTGACATGTATTGTCATGGAGATAAAACATAGATAGGTCATGGGTATTGGTATGTATTGTTATGGAGAAGACACAGATTGAGGGTCAACTGAGGGACAAAAAGATAGCAGTAGCGGATGCAGAGGCGGATTCGAGGTTGTATAGATGTTTAAAAATAGAAGCGACAAACAATATATTGCACGATTTATTGCCTGGCATAATCGGCTGCATCTCGTCAGGTGCTTACTGCAGAGGTATATATCATATGAGGTGAAAAACATGAACAATACTTAAACTGAAACAATTAAAACACAATGACATAGATATTGTTCGAATGTAGAGAATGTTATCCTCGCTGTAATTTCAAATTTAGCACGAAGTACTGAAAGGAAATTGAAAACGAAACTGAAATATACCATGTAATATATTTTTGTGGCGTTTGTATTTAAATTCACCAAGGTATAGTTATCTACCTTATATATATCAGGTATAGTTGTGTAGATGGATGTGCGGATATCTACATAATTCTTTGTGTGAAAAAGAGGAGGGAGAATATATGGATAAATGTACGTGTGGAATTCTGGGTGCATATACAATGGGTTATTTAATAAATGATTCGAATGAAAAAAATTATGTTTGGGTACGTTTGCAGTCAGCGCCTGAGGCTGAAGGGTTAGTTAGGCGCATTTTCACAACGCACCGATATACCAAGTCGGGGGTAGGAAATCTGCCGCCTACCATTTAGAAGAAGCTCGCTTTGCCTTGATTGCGATTGTATGAGGAGTCAGCCGTTCTGAAAGCTAATTACTGTTAGAATATACAATTGTATAGTAGATCACAACAGGCAATAAATGTTGCGATTGATTGCAACGGCTTGTCAAGGATATGCAACTAACTTTTTAATGTGTTTACATTTATAATCGTATTCTTTCACGATTATGTGTCTGGGATGATGTATTATTAGATGAATAGATGGACGGATAGATGTAGGATTGAAATATGAATAGACAGATAGATGCAGGATTGAAATATGAATGGACAGATAGATACAGGATTGAAATATGAATGGACAGATAGATGTAGGATTGAAATATGAATGGACAGATAGGTGTAGGATTGAAATATGAATGGCGCGATAGATGTAGGATTGAAATATGAAGGAACAGATAGATGTAAGATTGAAATATGAATGGACATATAGATGTAGGATTGCAATATTAATGGACAAATAGATGTAGGATTGAAATATGAATGGACAGATAGATGTAGGCTTGAAATATGAATGGACAGACAAATGTAGGATTGAAATATAAATGGACAGATATATGTAGGATTGAAATATGAATGGACAGATAGATGATTGCAAACATTTGTGATGACTGGATGGATAGATAGATGGGCAGTTGAAATATGAATGGATACATAGATAACTGCAAACGTATGATGAATAGATGGGTGGATAGATGGACAGTTAAAATATGAATAGATAGATAGATGATTGCAGAAATGTATGACTTATTAGAATTGCAGATACGAAGCGAGACAGTCAGGCGAGCAAAGATCCTTCTGTAATCTACTGCAAGTATGGGTAGATGAGTTGATGGTTGAATGAGTTGATGAATGGATACTCAGACACTATTTAGATGAGAAATAACAGAGTAAACAATTAAAACATGATAAAGTTTACAATAAGCTGAAACAGCAGAATTAATTGGTGGCGATGTAAAGGAAACATGATGCTTGTTGGATACGACAGCGTGCTGTGATGTTCGGCCACCTAGACACCCGAAGAAAGATAATTATTGTAAGAGTTGAAAACTAGCTGAAATTGAGTTCTGTGACCATTTCAAAGTTTACTTCCTGATTCTGGGCACAGGTACAGACGATATGGAATCGCCAAATAGTGTAGAGGCTAGACGATCGCCTACCGACCCGGAGGTGATGAGGTCGATCCGCACCGGCGCGGATTCGAAATGTTAACATTTGACCTGGACTTCCAGGTCGACTGAGCCTAAACCAGGTACCAGGAAGTATCTTGGGAGGTAAAGGTCTCTGGTGTGATACTGACCACATTACTCGCAGAGCGCCGATTCGTCTGTAAATATATGGGGTTGCTCGTGGTTCTCTTTGAAGCACCATTAACATTACAACTGCATCCCTTCCCCCTTCTCCGAAACCTAACCAAGTCATAAGTGCTTTTAGCGGAAAAAATATTCTTCACCATATGCTTCCTTTTTTATGTGGAGGCTTTTGATTGAGATTTTTGATTTAAAATGTTGAATGGGACTTTTGATTCAGACTTTTAAATGACACTTTTGATAGAGAATTTTCAACTATTTTTTTGTTTGTTTGCGTATCCTTTACAGGACATTGCTGTCAACATCAGCATCTTTAAGCTGATTGTTGATTTCTTGGCAAGATTACGCTCAGTAGTTTGCCATTGCTTTCTGAGCGGCCGGCTCAAATACCCCGTAAGTTACCGACGCGATTCGAACCACTGCTGATTCTCACCGTCGTCACGTTACCTACAAGAGTATACGAGATTACGGAGAAAAGTCTCTAACCTCTAGGCCAGGAAGCCGGCAATTTAACTATTACAGACAAGAAATGAAATCCTCATAATGCCGTGAATTAGAAAAAAAGAAAAATACCGACATTCGTTAAGATCTGAACACGGAAGAAGCTACCTCACAAACAGCGTCAGATTTCGACAGAAAGAAAAAAAAATGCGACACCGTACCGATGATTCGATCGCGGCATTCTAGCCACTCGGTCAGCGACTCCAGCCAGCTGTGGGTGACTTGGAATCAGACCGCCTGGTGTATAGCGTTTCCATACAAAGACCTCCTGCCTGTTTCAATTTTTACATAGGGCAGTGAGGAGCAATTTGTCTGATATTCACTAGCATAGGAACGGAGCATAATGGGGCGACATTTCGCCTTGAAGTTGGAACCGTTACTAACTAACTTCTATACAAAGGTATGAGTGCCGGTCGTTCAGATAACAATGGCTACTTGTCATAAAATTACAGATAACTAACAATGTTGGGGTTGACTGCGAAAGACATGAATATATTACGTACGAGATAGTTAATTCTGTAAAAGAGTAATCCGATAAATAAATAACGCAAAATAACACAACGGCAACACAATAATAGAATTGGACACTTGCAAACTACATTTCGACAAATGAAGTACATATGTGTGCATCAATATTTCGAAAATTAAATGAAGCAAAAATTAAATTGTAACAAACCATAAATCTGATTCACAGCAGGAACGTGATCAGTACTAAAAGAATCAGAAACTAAAGTTAACAGCCCGCCACTCTACTCGCACCCTTAGTTTAAAAATGTGTGTGTGGAGGGGGGGGGGGGGGGGGGGGGGGGATAATACAAATGCCAACAAATCCTTCCCACAAAATGTCAAAGGATGCCGTTGGCCAATCGATCAGTAAAACCGCCAGTACCCAGCTGAATACTTTACAACCTATATAATTTTTTTACTATAATTTTTATGAAGTTGAGTTTCATCTTCATTTGGACATCGGGCTGATGTCTGTTAACATTCTCATATCATCTCAATTATATAAATAAACACACATGGTATTGTTTGGTGCTCACAGAAGGAGATGAAAGAAGAAGAGACTAGAGGACACACTAGACAACATAAACATTGAAAGCTATAGTTATCGACCGGGATTCGAACCTGTCGCCTCCAAATAGCGACAGTGCCTCGCTACAGGAACAAGTGTACTTGGACGAATGACCAGATCATGCGTGGAACTATACTTGTTCCTTCAGCGATCTATTTCATACTCTTCTGAAGCATTAATCATTTCTGTTGTGATGTTATCTGAACCGGTGGTCTTGCTAGCTTTCATATGTTTGAGAGCATTCTGAACCTCCATCTTCAAATGTGGCGGTCCTTCATTATTAAATCGAATATCATACACAACAGAGTAGTTTATAGGCTTCATTTACCAAGATGCCCACGGACTCCGTTATTCCCTGTCCATCGTTTACATGGTCGTCCTCTTCTTCTGCTTCCATTTGGTCTGTACTTATTGCTTGTTGTGGTATACTGTTGGTTGGTAGCCTCGTTATATGACCGAACCATTTAACTTACTGTTTTCTAATTAAATCTAGTGCAGCTATAACCCTCACTTTAGTCCTTCTTTCTTCATTTCTGATTGTCTTTCTGCTTGATACATTGAGTATTCTTCTGTTAACAATAGTAAGTACCTAAAACCCATGGAGGCAACCGTGTTAGCCTGGTTCCAACCCCAGCCAGTCTGTATGTGCTGTGTGGAAACATGTCCTAGTTGCATCCTGTTTTGCCTCTCCACAGACCTGGAGTCTCTCTACCCGTGTTGTCAACCCTGCTAGTTTCTGAGCTCCTAGAGGGAACAGTCAGCTCTGCAACAGTTCCCGTGGTGAAGGCACTGTGTGGTCGCGTCGGGAGTCAAGTCGCTGCACACACCTCATGCGATGTAAGACATTTGAGGGGCTTAGATGAACTGTTTGTAACTCATCATCATCATCATCATCATCATCATCATCATCATCATCATCATCATCATCATCATCATCATCATCATCATCATCATCATGTGCCATGCCGATAAGAGTGGGCAGTTATGTTTCGCCATCTCACACGATCACCAGAGTCGTCGTGGATCAGCTCTATGTACCTGTCTCGACCATGCCACTTGGCCAAGCCATCCAGATATTTACTATATAGTTCCCTTGTTCTTTGCCCCTAAACGTTGCCAGTTGTCAACGTGTTCTCTAGTTTATGTAGCTCATCGGAGGTGAGTTAAAATGCAGTTTTCCAGAGGATTCATAACCAACAAACCATCAATCCTAGGAGACAATAGATAGGCTGCCAGCTAAGTTGAGTCGAGCTGACTTGAGCTGAGTGTAGTTTAGTTTAGTTTAGTTTAGTTTAGTTTAGTTTAGTTTAGTTTAGTTGAATTGTGACTAGTTTAGTTTAGGTGAATTGTGTCTGGTTTAGTTTAATTTAGTTTAGTTTAGTTGAATTGCATCTAGTTTAGTTTAGGTGAATTGAGTCTAGAACCCACGTTACAGCACTTGGGACATTTCCATAGTGCTCCTTCCTCATTTTCAACAGCCAGCGAAGAGTTCAAATACTAATGGTACCAGCTGCAGTCTGATCATCTGTGCGTCTGGCCTTTCCTCAGAGAACTGAATGTCAGCCAGATCCTCTGGTCACTCTCTGCAGAATCCTTCTATCCAGATAAAGATGGTGTATCTATTCTTTCACACTATACACATGGTCTCAAAGCGTTATGACTATATCTACCTTATCGCGTATCAATGTTCACAGCTAAAGTATTATATTGTTATCATAATCTCATTTACAATCATCATCAGCATCATCATCATTATCACCATCACAATTGTCTGTGTGCATGTGTATCTATATATCTGTACCATCCACTCCGTATGATATATTCAAGGACAAATTGATAATACCCCCACCTTTTACTTGTGGAAACGCTGAAAATATCACATCGTACTGTCAGACAATTATAAAATATTCATCAGGTATATATCCCTTGTTGTCTGGTGTCGGTTCGCTGATGTGTAAAATCATATAACAGCACGCGCACACAAGAATAATGTGGTCCCTGTTTGCCATCGACAACAGAATGAATAAAAAACGAAGCTATACATGCTGATTATCCGTATCTTATTGATTATTCAACAGCCATATAGTGGAGCCGTACTCACCGTCCTAATACTGCTAGACTGTTCGCTCTACATAATTTGGCACATCAAGGCTCTCTCTCTCTCTCTCTCTCTCTCTCTCTCTCTCTCTCTCTCTCTCTCTTTATCTGTGTGTGTGTGTGTGTGTGTGTGTGTGTGTGTGTGTGTGTGTGTGTGTGTGTGTGTGTGTGTCAAACGCTCCCAAGGCGGCCATAGGAACCGCTTTAACGACACTCTGAAGATCTCACTAAAAGCTTTTGTAATTTTAGGACACTTGGGAGACTGCTGCCATTGACCGAAGTCCGTGGCGTAGATCATTATGCAAGGGTGTAGTCACTTGTTAAACAAACAGAACTGCACGAGCTTTGAAAAAAAGCTGGAAAAAAAAATATCGCAGGAGATCCTCCTCCTGGAACGTCAAGCATTCTTTGCCCACATTGGCAATGAACATTTCGAGCCAAAATTGGTCCTATCAGCCATCTTAGAATACACAGTTCCAAGCTTTCAACTCCACTGGATGAAATGAGTGGTCATCATCATTCTTGATGGATAAACAACATTTACGTGTGCGTGCGCGTGGGCGCTTGTGTTTGACTTTATTTATTTTTGTGAATTAGCTATGGCCGCTGGGGTAGCATTCGGTGTCTACGGCTTAGGGGTAGTGATCGTAGTTTCACAATGGCGAAACACCAGGTTCGATGTCAGCCGCAGGGGATGTGGACGCAGACAATTTCGCGTTGATTTTCAAATCTGTTTGAGCGCTGGTCATTCCGAAAACAATGGTACACTTATCATCATCATCAAGAGCGATGCCGGCTGGCGTAGACGTTCATGACTTTCAACATATCTCGATCTTTGGTGTTCTGGATTAACTCTGCTGATGATATTCCTCCATGCCACCATCTCAATCCGTTCAGCATCATTTCTCTTTGTCTGTCTCTCCCTCTCTTCTCCTAGATCTTTTCAGTCGTCATGATGTTCTCCAATGCCTCTCTGCTCATCACATGACAAAGAAAGCTGTTTGTCTCTTTCTTATTGTTGTATATAATGTTCTTGTTATGGCAAACTAGTGAAGGTAAAAGCGTAGATGATCACAAATTGCCAAATATGTGGGTGTTGATTGCGACTTCGTGTTAAGGACATGCAATTAACAGTGCCGGGGTGGCGGAGTGGCTGGCACTCTTGAATGCTGACCCTGCGGTTATATTTTCTTGTTTTATTCTCAAAGGGTCACAGATTGGCACGCAGGCCTTCTTACATTCGGCCTTTGTAATTACTCATTTTTCGTACATCAAATGTATAGTGTGTTACATACACATTAGAACATATTGTCAAATTAATGTTGTGAAAGTAAACAATGCATACTACCATGTTATGTGACAAGCAGGCAGGCAGACGCACTTACACACATACAGACTCGCACAGATGCATAAACATATACATACATACCTACATACATGCTTACATCATTTACACAAAAACTCACAGGTATGCACCCTCTCAAACTCCCTAGAATACACAAATACTCACTCACAATCACGCATCACTAACAAAATTGTACTTACGCATACATGTTCTCTCTTTCTCTTTCTCTCTCTCTCTCTCTCTCTCTCTCTCTCTCTCTCTCTCTCTCTCTGCCTCTCTCTCTCTCTCTCTCTCTCTCTCTCTCTCTCTCTCTCTCTCTCTATTTCTTTCTCACAGAGAAGCTGTTTATGAGCCCGATATCTTCAATGTTGAGATCTTCTACAATCCCGCAGTGTCCTAATCAATCGGATTGTATAAATCATGTTCATGCACGCGTGCTATATATCTCATCATTTGTTCTAGCAATCACATTATGAATCACAATGACAGAAACCTACACGGTGGTATTCAAATGCTTACCTAAAATACTACCAGCTTATTATGCTACGCTTTACAATGTTTGTACTATCTATACTTTGATACGCATGGATATTTTCTAATCAAAGGACAAAGGTTTGACTTTAAAAGGCTGGCTGGAAAAGCTTATTATAGACATCTTTATGTTGGATTCAGATAGTCTCATTGAATATGTTCAACAGAACAAACAGAAAAATGGCATTTGTGATTCGTTTGAGATTTATCAAACGAGCACTTCCCAAAACACTTCCATAATGGAAATGTCATGGACATAGTTCTCGCCCTCGGGCATCAATGGGGGGTAACTGTTAGAAAAGAAAACTTGATGAATTATTGATGAGCCGCAATTGTCGTTACTTTGACACAATGTAATAACCTAATGGGCAGTGATCAAATCAAGAACTGTCTATAGAGCGGGTAATAGCACATGCTATCTAGTGTCGTGTGTAGGGGGGTGCCATCAGCGCATTCGATGAGTTCATGTTTCCTGGCAAAGATGACAAGAATGTCGTCTAGATGTCTTTTTTATGCAAGTTGGTGATGACTGTGAGGTGGTAATGATTATAGCCGGAGCCGCGGAAGGGCAGTGTCTAGATGCTCGACTGCCGGCCTCATGTCGTAGGGTTGATTTCTCATCCACCTGGATTTGTAAAACATATCGTTTCTGTGGCGTAGGGGATACGGATGCAATTCGTAATCTCCCATACCGCGTTCGAAACACAGCTGCGGACGATTTGCCAGCAGACCTTGAGTTTATATTTTCATACAATGGTATAAGTGCCGCCGGTCAGAAAGCAATGGTAAACTTAGTTAGTTGCATATCCTTTACAGGACGTTACAGTCAACACCAGCATTTTATTTTTGCTGTTGTGATTTCTTGGCAAGTTTACGTTAAGTATTTGCCATTGCTTTTTGAACGACCGGCACTCATACTATTTTATTAAAAACCAACACAACGCGGTCTGCTGCCAAATCGCAAGCAGCTGTGTTTAGAACTGGGTATGCGAGATCACGAACTGCGTCCGTAACTCTTTCGACACGGAGCCGGCAATAATAAACTACTGAACGTAAACTTGCCAGGAAATTACAAACAGTCAAGAAATGCTGGGCTTGACAGTGACGTTCTGTAAAGGATATGTAACTAACTTAACCTGGCTTTCAGGTGGATTTGGCTTACAATGTCCAGCAGGAAATGGTTTAGGAAGTAAAGGCGGTCGGTGTGATTTTCACATGTCTCCTGGAGAGTCGATAGGTCAATAAAAATAAGGACCTAGCACCACATACCACACACGTCTATAGGCGAGTAGAAGGGTCATTTCCTCTACCTGTAACTAATATTCACATGTCTCCTGGAGAGACGAAAGGTCAATAAACATATGAGTCTAGCTTCGCATGCCATACACGTCTATAGGCGAGTAGAAGGGTCATTTCCTCTACCTGTAACTGATATTCACATGTCTCCTGGAGAGTCGATAGGTCAATAAACATGTGAGTCTAGCTTCGCCTGCCATACACGTCTATAGGCGAGTAGAAGGGTCATTTCCTCTACCTGTAACTGATATTCACATGTCTCCTGGAGAGTCGATAGGTCAATAAACATGTGAGTCTAGCTTCGCATGCCATACACGTCTAAAGGCGAGTAGAAGGGTCATTTCCTCTACCTGTAACTGATATTCACATGTCTCCTGGAGAGTCGATAGGTCAATAAACATGCGAGTCTAGCTTCGCATGCCATACACGTCTATAGGCGAGTAGAAGGGTCATTTCCTCTACCTGTAACGCACGTCACTACCTAAGTCTGCCAGCAGATGCCGTGCTGGCAGGGTGACCAGTGGATTGACCTATTGGTAGGTTAATTATGGGTTCAAATCCTCAATGATATAAAGATGAGGGTATGTGAGAAACCAAGTAGTCCTTGTAACTTGAACAATTATGGGACCAGTAAAGCCGACAGCATGATGCAGACTGTGACGTCTGCCCAGTGCATGTTGGGGAAAGTTAGTTAGTTATCAGTTGGGGTATCTTCGTTGCACTCCGGACATGTCCATAGGTGCTCAGATCCTCCCCCCCCCCCCCCAGCATATGCATCAGCGTCCGGTGGCTAATAGTGCCAGTTCTGTGTTGGTTGACGAGGCGCTTTGTTTTCCCGATGTACCTCTTGCGTCTGGCTGTGCCGATTCTTACTCCCAGGTCTTTCATCCTGGAAAGCGATGTGGATTCACTGGCGTCAAAATCCTCTGTTCTCGCCATATCTTTAAGGGCGTTAATAACATCCGCACGATCCATGGGCTGGCCATCTACAGGAGGTGCAGAGCCAGCCAATTTATCAGCTCGTTCATTTCCCTCGACTCCCGCATGTCCCGGGACGAAGATGAAGGTGACTTTGCGGACAACAGACTTCCGCAGCGACTCAGTCCACTGTCTACGTACAGATCCAGCTTCGACCTTCTGAATCATGCTCATTGAATCACTTAGTACACACACGTTGGTATAATGCTGTGATTCCAGCCATATGAAAGCCTGTGTAACTGCCATCACCTCCATCGTCATGCTGCTCGTGGTCATAGAGTGGGCACCACTGGATTCTTGAACGGTTCGGCCCGCTGAACGGGCTGTAAATGCCCACGCACTTCTCTGCTGCTTTACAACAGATCCATCTGTATAGATGAGCACTTCGGGGGTATCTGAGTGATCATAGATGAGCGCGTTAACCTCTGCATTGACAGCGGCACGGTTCTGCTCTCTTCACCGTCTGTCGAGTGTGATAATGCAGGAGAAGGTACACTTAAAAGCTGGAGGCACCGGCACCCATTCCTTGCCGGGGTTGATACTGGTAAGACTGCAGACCTGTCCGACGACATCTTCCGCCCGACCCATCCATGATTTGCCCCTCTTTAGCCTGTCACCCTTTTCTCTGAATACAGCGTCATGCAGAGGGTGCTGCTCATCTGCACTTATTTTTAAGTATGCACTAGCTCTCCAGATCTTGATCCTGTGTTCCATTGTCGGGAAGTCAAGGAGGTATCTCATTGCTACACAGCTGGTGTCTCTCGTGCAGCCCAAAATGATGCGCATGGCTTCGTTTTGTACCTTTTCAAGTCTTCCAATCTGTGTAGGGCTGACAGTGAGGATGGCCAGGGCATACTCGATGCGTGAAAGCACAAGTCCTTGGAACAGAAGTAATAGCAGTCTTTGCTCGATATTGGCAGTCGCCATGACTCTCATTGCTGCCAAACCTTTTCGAGCCTTCGTTATGACATAATCGACATGATCTCTGAAGGACAGGCTACGATCAAGCCTCACGCCAAGATATGTCATTGACTGGGTTCTACTCAGAATGCTCCCATCCATTCTTACTGCCGGCAGGTCTGTTTTCACAATATGGTTGTTTAGTGAGAACCATGTAACCGTTGCCTTTGCAGGGTTGACAAGGGCATCGGCATCAGCACACCATGAGGAAATTCGATCTAGTTCGCCCTGCATATAGTTGGCAACCACCTGTCTATCTCGACCCTGTCGATACACGAGGATGTCGTCAACGAATGATAGAGTCCTACCCCTCCCATCCAACTGTTGTTCAGTGATCGGCACCGTATACACGTTGAATAGTACTGGTGACAGTGGTGAACCCTGCGGCAATCCTGGACATATCGTTATCGGCTCAGAAGACCAACTCCCGCATCTTAGCACCACCTTCCTTTGGAGTAGAACTGCAGCTATCCATCGTACAAGGTGAGGGTGCACTTTCAGTCTGAGGAGGGTTTGCATCAAGTGCTCGAAAGATACTCTGTTATATGCGTCCTCTAAGTCTATGGCGGCCGCACATGTCTCTTCTCTGACCTGAAATCCTTCGTAAACATCTTGAGCAAAGACCGCCGCATTCAGCCATGACTCTTTGTTGCGTCTGTATCCTCCAAGTGTGGGCGGGAAGCAGCCGAGCTGTTCCAAGTCCCAAGCAAGTCTGTGTGCTACAATTTTCTCCAGTAGCTTGCCAACAGTATTCTGCATCGTAATGATTCTGTAGCCGCTTATCTTGGAGTGGTCTTTGTTCGGTTTTGGCAGCGGCAGCAAGTAGCTGTGTAGCCATTCTTCTTTGACCTGACCCCTCTGGATACTGGTGTTGAATTCTCTGGCCAGTTCTTCCATGTCATCATCTGATATCACCATTAGGTCACCATATCGGATGCCGTCTGGGCCTGGGGCGGTGTTAGGTGATTTCTTGAGCATCGCACGCAATATGTCAACTGTTATTGTCTATTCTTCATCTGTCCCGACCCCCTCGCACAACTGAGAGAGTGTTGTTGTGGTCCTCTGTCTGGCGGGCTCGTCTTTCGGGCTCGTCTGGCGGGCTCGTGGGGAAAGTACCAGGCTGAACCGTAGCCATAATTAGCTACATGTAAAGGAACGATGCTGTGTGCATAGTGCAAGTCTATGGGTTGCTCATTGCGTTTGATAGGGTTTGTCTTATCCTTTCTTTGTTCAAAGTTAGAAGACATCATTGCAATTAACAAGCAGGTGAAATGACAATTGTTTCCCTCCGAAACGTATGATCATAATAATGAGTTGATACTGGTAATGGGCTGAGAACAACCGCTGTAGTAGAGTTCTTTAATGGTATATATCATTACTTCCTCATTGGTAATAAACATACTGACAAACACATTCTCAACAAGGATAGTCAATCTTTATCAGTAAGTATCGGTCTTGTTTTTCAGTCAGCAATTAGTGGTGCTCACGCTAAGGCCACTTATGCACTATACAATTAATAACGGCCCGAGTTAATATTACAGGCAACTGAGCTGTACAACATGGTTGGACTTCGCTGAACAAGGTCTGGATTGCCTCCTACTTGTTTACATACACGTCGTGACATCAGCGCTATTTCAAATGTAGGCAGTTATTCCGGACCTCTGTGCAAAACACAAAACATTTCTGACTGTTGTGAACAGGTTAAGGAACGGTGTGCAACAAAGGAGAGTCCCGTGTATAATATCGCGACTTCCTGCGTGAGAATGGAGGTGCGAGCTGTAACAGTCACGTTCCGATGGTTGGGGTGAAGTAGATAACGACATGGTGGTTTTGTGACAGACGTGTGCAGTATGCTATGTATAAAATAAACGATAAACGTGTCAAAGACTGGTACATAAAGGCTGGAGGTCTTCTCAAGATAGAAGACCACCGGGAAGAGTGGTCAACCTCAAATAGAATAGAGGTGATACAGTGCCCCGATATAAAGGGCAGGGTAGGTGATAGAATGGGGGACTATTAACTAGTTCTCTCATGAGACACGGAGACGTTGACCAGATGGTTAGCACTCTGGTCACGACAGAATCACGCCTATGTAATAGCCACGAATGCCACTCAACAGAAGACAGCTAATGTAAGCGTGTCAGGAGCAACGGCACGCAAAAAGCCGAAGGACACCTCAAGGTCCTTCCGCGTGCTGTGTAGCCACGCGAGTAAGAAAGTCAGACTGGGGACTGACTTTGTAGAGAGCACTTCGTTTAGGGTTGATAGGAGTTTTGTGTAACCAAATAGATAGAGATAGCATTAGGGTTTAGAAAACTAGTGATAGGCAATTCTGTGGCTTTGTGTGTGGTTTGATAGCGACTGTTACGTACTTGTAAAGAGCCAACGGCAATAAAATGTACCATTTAATTCCTCTCACACGACTTGCAAGTTTCTTGTATGGTGTGGGAGAAGTAATCTGATGATGCCTTACACATAGGTTGTTGACAGGCAAAGATTAATGTGGTGTCAGAAGTGTGGCTTGGACGAAAGAGCCAAGCTAATACACTCATCCACGGCTCTAGACTAAGTTTACAAATAGTGAAGTAGTGAATTTAATTTGTGTCAGTGACGGTTGACGTGTGCAGAACTAGGACAAGTTGCTAACTAAACTGTGCCTATCGTGACGAAATAATGCTTATTTGTGTTTAGTAGAATATTATATACTTAAATCATGTGTTCTTCAAAGTTGTAAGTATTGATATTATTATTTTCTGTTATTTATTCATGTAATTATTTATTTATTTATGAATAACTATCAAAAATGATTCTTGGCGGAGCGATACACAGCCAGCAACATTATCGATTTTTGCAAGCTAAAAATAGCGCTGCGCCTCTGACGTGTTACGATTGACAAGCAGTTGTTCTGCGCCATTGGCATTCAGCATCTGAATGTTTACAAATCGTTAAGCTGCTGCCCGCCTGAATCAGTGCTTTATATTACTATTATTTGTTTATTTGAATTAGTAATTGAATATATTTGTTTATTTAAACAATATTAATATATTTCAGTTATTTCAAAGCAGTTATTGAATTGTTTTTTCGTACTTTTTCTTGTGTTTACCGTCACGAGGGCACTACTTTTTGGCCATGCAAATTAGACTTGGTCTGCACAACACTTACATAGATTAAATTAGGTTAGTGACGAAAGGCATAAAAAGTTAGAACGAAGACAGGACATTGACAATTTAATATTAAGTAAACTATATTCTGTTTTGTTCGTGGGCATGTCATTGACCAAATTGTCAAGAATATTATATGTCGTTTGCTATGTGTTAATTGTTGCTGCTCTGTAAACCAGGGTGAACAACAGCTGATTAGAAGATTGGTGTGTATGCCGAAGTGCCAAACAGGTGACCTATTTAGAAAACTCGTGTCTATACCGAAGTGCCAAACAAGGTGACCCGTGTTACCGGAGTGTGTTCCTTGTTCTCGGGAACATTAAGTTGAGTATACTCAATATTGTTTGGCATGCAATGTGATTAATAGTGCATCTCTTTTTCAGCTTTTGATGCATTAGCATACGTTTGTGCTCTGTTTTTTCAGGATTAAATATTTCAGGTTATAAACATAGAATACAAGTTGTAACTTTCAGATATTAAGAAACATAACATATCGAAAGAAAAATAAGTGAAATAAAGAGGTCAGTGTAGGTCAACGCTAGCTAATTACCTAACATCATGGCTACTTTAGCTGATTTCGTAAAAGCAGGCAAAGAAATGCAATACACAGGTAAAGAGCTAGAACAGTATGCTGATAAGAAATTTAAAGAAGCAAAAGATGCTGAGACAGCTGAACGTATACGAAAAGAGAATGCAGAGAGAGACGAACGCGCACGAGAAAGACAACACCTAAAGGAGATTGCAGAACTAGCTGAGATAACAAAACAAAAAGAATTAGAAACTAAACAGAAGCAGTTAGAACATGATAAGGAGATTAAGCAACAACAGTTAGAAGATGACAAACAGATTAAGCAAAAAGAATTGGACATTAAACAACAACAGTTAGAACATGATAAGGAAATTAAACAGAAGGAACTAGAATTAAAACAGAAGCAATTAGATCAAGAGAGAGAACTAAAGCAAAAAGAGATAGATGAAATGGCAAGAGTTAAGGAAAAACAAATACAAGTTAGAATCAGAGACACAATTAAAGATGAAAGGTATGGATGTAGACTCACACGCAGAGATCTCTGCCACTAAACTAAAAAGTCAACAAGAAGAAAATAAGTTCAACAAATACAAAAATATTATCAAACCATATTGTAAAGAAGATTCCATATCAGCCTGGACAGAAAATGTCGAGTATCAGTTTAAATATCACCAAGTTCCAATAGACATGTGGGCTATGATTTATATGAAGAACCTGAGTGGTGAGCCCCTTAAAGTGATAGAATCAATACCAACAGATCTTAGATCCAACTATCAGTACATCCATGATAGGATAATGCAACACTTTTTACTTGATGCCCCTGGGTATCAGGTTCAGTTCTCAAATTTAAAACCTAAACCTAGTGAGACTTTCATTGATTACGTCTCAAATGTTCAGAGTGTACTAAATAGGTGGCTTAAAGCAGCTAACATAGGAAAAGACTTTGATAGACTTAAAAATTTAATAGCCATGGATAAAGTCATATCCACTATACCATCTCCTTTTGCTAAATTTCTGCAGCAGTCAGACATTGAGAACATAGAGCAGTTCGAAAAGAAAGGGTCGGCATATTTTTCTTCTAACAGAGATATTTTTAAGACCTCAAATGACTCTGAAATAGTTGCTTTTGTGAAAGACCAACCTAAAAATTATCAGAGTAAGAGAAAACCCTTTCAGAAAATCGACAAGAAAGATAGGAAAGTGTCAAAATGTATTTACTGTCAACTTTTGCATGACACTTATTCTATGTGTGACAAATCGCCAAATTATCCGGCGCATCTTGAAAATGTTATTAAGAAGCAACAAAACAAAAGATCTGCATACAGGCGTGCAATCAAATGCTTCTTTTGTTCCAGCTACGGCCATTATTCAAATAAGTGCCTGGGCCGCCAACGTATGAAAGCCAACAATGCTATTTTGATTGATACATCTTCTGATAGTGGTAGTGAGACTGAGTGTGAAGTTGAAAATGTATTACCTTTCAAGCAATCTGAAGATGTGTGTTGTGTGAACGATGTATTAAGCTTTGACAATTGTGTCCAATGTCACCAATTTCATGCAGACGGAAAATTAGAATGTGGGCATTTTGTAACATCCTCCGTAGAGAATGCAAATGCAGCTATAGCCTCCAGAGGCAATCTATTGTTTCACTCTGCAATGGTCAATGATAAGCCATGCCGATGTTTGCTTGACAGTGGGAGCTCTATTATTGGTGTGAAAAAGGAACTTGTTAATCCAAAGGATTATACTGGTGACTCTGTAAAATGCCGCACTTTTTCTGGTAATATAGAAACCTATCCTCTGGCAAGAGCCCATATAAACACCCCGTTCCTTTCTGGTACCTTTACTTGTGCAATACTAGACAACCCTTGTGCTGATTTAATTCTTGGGTGTCTACCCCAGCTAAAGCACTGTACAGATGAAGAAATATCTGTCTGGGAGGAGAAGAATGGTTTCACTCCAGTGAACAGTGCAGATATCCTCGGACATCACAGTCCTGACAAAGGTGCTAGACCCATAACACTTGAAACTGATCAATACGTAATGGTGCTACTACCAGACAAGCATAATAAAATGTTAACTTCATGGCAAGGGCCTTTCAAGGTGATACAACAACTTTCAGATGTTGACTATGAAATATCAATAAACGGACACTTAAGGATATTCCATGTCAACATGCTGAAACCTTACTTTTCACGACAAGAGACAGATGTAGAGACAGACGAACACAGTGCACCCACATCTAGTGATCAGACGACAGACGTACACAACGCAACTACACTAGTTAGCGAGACTGGCAAATCCGACGATATCCATACACCTAGTGAGCTTACAGAATACGCACTTAGCACCACCACCGTACTGAATCAGGTAGACGACGACGGAATGGAACTACCTGTTCCCATTGTAGACAAGACTGCGACAATGGATAGCATACAGATAGAACAGGGACTAACAGACAGTCAACGACGACAATTAGTACAATTAGTGACAGAGTATAAAGACATATTTTCTGACATTCCAGGTAGGACGGACAGAATCGAGCACTCCATTCTTCTTTCGGACTCTAAGCCTATTAAATGCAGGCCGTACTCTATCCCACTCAGCTATAGAGAAAATCTAAATAAGGAAATTCTTAATTTAGAAGCTAGTGGGATCATCCAGAAATCTACATCTGAGTACTCCTTTCCAATCGTCCTAGTTAAGAAAAAAGACTCCACAATTCGTCTGTGTGTGGACTATCGAAAGCTCAATAACGTCACTAAGATCGACGCAGAACCAATTCCTTCCTGCGAAGATCTTATCCTTGACATGTCCACCTCCAAAATCTTTTCTAAATTAGATCTTACTAAGGGATATTGGCAGGTCCCTATGCAGACTCAATCCATTCATCTTACTGCTTTTTCAACTCCTTTAGGACTTTACGAGTGGCGTTTTCTTCCTTTCGGACTTCGAAATGCTCCTGCCACTTTCGTACGCTTAACTAGAGATCTACTGCATGGAGTGACGAATACAGTGACTTATATAGATGATATATGTGTCCATACTGATGACTGGACAACACACTTACTGAAACTAAGACATGTCTTTGATAGGTTGCGACTCTTCGGTCTCACTGTCAAACCGAGCAAAGTTGAATTGGGCCTAAAAGAAATTGACTTTTTGGGTCATGTCATTTCACAAGGTCAACTTAAGACTGACAATAGAATTATTACAAAAATTATGAACCTGACCATGCCTACCACAAAGAAGCAGGTCAGAAGCCTTTTGGGGTTAGTAAATTACTATAGCAAATTCATACCAAATTTAGCGGAAATTACAAGTGTATTTTCCAATGTTTTAAAAGCATCTGTAAAATTAGATGTCAAAGATGCATTATTAATTTCTGCATTGTCAAAATTGAAAATCCTGTTTAGTAATGTACCAATCCTCCGCTTGCCTAATCCTAGGCTCGTTTATTATCTTAGGACAGATGCCAGCAGAATCTCCATCGCTGCAGTACTAGGCCAATTTTATGATAGCATCTTCCACCCGATTTGCTACGTGAGCCGTAAGATCACACCTGCTGAGTCCAGATATTCCATATCAGAGTTGGAAGCCCTAAGCGTCATCTATGCGGTGAGGAAAGCTCCATCGATTTCTAGCGGGTGTTCACTTCATTGTCCAGACTGACAACTCCCCAATCACGGTCATACAAAGTGGTGTGCATCGGAATGACCGGATATACAGGTGGTCGCTTATTCTACAAAACTATACTTTTAGTATAGAGCATATTAAGGGTAAGGACAACATTCTGGCTGATACCCTTAGTAGACCATCTGAGGTAGAAATACCAGAGATTCCACATAAGTGTGTTGAGTAATAATTGGTAAAGTAGTACAGTATAATATTCTATGTAAAATATTGCATGAATACATAGACATTATGTGCTAAACTATGTACTAAGAACAGTGATCTACCATGTGTCCGTAGACATTAAAAGAAGAACTGTGCTCCGAAAAACAAATATATTACCGTGTGAACTGGAACAGCTCGTTATTTACTAAGCTCCATACGTGTTTCCGGTGAATCATTTGTGTTAAGCAGAGAAAAACAGTGTCAGAACAGTCCATAAATACAGACACGAAAAATACTGGTCTACGACACAAGCGAACTCTACAGGTGCCATACCCATAGGACACAAGTATGACTGTGTAATGTATTTAATATACCCAGGACAAGTGTAATTATATAATATGCCAATGAAAGCAATTTCTGAACATTGGGGCAACAACTAACCTGGAGTATTTGAATACTATGTATATAAATACTTATTGTGATATGTATTATAATATTTTAATAGTGTGATAAATTATATGTACATTAGGTAACTTTAATTTACATTTAGAGTTAGGAAATAAAATAGTTTTCATTTTTTTAGTAGTTTACATAAATCATTATTTTACCCACTTACCTTAAAAGTAGAATAGATAGTAGTTTAGATAGGAATAGTACCATTTAGTTTATTACATTCCACTTTGTGTCATGTCAATTGAGTTCATTCCATCTTAATGAACCATTCCATTTAACAAACGTGTTCAGGTATTATTATGATTACTTTACACCATAATAGAATAAAAATATTAAACAACTAAACATACGTCATTTACACCATTTAGTTAAGAATATCAGTCATATATTTTTTTTTCTTTTGCATCTAAAAACATTAGGTATAATTTTATTACATTTCAGATTACCCATTTCAGAAAGGTACATAACTCATCTCACATCAATGCCATTTTAAATAATTAGATTACATCCCTTAAATTAGATAAATATTAGGATTAATGTAAGCACATCTTAGGAGTAATGTGGCAAAATAAATTAAAATAGTTAACACATTGATAGAAGTAGTATTAGTATGTCAGTATTTAAAGTATTATTACAGTAAAATATAGTTGATCATAATACAAGGGTACAAACCATCAACCCTTGCTCTTACATGTAAATATGGTGTAAATACATGACTCGTGCAGCGATTTACGCACAGACATTGAGCTCAACTTTCTCAAACTGAGCCAAACTTGTACAGTGTCACTCCAAGGTTTTTAAATAAATGGGAGGGTGAAAGATGTGTGACATAAGTGTGAAAGTGAAAAATGTGTGACAGAAGGGTGAAAGTAAGAGCGAATGTAAATTATACAAGAGAGAGCGAGATCGGTCAGCGGATTGTTCTGCCGCTCAACGCGACTTTTTATTTTTTGTCTGCGTCAAATGTTTGCTTTCAATGTTGAAAATGTGCTGTGATGAATGTGTTGTGTGTAGTTTAGTTTAGATCTTAGAAAAAGTATTTTAAGTCTCATAAGACGGAAATGTAGCCACTAATTAGTGTTATACACTTGTTTGTGACCTCATTCAACCGAATTATGGCACTTGAAAACTAACTTACATACACATGATAGTTAGATACACATGTTAGAAGTTAGATTATATTATTAATTACATCCAAACACGCAAACAACCAGAAAAACAAACATATAAATTGCATACATATTTTGTAGATCAAAGGGAGATAACTCCGGGTCAGGGGACATAATAGACAACGAAACACTAACTTAACAGTGAAAGATATACTTTACACGCGGAAGCGAGATAGGTAAAGCCTGTCGCACACAGCTTGGGTAATGGTTGTTTAATACTATATGGGGGACATGAAGCAATTCATGTGTTGACCCTAAGAAAGTCAACTTTGTATGGGTAGTAAGTTAATTTACTATTTGAGGGCAGGTCTTATAAGACAACGGTCCGGTTCAGACATACCTCTAATTAATATAATATTGCGATTGAGAATAGGGCTCACGCCAACCAGACAAGTTTGTGGTGATTGCCAGTAGCCAAGTAAAGTGATACTACATTGTGACATTAGTCAGTAGAAGTCTATGTAGTTACCCAAAGCCAGGTTATCTACAGTCTTTGACAAAAATTAGAGACACTAATTTTTTAGAAACCCCTTGCGTCACAACCAATGAGTCAAAGTTGATGACGCAACACAGGAGGGGAGGGTGTGTGTCAAAGACTGGTACATAAAGGCCGGAGGTCTTCTCAAGATAGAAGACCACCGAGAAGAGTGGTCAACCTCAAAGAGAATAGAGGTGATACAGTGCCCCGATATAAAGGGCAGGGTAGGTGATAGAATGGGGGACTATTAACTAGTTCTCTCATGAGACACGGAGACGTTGACCAGATGGTTAGCACTCTGGTCACGACAGAATCACGCCTATGTAATAGCCACGAATGCCACTCAACAGAAGACAGCTAATGTAAGCGTGCCAGGAGCAACGGCACGCAAAAAGCCGAAGGACACCTCAAGGTCCTTCCGCGTGCTGTGTAGCCACGCGAGTAAGAAAGTCAGACTGGGGACTGACTTTGTAGAGAGCACTTCGTTTAGGGTTGATAGGAGTTTTGTGTAACCAAATAGATAGAGATAGCATTAGGGTTTAGAAAACTAGTGATAGGCAATTCTGTGGCTTTGTGTGTGGTTTGATAGCGACTGTTACGTACTTGTAAAGAGCCAACGGCAATAAAATGTACCATTTAATTCCTCTCACACGACTTGCAAGTTTCTTGTATGGTGTGGGAGAAGTAATCTGATGATGCCTTACACGTAGGTTGTTGACAGTTATGTGTGAAATAGCTAACATCGCATGAAAAGACGAAGATCAAGGGTACTTCATAAATTCTCTGTTCATAGCATGTGGGAGTGCGAGAAAATGAACCTGGCTGATAGACTGGTTAGTGCGCTCATGTGTACGGGGAGTTAGATTATGACACATCTAATGTGGCGATGGCTTTATGTGATCGAATAGCAAGTGCAGCACAACAGTCATTGGACTAACACTTGGAGATGCTGACACAGCCGGGGAGACAGGTAGCGGAGGGTCTGGAAGACACTCAACGCGAAGAGGAAAACTTAGAGGGACATTCGATCAGACAGCCAGGGTACCGTAAGATGGTGACTCTTCGTGGCCTACTGAAGTACCATCAGTGTGGTGACTCTTCGTGGCCTACTGAAGTACCATCAGTGTGGTGACTCTTCGTGGCCTACTGAAGTACCATCAGTGTGGTGACTCTTCGTGGCCTACTGAAGTACCATCAGTGTGGTGACTCTTCGTGGCCTACTGAAGTACCATCAGTGTGGTGACTCTTCGTGGTCTACTGAAGTACCATCAGTGTGGTGACTCTTCGTGGTCTACTGAAGTACCATCTGTGTGGTGACTCTTCGTGGCCTACTGAAGTACCATCAGTGTGGTGACTCTTCGTGGCCTACTGAAGTACCATCAGTGTGGTGACTCTTCGTGGTCTACTGAAGTACCGTCAGTGTGGTGACTCTTCGTGGTCTATTGAAGTACCATCAGTATGATGACTCTTCGCTGCTTACTGAAGTACCATCAGCGTGGTGACTCTTCGTGGTCTACTGAAGAATGAGGTGGAGCACGTGCAGGAATGTCCGCAGTGCAATGATGTTGATTTCCTATTTGATTCATATGTCATGTTTTTCTGATTTATCGCATATCAATTATTTGCTTTCTACATATTAGAACAGAACAATGTCTGGAGCAGTCAACAACAAGCTATTAGACGGTCTAGATGTAAGGACTGAACCGTCTGATGTCTAAACAAGTAATACATTCTGGACCGTATCCATGTAAATATACATCACGCTAAGTTAACGACATAGATTCTTTAAAAATATAATTATCTAGGACCAGAAGTAGTTATTCGACTAACGAGTACACACATGTCCGAAGTGTTACGTCCCAGAAGTCGTCAGCACAGTGCAGCCATTTAGAAAGAGAACCCCACTGTTTGTGATCATACATATTCCACATTATATCAATATGTATACTTGGTGTTCGTGTTTAAAAAGACTAGCCACTGCAGCGGTCGAAAAATATAATTATTGAATTCCCAAAACTATATGGTTTTTAACGTGTGAAACATGATTAGGTGGCTTATTATTCAATATTTACAGAAATGGCGCGCCATCGGATACAACCAGACGATATTAAAAGAAAAAAAGAAAAAATTTCCATCATTTACTCGTATATTTCTTTTCCTTTTTCCCCTCATGATGAATCTATTATTTCTCGGGGGTGGAGGGTGGGGGTGGCAGTGGGGGGTTGGGGGGTTGGAAGAAGTTCGTCGCATATGCTTTACAGGACGATGCAGACAACCCAAGCATTTTGACTCTTTGTGATTTCTTGGCAAGAGGAAGTTTAGTAGTTTGTCATTACATTCACATTCTGAACAACCGGCACTCATATCAACGCAAGTCGGTCTGATAACAAATCGCCTGCAGCTGTGTTTCGAACGCAGTATGCGGAATTACGAATTGCCTCCATATCCCCTTCGCCACAGAGCGAGTTATTTCTGGAAACAGAGGGAATATTCTGGTTTCATGTAACGTTTATTAACAGTCGATACAAATGCAACACTACTCACTTCCAGGTTTAGTCTGCCTTCTGGACAACTTCGCTTGAAGTCCTTGAACCATTTCTGCAGCTCGCTCCTGTCAACTGTCAACGAGAGGAGAGCAATGGTGATGCCAATGTTGATGCCAATGTTGATGCCAATGGTGATTATTATAATGGTCATAATGACGAGACGATGATGATGATGATTGTCATGAAACAAAAAGTACACAACATAGTTTGTTATTGTTATATATGAAAGTGAAAGGAAATTTAATTTGGCACCAAACGTAGAATGCACAATTCTAACGTTGCATCACTACTACTGTAAAGATCAGAAATACAGAGAAAGGTTACAAAAATTACAAATAAACTAGATACATTCATTGATTAGTGCCTGTGAAAAATAGAGGCACCAAAATGGTATGACATGATGCCCAACGCGGAGCTCATAGAGAGAACTAGACAAATACCAGTGAAATAAGAGGTGGCGAAATTATAAATCCTACTGGAATAGTGAAACAGTTAGTCACATGACCTTTAACAAGATACAACATCAAGGCGAGCAGTTTTTTTTTTTACATGACAAATGCATACTTTTAGGGAAACAACCCGAAAGCTTCCATGGAAACCACAATAAATGCCAGCATGCACAGGATACATTTTAACTAACATGCATGCTAGCCGGAAAAGCTGGCAGAAGAAGTTTAGTTTAGGTTAGTCGATGGATCAACATCACGATACACGGATGTAATCCATAAGTGCTCCGTTCTACTCCTAACTCAAGCCTGTGTCAGGGGAATCTCAGTGCACGAACTCCGTGGCACCGACCAGGATCCTGAAATACTTTGGGTAGGTTTTTAACTTGAAATTTTGAAAATTTCGAATTTGCCTAATGTTAAAGCGGCCCACAGGGCTCATCGGCCACAGGGCAAGATGGCGCCTTGGCCAGTCCGCCACTATCTAAGTCGGAGCCTCAATTTTCTATTACAAATATACATCTATATGTCTATTAATCATAGGTAGATTGATGTGTTTGTGTGTGTGTGTTTTTTTTTTTTTTAAATTATTGCGATAAACCGCTTGTTGATTTTCTCGGCAATTTTGCGTTCAGTACTTTGCCATTTGCATTTTTGTCAAACATGAGCAATCTGGACATTTGAGGAAAGCTAAGTCGCAAAGACAAGTTATCACAAACATTAGAAAGAAGCAGTCATCAATTGTTGGCTACATTATGAAAAGACAAAAACTGGAACATGTGACAACCGGAAAGATTTGAGAACAGAGGAATAAAGGAAGACATCGTGAGAACATTCTTGACAGAATCGAAGGAAGTCTACAAACGAATTGATCCACGCCTTCGGAAATCACACTTTGTGGAGAAAACAAGCTAAGCTTTCTGATATTTCTATTTCCCTGGTCTCAGATCGCTGTTAGGCCTACATCTGTGCCTGTCCTCGTTTCTCAGCAGGATCTTAACTTACTTATTGTCTATTATCAGGAAGAGTTCCACAGGCCTTGAGAGAAGCAACCATTATGTTTCTACTAAAATCGGGGAAAGACAGTTTCATTGCTCGAGATACAGAAAGGTTAGCCACATCAACTGTCTCTAAAAAACAATGGTTAACTTCTCTTGCCCATCTACGATGCAGAAATTCAGACAATCAAGATGGCAATAGAGAAATTACCGAATGCCGATAATGGTACTGACCGAAGCAAAATAAGTATGGGACTCCGGACTAAAGACACTACCTTCTGAACGAGGCTACCAGCGTAAGGTTACCATACAGTGGATACCATATCACATTGAACTGTCCGGAAACGAGAGAATTGTTCAGTTTACTAAGGAACGTGCAATAGAAGAGCAATCGATTGTCCCAGTCATATACAAGTAATCGTAAAGAAGCATTAAATCAACCAGAAAGCCACCGACACAAGACAATTGCTATATCATCAACGAACCACCATTGTTCTGCTTCTTAACGGTACACATTCAACTTCGCTGTCGGATGTTTACACAATTTAGTATTGATACATCTGCAATGTGCACATGTGAATTAGCACGTCAGGCAGTAGATCAAGTACTCTAAGGCTGTGTCGAATATGACATGTGAAGGCATACCCTTCTGGCTTAGAAAAACAACAATAGAAGCACAGTTATACAGACCACTGAATGAACTAACAGTGAAGTTTATACGAGAGACACTGTTGCTGATATAAACAATTTATTTCTAGCGAACGAAAGAAAAAAAACAAAGAAGAAGAAGAATAAGAATAATAATAATAAGAAGAAGAAGAAGAAGAAGAAGAAGAAGAAGAAGAAGAAGAAGAAGAAGAAGAAGAAGAAGAAGTAGAAGAAGAAGAAGAAGAAGAGGGAGAGGAGGAGGAGGGGGAGGAGGAGGGTAAGATGATTACAGTGGAATACGAGTATATACGTGCAACAAGTAATAGTCGACAACTGTGGAGTAAATGTTAATACATGTACCGCGACCAGGTGTTTTGCTGTAAGAGATCAGGACAGACATTTCCAAATCATTGGGATGGAGTTATTGCCTCTCCATAGCACAAAGCCTGGGCTAAAATATAGAGATCATGTGTTGCCCATGCAGCATGATCCCTCTCTCGGCCTGCCTAGTTTACTCCAGAGGAAAGGTAACACCCCTACATCTGGAACAAGACAAGCTGCAGAAGCTGACGGATCAGCAAAGCAATGCTCTAACTGTCCGCCTGTCGGAGCTTCGATCCTAGACCAGTCGCCAACCAAGGCTTAGGGCCTGGTCTGCCCTGCCATGACATTTTGTCTTTAGCTTGCATTTCCTCGCACCAGGGTAACATTTCCAAATACATGTTCAGAAAATAAGGTACAGCACATTAGATACAGGTTGTAATTTCAATGAATGTGCAGTGTTTCAAAATATTGCCGGTTCAAGTTTTGTTTTTACCCTCTGTATAGTTCATGCTACATAATAGGTAAATACAAAACTTGCGCCGGCAATATTTTCAAACACTGCATAGAGGACAGTGTGTGTATGTGTGTATATATATATATATATATATATATATATATATATATATATATATATATATATATATATGTGTGTGTGTGTGTGTGTGTGTGTGTGTGTGTGTGTGTGTGTGTGTGTCCTTTGATGGACGTTGCGATCAATCCCAGGTTGATTTCCTATGAAATTTTACGTTCAGTAGTTAGCCATTGCTTTCTGAAGTACAAATGTCAACATGTTGGCTCAGTAAGTAAGTCACGTTAACTAGCCTTTTACACACCACAATGTTGACTGGGCACATGGTGTTAGAACCGCAGTTGTATAGATCAACCGGCACCTGGTGGATGATGTGGTCAATCAATACCACGCCGGCCACCGTTATTTCCCAGGATATTTCCCAGTTTAGGCTGGAATGACCTGGAAAACCCTGTAAAATTTACACATCCATCTGGATGAGAATTTCAACCCATGACCACCGAATACATGTATCAGACTTGTTTGCTATCGACAAAATCATTGATATCAGTCTTGAGAAACAGCAATACATTTGAGAAAAACCACAGCATTGAGGATACAAACATACGAGGGTATGTTAATAAGTAAGTCACAAATGGCTGTAGAAAAATAACTAAATATGATAAAAACTTGAAACTTGAAACATTGTCACTTTATTTCTCAACATAATTTCCACTATCACTGATGCACTTATCCCATCGTTTTATCAGTCCTCCCAACCCGGCTGCATAGAACTGCGTGCTCTGTTTCTCGTAAACCACGTATTTACTACACATTCAACTTCGGCGTCATTAGCCAAATGTCTCGCACCAAGGTGGTTTTTCAGTGGACCAAAAAGGTGGAAATCGCTAGGGGCTAAGTTGGGGCTGTAAGGTGGAGAATTAGGTTGAGAAATAAAGGGACAATGTATGTATAAAAATAAACTTGTTTTAAGTAGGTATTATATTTAGTTATTTTTCTACTGCCATTTCTGGCTTACTTATTGACTTACCCTCATATAACACGTGAGGCTCTGAAAACATGAATTACTCCCAGTGAACTGGAGCTAGAGATATCAACACTGAACAACATGTGAAATTCACCAGGAAAGCTTTTAACTTCGACGCTACTGCAGCTCCCAGAGCGCACAGTGGTCCACACGAAACAAATGTTTCCCTAAGGAGACATCAATGTCCAGATCATTGAAGGGCTTTTTTGTTAGGGACTCGATGACACAAGAGAGGTTACCTTTGTAGTTGACTGCGGGAGTCTCCTTGGCGAAGTAGTTCCGCTGCGTGCCTTGCGCTACGAATATTGTGGGTTCGATTCACGTTGTTCTGTTCACAAGCTGGGGTCGGCGCTGGAGCTACGGAGTTCGTGCTTTGTGCAACGCTTTAGGCAGCCACCCTTCGGAAATAGACCGAGCTATACGCGATAAAATCCAGTGCAATGAAATCTAGCCTCTTGCATGTTAAACCCGTGTTTAAATAATATGTTGATGGATGAACTGTTAAAGTGTTCCGTCTCTGCAATAGCGTTGGTGGATCTACGCATGGTCCAAGGTCATCAGCAGGCTGATATTGTGTCATTATCAAAGAAATTAGTGTCACCAAAATGTGACATACATAATGCATATATTATTTCGTAGAAATAGATGAGAAAATCCTTAACCAAGTGGATAATTTTAAATACCTAGGTGCATTTATAACATCAGATGGACGATGTACATGATTGGAACAGAATAGGGCAAGCAAAAGCCGTATTTAAGAAAATGAAGAGTTTTTAAACAATAAGTCACTATCACTGAATGTAAGAAAGAGAGTGCTGAAAAGCAATATAGAACCTGTTTTGCTGTGTGGGAGTGAACCTTGGAATGCAAATGATCACATTAGGAAGAAATAAGAAGCAATAGAAATGTGGTTCCTGAGAATAATGTTGCGAACTCCTTTGACTGCCAGAGTCACTAACAACGATTATCTGAAAGAGGCTAATGAAACTAGAACATTATATATGTCACAAAGTAAATGATGACAGAGTGACAGATGGAGTGGCTATGGTTGTGTCTAGGGTATGTTCTTGTAAATGTGATGGTGAACAACTGGTTAACCACGATGCATCAAAATCAAACACCACACTGCGCACACAATACTTTAATTTGAACACCTGGATACAACATTATTCCTCAGGAACGTTCATTATATATATATATATATATATATATATATATATATATATATATATATATATATATATATATATATATATATATATATATATATATTGCATAGTCACAGGTACAGTACACGTAATCCCAAACACTCACGCTGCTGCCAATTAGGCTCAGTCTTGAATCCTTCGCCTCCGAATTACTTCCACTGAACACACATTACGGAGTCCACTTAACTCCCTCACTATTCGAATTACTCCCACTGAAACACACGGCACGGAGTCTACTTAACTCCCTCACTATTCGAATACTACGACAGCTGACCCACACTGGTCGAGTCTCCACACTCGACTCCTCTAACACCCGAACCTCAGTCGGTCTCTACCTCCACTGTCCAAACTAATCACAACTCGGACTCCCGACCTCTCCTGTCGGTTCCCAACTTCAACTCCCCTCGTCACTGTTTTTCCCTGTCTTTTAAACCATTCTATCCCTCACAATGCTCCCCACACAACATACAAACACTATCTCATCGCTCCCTTCTTGCAGCCCCTCTGCCTTACACCCTTCCCCGTTTATCTCCTTATATTTTCTTTCCGGTGAATGCCCTTTCACCTCGTGAACTGTTTTTATTGTACGGACACTCACCTTAATGCCAATGAACCCAGGCATATGTCATTACCCCACCCTCAAAAGAAAACATCGTTTTCAAATGTTGGGAGACTAAAACTTATTAAATATGTGACCCAGACATATTGCCTGGGTAGCCCTAAGTATGGCTCCATCTCACTTTAGGTACCCCATTAAATAATATAACAAATAATCCTAGTAAACTTCCATATTCCCTACACATCACTACAAACAACTTTGTACTTGTGTATCAATGCATAAACTAATACATCACATAATAATAAACAACTCATCTAAAACATAATGTTTGTGTACCCGCAGGTCTCTTCCTACTTCACGACCACACAACACTATTTGTGTACCGACCCTATATCAGGTGGTTCTGTTCTTGCAATAACCCTCCTCTGATTCCTGTCGATGCTGTGTCTACCTTTCATGTACCCATGACTCATGGTACTTATACAATTACAACATCTGTTTGCTATCCCTAGCTCTGGGTCAGTGATGTCGCGAACACTCTTTTGGCCGGACTCAACTTTCCTATCTGCATATTGCCCCGTTACACTTGAGTCTCTGTTTAGTCTGAACTCTTTCTTCAATCTTGGTCCATATACCTGGCACCTTGCCTTCTGCTGCATACACCTTATGCCTATGTGTCCTGCACATGCCCTATCCTGAGCTGTTCTTGTATATTGGTCTCTCTGTGCTAAAGGTACTACTAATTGCCCTCGTGCAGATCCGCTATCTGAAAACCGGCGAGTGAGAACATTGCTCTTCCTCTCGAAGCACCATCTACCCTTCTTTGACTGTCTATTTTCTACTCTACTACACCCTTCGAAACATTTGTTCCGAGTAGTATGTTGTCCCTGAGAGTCACTATCACTATATTTGAGATCCATTCTCACCTGCTCAACTGTACTCCCCTTTCTCTCAGTCCCTATGTCTACTTCAAGTGCCTCTTCTACTTCAACTATACTCTCTAATTTAGGTTTTCTTGTGGTAATAACCTCGTTACTGTTTACACTATGTTTTTGGTCCCAATAAACTACTTCCTCTTCTGTACACTCTTTAACTCCTATAACATTTCCTATGATGAGATCTGCCACTGGTGAGTCCAGAACACACGCTGTCACTCTTCCAGTGATATATGGTGTTTTTACTGTTATTACGGCTAATGGGTAGAATTCTACAGTGCCCGTTGAATGTTATGCATCTAATCTTTTTCCCTGTGTAGTCCTAAGGGATGTACTAAACTTCTTCTAACTCCGATAGACGTACATCCGGAATCTCTAATTGTTAACGCTGGTCTATCATTAACAAATCCATGGTGCATCTTCAGACTTCCTCCTTCATGCACTGCTGATCCTGCTTTTAACTGTGTGACCACATATTAAGACTGACTGACCGTCTTTTTAAAAAAGAGGTTTGCACCCACTACAATCTTCATTGTTCAGCGTCTCAATTATTTGTGCTGCATTTAAGTGCTCTGTTTCTCTCATCCTACAATGATGGCTGACATGCCCCTTCTTTCCACATTTGAAACAGATGATCTCCTTCCTTGCGTTACTTGTTGGCTCACTGGATGGGTGTGCACCACACTGTGCTGCCTTGTGTCTCCAGCGCCCACAATTCCAGCATCCGGCAAAACTATTTGGACGCCTCTGGAAATTCCCCCTTTTGTATGGGTACAGTCCTGCTCTGCCAAAATGGGTGCCATGGACACCATTATCTTGAGACTCTTGCTGCTCACATCTATGCGCTGAATCCACACTTTTCAATCTTGGTCTAATACCTGGATTCTGGTCCTGTTTAGTGTACGCTGCACAGACTATTTCCTCACTCATTAGTCTACCAATAGAACTGTTTGGATGTGCAGTCATGTAGTTTTGCCCTAACTGTGACATTGTGTCTATGTCCTTTGGCTTACGTTCCTCAAAGAAAGCTACTAAGTTTGTATTGCATGCAGATACTACCTTGTCTCTTAACATTAAATCCACTAATTTATTAAAATCTTTTCCTACCTCTGCCAGCTCCATCCATTTGTTAAATGTGTTCTTCACTGTGTTAACGAAATCTGTGAAATCTTGATTTGTTTCTGGCCCTAACTGTCTAAACTTTGTTGTGTATCCATGCTCAGTTAGTTGGAACTTTGTTAACAAACGTTGACGCAGAATAGTATAGTTATTTCTTTCTTCCAAAGGTAAATTAAACATAGTATCCAGTGCCTTACCCGTTAGCAACTCACCAAGTCTCATAGAATATTCCCCCTCTGGAATGCCTAAAGCTTTTACTGACGCTTCGAATCTGGACAAATAAGTTTCAAGATGGATCCCGGTCTGTAAAATATGGCAGTTTTAGTCGTTGTGATGACTGCGAAGGTCTTCTGCCTTCCTCACTTTGTCCTTTAGATGATAGTTCTAGTTTTCTGAGAGCAATTTCCGTTTCGATTTGACACTTGAGTTTCTCTTTCTCAATTTCCATTTTCATTTGTGTCTCTTTCTCTTCCTGTAGACGCTTGGCTTCCATTTAAGCTAACTTTACTTGTGTCTCTCTCTCTTCCTGTAGACGCTTTGCCTCGCGTTCATTATGCCTCTCCTCTCTTTCAGTCTGTTTTTGTTCTTTTGCTTCGGCATACTCCTGTAACTCTTTACCCTTCAGGCCTAACCGTTCACCTGCTTCAATATATTCCATTAAAGTCGGCATTCTTGTACTTGTGGACACCTTGCTGTCTGTCAGCCAACTATAAATGTAAAGCCTCTGCTGCTAGTCTTTGTGTACCTTCCCTAAGTACACCACCACTCAGACTGTACGTAAATTCGTAGTACTAATAATGTCACCCTGTACTCACAGAGTCACTCTATATTCACTAGGTAGTGAGGGGGAATATTATCTATACTCCCTCGTATATATATATATATATATATATATATATATATATATATATATATATATATATATATATATATATATATATATATATATATATATATATCAGATAGCTGTAGAACAATTCCTGGAAATAGTTTTAAACATACATATAATTACACAAATGCGTGATACCCACTAAGTGACACCTATTAGACGCTAGACGCATAGGCCTGGTGACACGCAGACGGATGATTACATAGAAATAAAAACCACTGACATAAACATGCCCATGAAAGACCATACCGTGCGCATAATATAAACTGACAGATACCATCTAGATAGAAGCTGTTTTAACATAAGAATTACAACAATACCATATATCCGAAGAAACCAAATATTATATGTACAGTAAGAAAGATAAACAGTAAAAAGAACAAATATAATATGAATAATGTACATACATCTGACGAGAGACACTTGGACACCGTGTATAATGTCGAGACGACCCAATTGCTCAATAGCACAAAACAAACTGACTCGTCAGCTGCCTCTCAACAACATAAAATGTGCACCTAGACAATTCACCTTTGCCTTGTCTACCGCACGTCGCGAAAGAATGCAAAAATATCCTACTTATTACGACCACTGGACCACATACAAATAATTACGTAACGCACAACAACAATACTTAGGACGATGAAGAAAACAGAAACAAAAAAGGGTAGCCGACAACAATGCGGTGGTAGAATCTCATAAAAGTCCTTCGTTTGTTTTCAATAGTCTCCGAAAATCGCCTGGAAATGTCTGTCGGTTATTGTTTTGAAAAGATTACGACGTTAGATTCCCACAATGAATTAGTGTTCTGATGCATTGTCACTTTATTTTTGACGTGGTGATACGATTTTCGACTGTCGTAAAAGTAGAAGATGATAGTAATTATCCCCAACGCCTTGTCTCTACACAGTCCGTAACGTTTTTGTAACCCTCCCTGTGGAGTTGGCATGTGATTGTATACTGTATGTTATCGTTCTTGTTTTGCCAGAAATATCGGGTTTTCGTTGCGTTTTGGGGAGACGAAAATACCTTTAAAGTCAATTAATGTTTAACTGCGTAGTCGCTGTCGCTTTGAAGTGATGGTATAGCTTCACTGTTGCCGAAACGGTTAAACCAACGAATGGCAGTAAATGATCCAGAGCTTTAAATCCGTTTTGCAAGTCTTTATTTTTTGGTAGAGAAATGCGCTCATACTTGCGAAGACGGCACCTGAATGACTGTTGTGGATTGTTTCCCGATGACCCGATGATGACACACACACAAGCGACGTTAAACGTAACTCCTAGTTTCCGTACAAAAACAACGTGTTATTCTCAATGGAAATTTTTCCGTCAAGTTCCCTGGTTCTCGGCCTTGGCGCACAAGGTCATCTCAGTTAGTACCTCAGTGTACTACAATCTTCACTGACTGATAGAAATTTTCCTTTATCACCAAATACACGCACTGTCCTACCACCGACCTCTAGTAACTTTCCGTTGTCCACGGCCTCGAAATGAACCCACCGGTCATCTCTGTTTCTCTTTATCACAATAATCCGTGTAGAAACTTTTACTTTTCTGTGGAGCAACGATTGTCACCTTTGTGTGTTCTCCACACTTTTCTCCTATAACTCCCCTCCTCCTGGCGAGTTTTTAACCATGAATTACCCCAGTAACTCCCGTCGTATTCTCTGCGCGGAACTCTTGACCTGTCTGTCAACTGACATCAACTGTGGAAACTTTTCCGTCCCACACAAACACTCACTGTTCTCAAGTTCACCTGAACTCGCAAAAATCTCGTGTCCAAAATAATTCGCCCGCTGTCCGCCAGACGATTCTCTCAGCAGCGCACCCCTGTCTGTGTACTGTGCGTAACCCCCCACTGTCCCCTTTCCCCCTCCGGGTGGGCAATGGTTTTACCTGTGGTGGCTTTGTTGTGAATTAGCTGTGGTTTGTAATCCTGTCTTCGTCTACTGGCTTTCACCGGATTGAACTTGGAAAACCATGTTGTTGCGCTTAATGAACTGATTCGTACTGATGTAAATCCATATACCGAAGTCCAAGATTGGACAGCCCTCACTTCATCGTCTGTCACAAAGTAAATGATGACAGAGTGACAGATGGAGTGGCTATGGTTGTGTCTAGGGTATTGTCACACGTCTCCTTGATGATAATATCACGAAGTTCTTACGATGATATGCTCATGATATTATTGTGTGATGGTCGTTGTCTAGGTAACGATACTCATGGTGTGTCAATGGAGATATATGTCTTGCAATGTACCTCACCCCCGCAGTGCATATTCACCAGGCATTAAACAAGATTCCGTTGGCGCACATAATCCTTTATTACAGAAATAAGACGGACAAACGGAACAGGTTTATACATCCAGAAACATAACGTAATCCATAGAATATAAATATCCTCCTCACAATTTAACCAGCACACATCAATGCCTTCTCACGGCCGGCTTCTAATCTCAATCCACAAGACAGGTAATCCAGCTACTATCCACGGCTGGATCTCCCACAATACAACCCACACATTGGGTTGGAGCCACTGCTCAACTATAGAACCCACTCTGGGTTTAGGCCTACACTCAATACAGAACCCACTCTGGGTTCAGGCCTGTCTTCACAACTAGAAGAACAACACAACACGGAGCTCTCTCTTAAACGACCTGACCCGCAGTCGGTCTCTTCTCTCACTGACTTTTCAGTCTCCTCACTTCACACAACACACAACTCTCTTTCGACCCATCCCCCCCTGGGGATTTCCACTCATATCCGCCCCATTATTTCTGAGGGTTGATTGTTTTCCTCGTAGCCAGGTCAGTCACTTTACTGTCTCCCACTCTCATCTCCATTCTTCCTCCTGCCCGGTCACTCACCTCAATGTCAGTGACCCAGGCTTATGTCATCACCCCCCTCTTAAAAGAAAACTTCGTTTTCAAACATTGGGAGACTAAAACTTACTAAATATGTGACCCAGACATATAGCCTGGGTAGCCCTAAGTATGGCTGCACCTTACTCTAGCTACCACACTACATAATACATCAAATGCTCATATTACACTCCTATATTCATCACACATAAATACAACCATCTATCTTGTGTATCAATGCATGAACTAATACATCACATAATAATAATAATACATCATAGAAAAGCATTATCCTTATGTACCCACAGGTCTCTTACTACTTCACGACCACACAATACTATTTGTGTACCGACCCTATATCAGGTGGTTCTGTTCTTGCATTAACCCACCTCTGATTCCTGTCGATGCTGTGTCTACCTTTCATGTACCCATGACTCATGGTACCTCTACAATTACAACATCTGTTTGCTATCCCTAGCCCTGGGTCAGTAATGTCGCGAAAACTCTTTTGACCTGACTCAACTTTCCTATCTGCATATTGCACCGTTACACTTGAGTCTCTGTTTAGTCTGAACTCTTTATTCAATCTTGGCCCATATACCTGGCACCTTGCTTTCTGCTGCATACGCCTTATGCCTATGTGCCCTGCACATGCACTATCCTGAGCTGTTCTAGTATATCGGTCTCTATGTGCTAAAGGTACTGCTCCTTGCCCACGTGCAGTTCTGCTATCTGAAAACCTGCGAGTGAGAACATTGTTCTTCCTCTCGAAGCACCATCTACCTTTCTTTGACTGCCTATGTTCTACTCTCCTACACCCTTGGGAACATTTGTTCAGAGTAGTATCTTGTCTCTGGGAGTCACTAGCACTATATTGGGATCCATTCTCATCTGCTCAGCTGTACTATCCTTGTCCTGAGTTCCTGTGTCTACTTCAAGTGCCTCTCCTACCTCAGCTATACTCTCTAATTTAGGTTCTCTTGTGGTAACTACCTCGTTACTGCTTACACTATATTTTCGGTCCCAATAAACTACTTCCTCTTCTGTACAATCTTTAACTCCTATAACATTTCCTATGATCAAATCAGCCACTGGTGAGTCCAGAACACACGCTGTCACTCTTCCAGTGATATATGGTGTTTTTACTGTTATTATGGCTACTGGGTAGAACTCTACTGTGCCGTTGAATGTTATGCATCTAATCTTTTTCCCTGTATAATCCGAGGGATCTATTAAACTTCTCCTCACTCCGATAGACGTACATCCGGAATCCCTAATTGTTAACGCTGGTCTATCATTGACAAATCCCTGATGCAGCTTCAGACTTCCTCCTTCATGCACTGCTGATCCTGCTTTTACTGTATGACCACATATTAGGACTGGCTGACTGTCTTTTTCAAAAAGAGGTTTGCACCCACTACAATCTTCATTGTTCAGCGTCTCAATTACTTGCGCTGCATTTGAGTGCTCTGTTTCTCTCATCCTACATTGATGGCTGATATGCCCCTTCTTTCCACATTTGAAACAAGTAATCTCCCTTTTAGTGTTGTTCGTTGGTCCATCTGATGGTTGTGCATCACACTCTGCTGCCTTGTGTCTCCAGCTCCCACAATTCCAACATCCGGCATAATTTGGACGTCTCTGGAAGTTCCCTCTTCTATATGGGTACCGTCCTACTCTACCAACATTGTTTCCTCGGAAACCATTATCTTGAAGTTCTTGCTGCTCACCTTTCTGTGCTGAATCCACACTTTTCGCCCTTGGTCTGATGACTGGATTCTGGTCCTGTTTAGTGTACGCTGCACAGACTATTTCCTCACTCATTAGTTTCCCAATAGATACGTTAGGATGTGCAGTCATGTAGTTTTGCCCTAACTGAGACATTTTGTCTATGTCCTTTGGCTTCCGTTCCTCAAAGAACGCCACTAAATTAGAATTGCATGCAGATACTACCTTGTCTCTTAACATTAGATCTACTAATTTATTAAAATCTTTCCCTACTTCTGCAAGCTCCATCCATTTGTTAAATGTGTTCTTTACTGTGTTAACAAAGTCTGTGAAATCTTGATTTGTCTCTGGCACTAACTGTCTAAACTTTGTCCTATATCCATGCTCAGTGAGTTGGAACTTAGTCAGCAAACGTTGACGTAAGATAGTGTAGTTGTTCCTTTCTTCTACCGGTAAATTGAACATGGTGTCTAGTGCCTTGCCCGTAAGAAATTCGCCAAGTCTCATCGCATACTCCTTCTCTGGAATGCCTAATGTTTTTCACAGACGATTCGAATCTCCCAAGATAGGATTCAAGGCAATCCCGGTCCGTAAAATATGGCAGTTTTAATCTCTGTGACGACTGCGACGGTTTTCTACTTTCCTCACTTTGACCCTTCGATGCAAATTCTAACTTTTTAATAGCAATTTCCGCTTCCATCTTAATCTTCTCTTTCTCAATTTCCATTCTCATGTGTGTCTCTCTCTCTTCCTGTAGACGCTTGGCTTCCATTTCAGCCTGTCTTTGTTCTCTTTCAGCTAACTTTTCTTCCTGTAGACGCTTGTTTTCCATTTCAGCTAATTTTACTTCCTGTAGGCGGTTGGCCTCGAGTTCTGCCTGTCTCTGTTCTCTTTCGGCTTGTCTCTGGTCTCTTTCAATCTGTTGTTGTTCTTTTGCTTCGGCATACTCTTGTAACTCTTTACCTTTCAGGCCTATTCGTTCACCTGCTTCAATATATTCCATTAAAGTAGGCATCTTGTACTTGTGGACACGTTGCTGTCTGTCAGCCAACTATAAATGTGACGACTCTGCTGTTAGTCTTTGTGTCACTTCCCTAAGTACACCCACACTCCTTGTGTACGTAAATTCGTAGTGCTAAAATATCACTCTGTACTCACCCAGTCACTCTATAAGCACTAGGTAGTGAGGGGGGAAGTATCACCTATACTCCCTTATATCTATATATCTATGACCACAAGTTCATGAAGTCCCTGGAAATATTGTTAAACATACATATAAATACATATACAAACAAATGGATGATAACACTAAGTGATGACTATCCAACGCTAGACTTCACAAGCTGAGTACACGGAGACGATGATCACACAGAAAATAAACCACAGTAACAACCACAAGCTTGTGTAGAGACACCCACAGTGCGCGTAAAATATAAATATAAATTGACCAAGACCACTAGACAGCAGAAATGACGAAAGATCACAATAAAAACATATATCCGAACACAACAAATATTATATGTAAATATAACGAAAAGAAAGAGAAACAAAAACAATTTATAGCATCAACATATACACAAATCTGACGTCAGACAACTCGGCTCTAGATATTGGTTAAGACTATTTCAATGCCCCTGCACGATACGTCAACTCATTAACGTTTTTCTTACAAAAATATCGTAAGCACCAGAAAGAATATATATTTGTGTGCTGTATCCCGACTCTCGAGAAACACCCCAAAAATCTCCTACTCTTGACAAACACTGGACCACATACAAGTAACAGCTTAACAACCGAAAACAATATTTATAAGACAATGAGCAGCAAACAGAATGTCCAACTCGTTGGCCGACAAACATGTGCCCATAAATCCGTCGCCAAAAGTTCTTATTTTGCTGTTAATAGTTTTTCACAATATGCTGGAAATGTCTGTGTTACATTCTCCGAAATGATTACGACGCTAGATTTCAAAGCGACTTGTTGTTTTGTTGAGTGGTTCCTGAATTCACGTGGTGATCAAAAGTTCCAACTGTCGGAAACGTTGACGGTAATAATAATTATCCAAAGTGTTCTTTCGATATGTTGTTACTCTCGTTGCGGAGATGGCGCTTTGCTGTATCATATATGTTATAGATTCACCAAAAGAAAAGACCAAAATAATGGCAATAAATGTTCAACGCTTTCACTCTGTACAGTCAGTTCTTTTGGCAACTGTATGCAACTATGTTCGCGGAGATGCCACGTCATCAATCGTTGACAAAATGTTTGCTGATTATAAGGTAATGAACACAAAGGGCTTTTAACAAAGCCGAACATAAAGTCTTGTTTCACACAAAAACAGCTTGTTTATCCAGTTCCACTATGGAACATCTCAGTAACTTTCCAATGTCCACGGCCTTGACCTTGCCGGACACCTCCAGTCAGTACCTCAGTAACTGCTTACTGTTAAACAGCCTTGCCTTCCAAGGTCAACCTAATTTCTCTTTATCACTCTCAGTGAAAAATTCCTCCGTAAAACAGTTTTCACACAAACTTGACAGCCCCACCCGGCTGCGGTAGGGGTACCGTTACTATCCCCTTCAGTCAACTGTCCGTCAAATCAGCGACTGCCAATTTTTCTCTGTTTTCCAAACATGTACTTCCCCAGTACCTGGACGCTGGTGTACCCACCCGTCCTATTTACTGCGTCGAATAATCTTGACCAGTCAACTTGCAACAACACAGTGCGCTTGCCTCCAGCACACACACACCTGTCAATTATCTTTGGTTCCCAATCCTGTCATTATCACCGACAGCGGATGTTCTACACACACACACGCTGCCCTCGCCACTCTGGATTCTACACTGGTCTTTCATCGCCGCGTCTGCTGGTTTCAGTCCTCCTGCCTGGTATCAAATTTACCTGTCACCGTAATGGACTCTCCCGGTTAGTCTGTATGGCGTGTCTTTATCACCGACTTTTGTGCTGCCGCTGTTTTTTGACACCCCCACTCGCTTTAGCGATATGGTTGGTTCCAATTCACCTGTAGTGGGCTTGACGTGAACTGCTGTAGCCAGTTCCCGCACGGAGACAAACTCAGTGTTTATACGGTGGACACACTCCGCTGTCCACCCTCTCTCCGCGAAGAGCCCACAAACATCTCAGAATGACAACACTGTCTATAATGTTCTTAATCGGACGTAGCCCTCAGATACTCCTTACTAAGTGACGAGCGCCCAGATGTCACACGTCTTCTCTTGATGATAATATCACGAAGTTCTTACGATGATATGCTCATGATATTATTGTGTGATGGTCGTTGTCTAGGTAACGATACTCATGGTGTGTCAATGGAGATATCTGTCTTGCAATGTAACTCACCCCCGCAGTGCATATTCACCAGGCATTAAACAAGATTCCGTTGGCGCACATAATCCTTTATTACAGAAATAAGACGGACAAACGGAACAGGTTTATACATCCAGAAACATAACGTAATCCATAGAATATAAATATCCTCCTCACAATTTAACCAGCACACATCAATGCCTTCTCACGGCCGGCTTCTAATCTCAATCCACAAGACAGGTAATCCAGCTACTATCCACGGCTGGATCTCCCACAATACAACCCACACATTGGGTTGGAGCCACTGCTCAACTATAGAACCCACTCTGGGTTTAGGCCTACACTCAATACAGAACCCACTCTGGGTTCAGGCCTGTCTTCACAACTAGAAGAACAACACAACACGGAGCTCTCTCTTAAACGACCTGACCCGCAGTCGGTCTCCTCTCTCACTGACTTTTCAGTCTCCTCACTTCACACAACACACAACTCTCTTTCGACCCATCCCCCCCCCCCCCCTGGGGATTTCCACTCATATCCGCCCCATTATTTCTGAGGGTTGATTGTTTTCCTCGTAGCCAGGTCAGTCACTTTACTGTCTCCCACTCTCATCTCCATTCTTCCTCCTGCCCGGTCACTCACCTCAATGTCAGTGACCCAGGCTTATGTCAGGTATGTTCTTGTAAATGTGATGGTGAACAACTGGTTAACCACGATGCATCAAAATCAAACACCACACTGCGCACACAATACTTTAATTTGAACATCTGGATACAACATTATTCCCCAGGAACGTTCATTATATATATATATATATATATATATATATATATATATATATATATATATATATATATATATATATATATATATATATATATATATATATTGCATAGTCACAGGTACAGTACACGTAATCCCAAACACTCACGCTGCTGCCAATTAGGCTCAGTCTTGAATCCTTCGCCTCCGAATTACTTCCACTTAACACACATTACGGAGTCCACTTAACTCCCTCACTATTCGAATTACTCCCACTGAAACACACGGCACGGAGTCTACTTAACTCCCTCACTATTCGAATACTACGACAGCTGACCCACACTGGTCGAGTCTCCACACTCGACTCCTCGAACACCCGAACCTCAGTCTGTCTCTACCTCCACTGTCCAAACTGATCACAACTCGAACTCCCGACCTCTCCTGTCGGTTCCCAACTTCAACTCCCCTCGTCACTGTTTGTCCCTGTCTTTTAAACCATTCTATCCCTCACAATGCTCCCCACACAACATACAAACACTATCTCATCGCTCCCTGTCTGCCCCTTCTTGCAGCCCCTCTGCCTTACACTCTTCCCCGTTTATCTCCTTATATTTTCTTTCCGGTGAATGCCCTTTCATCTCGTGAACTGTTTTTATTGTACAGACACTCACCTTAATGCCAATGAACCCAGGCATATGTCAATATACAACAGTAAGAAAGAGACAAACATCTTTCTTTGGTCTTGTGATGAGTAGAGAGGCATTGAAGAACATCGTGACAACTGCAAAGATCGAGGGGAAGAGATGCAGAGGCAGACCAAGAGAAATTATGTGGGGTGGACTGATATTGTGGCATGGAGGAACACCATTAGCGGAGTTGATCTAGAACATCAAAGACAGAGCTCTGTGGAGAGCCACTATCGCCTATGCCAGCTAGCAGGGCACTTGATGATGATGAAATACGATACTCGTAAAATGCTACAAGCTGAAACAGAGGTTGATCAGTCCAACCGACTAAGACTTTTGGCATATGTTATCACATGTTGTAACAACAATCCTCAGACGGGACAACATATATACATCAGAAATCAATACGGTGTAGAACCATTCAATATCCCCACACTACAACATCTGTTTGAGAGAGACATAAATATAGAAGTGTGTTCTGAGTGCTGTGACTTTGTCTATATCACAATCAATCCGTTTATTATGAGTCAACTAATCAATCATTCGCCCCCCCAAAAATAATCAATAAATTAATAAACTAATCAATCAATTAATTAATCAATCAACTAATTAATAAATTATCAATCAAGTACTTAATCAATCAACTAATCAATCAATCAACTAATAAATTAATCATATCACCGAAGTAACCGTGAATTCTCGCGGCTCCGTAAGCTAGATTTACTGCTCATTAATCATCGTCAGCCAGTGCCTTGCCGGTTGGCGTGGGCTATCATGCCTCTCCCTAAATTACGTTCTCCCTCGTCATGGAACAATTCGTGTGTTGACTCCCTTTCGTGCCATGACACAAGACTGTCAAGAATATCCTCGGGCTGTATACCTCTATCTCTCTTGCCGCAAATATTTCTTGTTGTCACAACATTTTCCAGTTTTTGTTTCTCATAACATGGCCCAAAAAAAAAAAAAAAAAAACGAGGACCGCCTCTTTCTGATGTTCTGATGTTTGTGATAAATTGTCTTTGCAACTCAGCTTCCATTAAAACATCTTGATTGCTGATTTTTTTTTCAACATTCTTCTATAAAACCACATCTCCAAGGCTTCCAAGGATTGTTTCGCCTGTTTATTAATTGTCCGAAATTCGCGGTTGTATATTAAAACTGGTTCTATGTAACATGCAAGAACTCTTTTTCTAACTTTCAAAGACAGAGACTTATTGCTCAACACGTTCTTCAATTGATGGAATGCAGTTCTTGCTTGTCCTATTCTGCTCTTTGCTTGTCTCCCTGGCCTAGGGATTAACGTCTTTCTTCGTAATCCCGAATATCCACGCGAGGAACGTAACCTGCGCGAGAATCGGTGGCGGTTCTCGCCGCGTTGGTAACTTACGGGTTATGTTGGACAGTCGCTCAGAAAGCAATGGCAAACTACTGGGTGTAATCGTGCCACGAAATCAATAATCAGCTGAAAGATGCCGATGTTGACAGCGATGTCCTGTAGAGGTTATGCGAAAAAAAAAAACACTTCTGCTTCTTATCTCAGTGATGCTCATGAATAGATTATTACATATTCCTGATTTTCACACAGAAATAATCAAACCTCAACAATAGATCACTTACAGTACGTCGAGCTCTCTAGTTCCTTTAATTCGTCTTCAGTCAGTTTCGCACTTCTGTTTCCCATAGTTTGTCAGTCCAGACTGTACAAAAATGAAAACCAAAACTCTCACCTCAGCACTGTACACTTCTGAAATTATGCATTAAAATATTTGTCTATTTCAAAATATAATTTCATGTCGTCTAGCTGGCATATACATATCTCCTGGAATATCCACGGTGAAGTGTTACGAAGGTTGCTGTTCGATTCCAGCTTACGTCGTTTGGTTCATGAGTGCAATCTTCTCGGAGACTCTCTTGTGGGTCGTCGCTGGAGCTACGGAGTTATTGCTTTATACGTACTTTCGGCAGGGGGCCCTGTGGAAAGAGCCCGCGACATATGGGGTAAAACCGGGCGCAATGAAGTCGATACTCTTGTCATTTAAAACACCTTTTTTCTTCATGTCTGTCATGTATGTCAGTCTTATTTGTCTGTCGTGTCTGTTGTATTTTCTTATCTCTCTGTGTGTCTGTTTCTCTGTCTGTCTGTTTGTCGGGTCTGTCTATCCGTCTGTCAGTCTGTCTGTCTGTTTGAATGCCTCGTATCTATCGGCCTATCTACTTTTCTGCCTCAGATTTAACATGTATGTTTTTAAGTCTTCTTCTAAACTGCCAGTCTTCTAGCGTGTTAGAAGAAATTTTGACCTAAGCATATTTTATGGTAAGTAAGGTTTGGTTAAATGTATATTACAAGTAATATCTAGCTAAACATGTATTGTGCGTAAGACTTAGCTAACGATTTATGGTAAGATTTAGCTAAATGTTTACTGTAGGTAAGATTTAGCGACCAATTTATGACAAGAAGAATTTGCCATGTAGCACTTCAGAATGAGACACAGAATTTAAAGTGAAAAAGAACCCGAAGGGTTAATCTCGAAGTAGCAGACGGCAAAGGTCGCTAAGTGACGTCACTGTGTGAAAAACGTCACTGTGTAATTCGTCATGAACAGACAGTTAGGTCTGTGGGTTGATGCTGCTTCGAGATTAACCCTTACGGTTCTTTTTCAACTTTAAATTCTGTGTCTCATTCTGAAATGCTACATGGCAGAATTTAGCCACGGATTTGTGGCACGTAGGATCTTTTATGTATAGCTTTATGACAAGTATGATTTTTTTTGGGGGGTATAGATTTATGGCAAGCAAGATTTAGTCTCGACCCTACCCCTGAACCTGCCCGACGTGTGAGATCCTACCATTAGCTTTGCTACCGTCGACAGAGCTCTTGAGGTCATCGGAACACGCAATGTCCTCAATCGCTACAAGGAGAACCAACGATTCATGTCATTTATGTTTTAACATGAGAAGCACGCTTTGTTTTATGGTTAAAATAATCTACACAGTGAGCTAGAACAATCTGTTATAGTGTACGCTTAGTGTACTTAATGTTCGACATTTTACCTTACAATAACACAATCCGTTGAAGACCAGCAAGGATAATATGTATTCGAAAGGTCAAAATTTTACTGTTCTGCTACATACAACACAAAAATACTCAACACTGGACGCAGAAATAAGAAGTAGCAGAAGATTCTAAGCGATTGCCTTATATTGTAAACTAAACTTTTAACACAACACCATAAGATCAGCAAAACTATGTGAAAATATCCAGCGAGAACACAGCATCCATTCGGGATGGCAACGAAATGTAAAATGAAGCATGTTGTTTGCTGAGAATTATCTCTGTTCATGGACCAGGTCTCCAGGGAATGGACAACGCTTCCGCTATAACGGGTCAACGCGTGGCATAAAATAGTTCCCTTCGTGTCCTGGCTAAATTTGCCGCTTGTTCTGAGTCCGCCGGTATTAATGAACCTATTACATGCACCAGAACTGTTATAAATAAATTAACTAGTTAGTGTCTCTCAGTATATCAAACTCCACTAGATATAAAAATCATTATGTGCATTGCCGATAAGCGAAGACGATCATGGTTTGCCATTACACTATCACCAGTCTTTGGTAATTTATGTGATCATGAAACCCTTATGCCAGTGGTTTCCAAGCTTTTCAAGCAGAGGGCCATATCTACTATTTTCGGTAGTTAAGCGGGCCACAACGTTATAAAATTATAAAAGTCGTGCAATATCATTCCTAAGTTTCTTAACTTTCGTCAACAAAATTCTAAAACTTTAAAGGCAGTCAGTCAGTTCTACACTGCGGTCATTTTTTGGTTTAAATTCAAAAGTTCATTTAACAATAAATTTTAAATCAGTTTCGAAAATCGCTATTAATGTAATTAATTTAAAATTGTAACTATTCTTCATAACCAGTTACTTAAGTTCAAATGCCAGTTTATCAATGCCTGGGCACAAATCTGTCGTGCCCAAAGTCATAAACGCAACTAGGTTACTGTCGGTGAATCTGGAACGTTGCTTTTCTTTTCTTTTTTTTTTTATAACGGTCATTGCGAAAAATGACTGCTCGTATCTGTAAGTCGAACCAAAAGGACAAATGTATCTCTGGGTGAATGAACGCAAGTGTTCAAATTGTTCGACAGGCAATAGTCACAAGAATGAAATCATTTGATCAGCTGCCGGTGAAGCAGGCAGCTTCGTATGACACATCAACAGCACTCTTGCTCTGTTCGTTAGCCTTGGTGAAAAATGACTGCTGCCTGGTCAGAGAACTTTCTTCTTTAGCTATCGAATCTTTTCTTAACTCCGAATTGATCGAATATTGAGCATTTATGCCTGAATGTGCGGTCGTGAAGTATCTTTCCAGATTTTTTTTTAGTGGGTAACAGACACACAAAATGCACAGTTAAGTAAATTGGTTTACCACTACGGCTAGGCATAAACATAAATTTCTCCTCACAATCTGTGTTGAATTCACGACAAGCAACGTCTTCACATTTTCGCTTTTTACCATTGTTTGATTTTAGATTTTCCACACTCATGTTTATAGGCTTTAACGGTAAATTTTTATTTGAAAACATATAATTTCAACACAATACTGTCGACTCTGCTAAACAGTTGTAACAGACAACAACATGGCGCCTTGCGCACTCTGATTGGCTGGGATATGGGAACTTCATAACGTTTCTTTGCAAACTGATTAGGTGCATGCGATAATATCTGAGCATAACAACCACGAGCAGAGTAAATTATCGTACGCTGACGGTGCATTTTTGAAATTATTAAAATAAATTATATTAAATAACGAGGCCTCGCGTGCCACTTTCTGACATCTGGTGGGCCACAAGTGGCCCGCGGGCCGTGGTTTGGGAACCTCTGCCTTATGCTATGTGTAGTGTACATCCAGGTATTTATCTCAATTGCCCATGTTTCACATACAAACAACGGTATAGGTTCTACATAGCACTTCAACACAGTTTTTCTCACTGTAATTGAATTTTGTTTATTATATATAGCACTCAATAAAAATGTTACAAGTATATTGAGGAATTATTTACATTCGTCTTATTTATTGAGTAATGTAGGTGTTTAAACATTGAATAGAGTATATCAAGTGAATAAATGATAACATCAGTTTCTAATTTTAAATCACAGCCATATTGCCTTTATATACAGTGTATATACTGAGAACAGTAATTTAACGTTCTATGGAAGTAAACAAAGATCTAAAATCTTTGCTTTATTGACTAAACAAAGGCTTTCAATATAATGAGACATGTCGACATGATAAGGATGCTGGAAGATCTACAAACTGATGGAAAAGACCTTAGACTTGTAAAAAACATATATTGGAAACAACAAGCTGCCATCAGAATTGATAATGATGTACGTCAATATCAGCCTATTAAAAGAGGTGTGAGACAGGGATGTGTAATATCTCCAGATCTTTTTTTCCCTGTACAGTGAAAATATTTTCAGAAATATAGAAGATATGGAAGGAATCAACATTGGCAGACGATACATCATTAACATTAGATATGCAGATGATACAGTCTTGATTGCAGGCAATGAACAGGACCTAAAGCATTTAGTAGATGCGGATGTTGCACACAATTAACAACTAGGGTTAGAATTGAATAGTAAGAAGAAACAAACTATGGTCGTCACTGGGAAGAAGGAAATACCACAATGTGATATACGAGTAAATGGGCATATTGTAAGCAAGTGAATCGGTACAGTTATCTCGGCACAGTCATAACATCTAATGGGAGATACCTTGAAGAGATTAGAACAAGAATTGCCATTGCGAAGGTAGCCTTTTTCAAAATGAAAAACAAACTGACCAATGAAAATATATCAATCGAAACGAGAAAAAGAGTGTTGAAGTGCTACATGGAACCTGTACTTTTGGATGGATGTGAAGCCTGGACAATGAGCAGTCAAGCTGAAAAACATCTGATGGACGTGGAAATGTGGTTTCTAAAGAAAATTCAAAGAATACCATGGACAGACAGAAAAACCAATGAACAAGTTCTTCAAGAAACAACTGAAGATCGTAAACTTATTAGAGACATGAGATGTAGATAGTCAAAAATGTTTAGGCATGCTATGAGAAGAAATGACTTGGAGAACTTGGTGACAACTGGCAAGGTCGAAGGGAAGAGACCAAGGAGAAGACCGAGAAGTAAATACCTGGACGGCTTGGCCACGTGGCATGCTCGAGACAGGAACACGGAGCTTATCCACGACTCTGGTGATCGAGTGAGATGGCAAAACATGACCGCTCACGCTTATCGGTATGGCACATGATGGATGGATGGATATAAGTACAGTTACATAACACTTTTTCAACTTCTAGATTGTGAAACTTTTACAATTCTAACATGGTAAACTTGAGAACATTTGAACGCCTGTCATGGACAATTTCGAATCGTTAAAGAAGAACATTGGCTCTTTTGAGCTTAAATGAAACCGACAATTTCTTAGTATGTCGTGGATCACGATAATGATTAATACTGACATTCCTCAAAATATGAACATCAAAAAAGTTGACTTATAATCACCTCATTGTCCTAGAAACTGAAACAATTTAGCTATATTAAATGTTGAAAGGAAATTCAACGTAAAGACTAAATTTCATGGCAGGGCATGAAGCCCTTCCTTGTTCCACCTCAATGGCAGTTTCTGCAAATACGCAGCGGTTATAAACAGCTTATTGTCCTGGAAACTTAAATACTTTAGCTACATTAAATGCTGAAAGGAAATTCAACGTAAAGACTAAATTTCATGGCAGGGCTTGAAGTCCTTTCATGTTCCACCTCAATGGCAGTTTCTGCAAATATGCAGTGGTGTATTGCGCCGGGGAGAAAGTGGCAGGCAACACTTTCAACCTACCATGTGTCTTTTATAAATGTTCATAATCATAGGAATAAACCAATCGTCTCTTTCATAAACTGTTTATGTTTATAAGAGCCAACCAGTTGTGCCTATCTTATAAATGTTCATAATAACACGAACAAAAGATACGTCTCTTTTCTAAATATTCATATTAATAAGAACAAGCCAAACTTTTCTATTGTAAAAATTCTCTTTTAAACATGTTCACACAAAGTGAAAGTATAGTAAAGGACTCGTTTACACGCCCCGAGGCGACCCGAGCATCTGGTGTTAGACCAGTATTTGTATAGACCAATCAGCCCTTGATGGATGAATCCGGTCACCTTCATTTCAAAATACAATACCCAGTTTAGCCTGTGTTAAATTGTGAACGTAGATCAATTTTACAAATCCACCTTTTGAACCTTTGACCACCGGGTCGAAAGGCATGCGCGCTAGCCACTGCACTACCGCGGTTCCTTGTTCATACTAAGAGGATTAACTAATCATGCATCTTTCATTCCTTTTAACAGATGATTAGTGAATTGGTTGATTAATGTTTTTTTTTGTTGCTCCCCCCCCCCCCCCCCCCCCGCGTTTCCATCCTGTTGTAGGATATTGCGGTCAACATCAACATCTTTCAGCTGTATGTTGGTTCCTAGGCTAGATTACTCTCATCAGCACGCCACGACTTTCTGAGCGACCGGCTTCATACTCTCATAAGTCACTGGCGCTACTCGAACCGCTTCCAATTCTCGTGCGCTCACGTCAATCACGAGAGTATTTGGGGTTACGGAAAAAGCTGCTAACTACTCGGCCAGGGAGCCGGCAGGGTTGATTAATTGGTTGATTTAAGAACTAGAACATACATAGTATTCTCGAGACACACATTTGTGTGTTCTGTCACCAATAATAAATGTCGACGTGCAAGGATGTTAATTTATGAATTTGGATTTCACGCCATACTTATCTTCACACATGCTACTGCCAAACATTAGGCTAAATAACGACACCCTTAAATGTTTTGCATATCCTTTACAGGACATCGCTGTCAACATCAGCATCTTTCAGCTGACTGTTGATTTCTTGGCAAGATTACGCTCAGTAGTTTGCCATTGCTTTCTGGGCGACTGGCTCCATACTCTCATAAGTCACTGGCGCGACTCGAACGGCTTCCAATTCTCGTGCGCTCACGCCAACCACGAGAGCATTCGGGTTTACGGAGCAAGCTGCTAACGCCTCGGCCAGGGAGCACGGCAACGACACCCTTAAGCCAGTTGAAATCTTATAATTTTTACATTCGCACTGCGAGCCCTAACAAGTCAAGTCGCATTATTCTGTCAAGAAGCCTGATCAGCGGGAAAATGTCACGTGGAAAATCCAACAAGAAACACGCTGTTGCCAAGATGTGCAGCGTGGGAGCCGACACCAAGAAGAAGAACGTCGAGAGCCCACCTGCTAGCTGCATCAAAGAGCCTGATATTACAGCCATCACTGAAGCTACTACGAGGGAGAAGATTGACAGCCCAACACAGTCAACCAAGACACCAGAGAAGGAGGAGAAAGACACCAGAGTCGGAAACACCGACTCGAAAACAGTCCGATGGGTTGTCAAGCGGATTCCTGTGGAGCTGACAGATGAAGAAATCCTGAAGCAGCTACGTGAAGAGAATCTTCACATCCGATTCTTGAAGGCGGAGCGGCTTCTCACCTACTCCAAGGTACCTACAACCTTGGCAGTAGTGACGTCGGAGGGCAGCGAGATGCCGACCACAGCATCATTCAAAAAGAAGATACAGCAACCAGAGAGATTCATACCAAGAATCACGCAATGTTCCAGATGTCAGAAGGCCGGCCACAGTAGAGCTAAGTGTCGCAGCAAGACGGAAATATGCCGATCACCACGCCTTCAAGGAGTGTCCGCTGGCCAAGCTGGACACGGACTTCCGAGCACCCAACAACAAAAGAAAGTGCGCCAACTGCCTGGGCAAACAATTAGCAAGATACCTGGGCTGTCCGTACCTGCAGAGACACAGAGACGTCTTAAAGATCGCCATCATCACAAAGACACCATTCAAGGAAGCAATGCAGAGGGGCGAGACAGCCACGGGTATAGCACAAGCTGAAAGAGATCAACTTCAAAAGCAGATAGACGAGTTGAAGAAGCAAGTCAAGGCACTGCTGACGACGTCTCCGACCAGCGATAATGAGAAGCTGCTGGCCGACATGAAAGAAATCCAGCTCGACATCAAACAAGAGATTCAGCGCATGGCTGAGATGAAGAAGGAGAACGAAGAAATCCTACAAATGATCAAGACCGAAAGAGAATTGCATAGAGCTGAAATGGGACTCTTTCAAAACAAATTAACAGAAGCCACACAAGAACTCACAGAGAAACAGCAAGAAGAAAACCAAGAGACCGAGCCTGAACCGCAAGCTGAAGCCAGCAGCCCAACCACAACGCCCAAGAGGGAACTACTATACCGTCGGATCTCTGAAGGAGGCACAGAATACCCAGTCGACAAGGAGGAACTCAAGCGCGAGGAATTCAGAAGGCGCTGGGTAGAAAAAGAAAAGAAGAAGCCTAAGAAACTCCGGGGGAAACCGATGGTATACCCAGTAGTACTCTACGACCGTGAGAACGACTTCGAGTACTATATAGATGACGGTAAAATCGTCCCATGGCTGACCACGGAGGAAGAGAACTTTAGGCAGCAGTATCGCAAACGCAACAGTGAAAACAGGCACAAGGAGGAAAATGAAAACGTCGATAAGCTCCTACAGAAAATACACAATAAAGGAGAAAAAAAGACCAAATAAAAAGTCCTTTTAAGGACTGCAACCAATAAAGCCAGGAGCCTGCACCACCAAAGAAAACAAGATGAAACATGCACAAAGGACAGCCACGGACCGATCCCCCAGCTGGAGGGGGATTACGAAAAGTCCTTATAAGGACTGCAGCCAGATGAGCCAGGAGCCTACACCAACAAAGAAAACCATAACAACAGAAGAGCACAAAGGATAGCCGCCGACCACTGCTGACGTCACAGACACAAACGCTACATAACCAGTCCGAGATAGGACTCACAAGACAAGAATTAGGGTGAATACACCCACAAAAACCACGATCCTCAATTATAACCACAGCTGATGAAGCAGGTTAGACGAGGACGAATTTGGAATTTTTGTTTTTGAAATTTGGAATTGGAATTGGAATTATAATTTTTATTCGCATAATGCAGGGGTCACCAAACTTTTTTCACGGCGGGCCGGATAACTGACAAAATGATCGAGCGCGGGCCGGATACTCATTCTGTACAATACTTGCGCCACGCTCCGTGGCGAAGGTCTTACGGATGCGGTTCGAAATCCCGTATATCCGCGTTCGAAACACAACTGCGCGTGATTTAGCAGCAGACCGCGTTGCGCTAGTTTTTACGCTTTGGTATGAGTGCCTGTCGTTCAGAAAGCAATGGAAAACTACTGAACGTAAACTTGCCAAGACATCAACAACAGCAAAAAATGCTGGTGTTGACTGCAAACGTCCTGTAAAGGATATGCAACTATTTTTAACAATACTTGCAAGCCAGAACGAAAGCTCTGGGGGAAAAAAAGACGAACAACTAAGTTAATCATGGGTGAGTGGCGTGCGTTGCCAAAACAAACAAACAAACAAACAAACAAACAAACAAACAAACAAAGACAACCAACATATTTATTTCATCATCATCATCATCATCATCATCATCATCATCATCATCATCATCATCATCATCATCATCATCAAGTGCCCTGCCGGCTGACGTAGGCGTTCATGGCTCTCCACAGATCTCGGTCTTTGGTTTTCTGGATCAACTGGGCTGCTGATATTCCTCCATGCCACCGTCTCAATCCATCCTGTATAATTTCTCTTGGTCTTCCTCTGCCTTTCTTCCCCTCGATCTTTCTAGTTGTCATAATGTTCTCCAATGCCTCTCTTCTCATCACATGACCGAAGAAAGCTGTTTGTCTCTTTCTTATTGTTGAATATAATTTTCTAGTTTCATTAGCCTGTTTCAGGCAGTCGTTGTTAGTTACTCTGGCAGTCCAAGGAATTCGCAACATTCGTCTCAGGAACCACATCTCTGGTGCTTCTAATTTCTTCTTAATTTGTTCGTTTATATTCCAAGATTCACTGCCATACAGGAAAACTGGTTCTATATATCATTTCAGCACTCTCTTTCTTACATTCAGTGATAGTGACATATATTTATTTACTAAAAAAAAAAATCAAAGAAGGCGACGTTAGCAAAAAGATAGTTACATCAGACCTAGTGTGCACATATCCGAATCTCACAAACGAAGCAGCAAAGATGTTAGTGAGATTTGTGAAACTGGTATTTGGCTTTCAAGATATCATCAATGTTTGGTTTGGAATTGCTGCATCCAATCTAGAGAATTGCTTTCAAATGTTCATCTGTCAATCTCGTTCGATGTGTTAACTTCACATACTTAATTTTTGAAAATGTTTGCTCACAGGCATAAGTTGTTCCAAACACTGATGCCATACTGGCGGCAAATTTCTTCAGTTTCGGAAACTCAACATCAGGTAAGCAGCGGTAAAATTCAACACGTTTTCCTTCTCTGAGCTTCTCTTTCAACATGTCATTTGCTTGCAAATCAATAGCTCCAACTGTAGTTCAACTGGCACATCATCAAGGTTACAATCAAACGGATTCTGGAACAGAAGAATGTCACTCTCAATTCTGTCAAGATCTGAAAATCTCTCTAAAAAAATTCTTCTTCAAGTCACGAAGAATTTTTTTTCGGAAAATCGAGTTAGACATCTTCGGCGATTGTAGCGCAAAACTCTTTGATTGAAACAGTGAAAATGAGAAAAGTTTTCTCCTTCCAATTGTGCTTTAGACAAAGTCCTCGGAAATCCTTTGATGATTTTGCAGAGATCACAGACGAGGTTATCTTTTCCCTGAAGTTTCAGATTTAGTTCATTCATGTGGAATGTAGTGTTGACCAAAAATGTCAACTTTGACAGCCAGGTATGATATGACAGCTTTGGATCAGCTCTATCTTTTTCAGTGAGGAAAACATCTATTTCGTTTCGGAGCTTGTAAAAACGAAACAGTACTTTACCGCAGCTAAGCCACCTCACTGATGTGTGATAAGGCAAGTGAAAGAATTCAGAATCAATTTCTTCAAGAAAAGCCTAGAACTGTTGGTGATTGAGTGCATGTCCCCGAATGCTGTTCACAGCAGAAACGACTGGTTTCAGTACACAAGAAATATCTAAGTCTTTCCCACGGAGTGCTTAAGGATGTATGATGCAGTGTACGAACAGAGCACCCAGAATTTGCAAATCTTCTAACTGAATCCTTATCTGCCCCATCAGACCTTTCCTCACTCCAGCCATGTGTTTTCCTCCATCATCTGTAACACCTCGAAGCTGATTCCACTGAAGGTTATAGTCTTGCAAACTTTTGCACTTCCATGAAAATGTCTTTTCCAGTTGTTGTTCCATGCATGCTGCAAACGGGTGCCAATTCTTCCGTTATCTGAAAGTCGAAATTGACACCACGAATGAACACGAGAAGTTGTGATGTACTCGAGAGATCAGTAGACTCATCCAGCGCCAGAGAATACCACAAGTTCCTAGTTTTCTCGCGTATCTGTAGCACTATGTTATCTCCAAGTTCTTCTGATCTTCGCACATCTGAACTTGTCGAAAAGCTGATAGTTTCAAACAAATCGGTTTTCTCTGGACACAAGTCAATTGCTGCTTCCATCATACACTCTTTGATGAAGTTGCCATCAGTAAACGGTTTTCCTCGTTCTGCCATCTTATGCACTATTTTGTAACTTGTACGAGTGACAGATTCATTTTCAGTAAACTTTCTCGTGTGTTTCTAAACTACGTTTCATGGACTCATATTTCTGAGAGCGTAACTTTCCAGAAAACATTTAATATGTTGATAGATGTTTTGTTTCGTAGTGACGCCGAAGATTGTACTCTTTCAAAACGGCAACACTTTCGCTGCATATTACGCAACTGGTTTTCTGGTCCTTTGTTTCCACAATGAAGTACTTTACTCCCCATTCTTCATTGAAAACGCGACACTCGGCGTCCACTTTTTTTCCTTAGTAGCCATAATGAAGGGTGAAGTACACTGGAACTGAAAATGAAAAAAGACTTTGAATTAGAAACATAATTAAAATCCTATTGAAACACAAGAAAAGCAGAGGACTAGGAGTCGCTCGTGCAGGTACGGCCCACCAAAGGTACATACAAAGTTTATACGTACCTTCGGTAATAGAATATATCTCATAAAAAAAGGTTTGCAAAATATATAAATACGGCCGGACTAAATAAGCAGCCTAAAGCAGAGCTTTTCAACCGGGGTTCCGCGAGTGGCGGCCAGGGGTTCCGCCGAAACAGACCAAAATCACCTGAATGCAACATTTCATCTCATCTGGTTTATTACATAAAGTAGGACACACACTTGGATCATCGTACAGAGTTCCTTGAGCAACTTAAACATTTGCGTAAGGATCTGCTCCAGCAGAAAGGTTGAAAACCACTGGCCTAGAGACCAGCTATCGAGAGGTTTTCCAGAAGGTTGTTATGGGAGCAAAGTTCTGCAAAGGACATGCTACTGAATGCATGAATGAATGAATAAATGAATGAATTAATTAATTAATTAATTAATTAAAGAATGAATGAATGAATGAATGAATGAATGAATGAATGAATGAATGAATGAGGGACCAGCTCGATTAACACCTTAACCGGGGAATTCTTCTGAGCTGAGGATAATATTTTCGTAATAACACGAGGCTTCTATGGCATTTTTATGCTATGTTTGCTATTTTTATTGCCTTTATGCACACTTGTAGTTCACTCACCTATCACTGTCAAAGAAATCCTTGTTACATACCTATAACATGGATGACAGGCAAACAGAAGTCAATATTTCTGGAGCACCGGACCTGTGTTGACAGCCGGGCGCATCTGGGGGAGGGAAACATGCGCGCGCGCGCGCGCGCGTGTGTGTGTGTGTGTTGCCATGAAAACCATGGTAACGTCAGAGCGTTGACGTCGCTACCACGAGCCGTGGAAGGACTTGGGATGGAGTGAAGTTAAGCAAACATTACAACAAACAAGAAAATCTAGATACAATAATTTATAATTGAAAATAGTAAATTTAAGATACACAGCAGCCATGAGGTCTCTGTACGTGTGAAGATCTCTTATTATTCTAAACATAATATTTACATTTAAATTGTATCACAACGTCTTGTGCTCCATACGTTATATCAAACAAGTTCGAGTAGCGTCGGCGGACCGGATGAAATGACGTCGCGGGGCGGATCCGGCCCGCGGGCCGTAGTTTGGTGACCTCTGGCATAAGGCAATATGTGACACGCCTGACATATCGTTTGTCCGTCACACGGTTCCCCCAGTATCGATTCCTTTGCGACTTGCAATAAACCCTCCCGTTTATCTTGAATTTCTACGTGATGGGACTGTCCCGAATGCTGTGATGTCGGTTCCTCAATCAATCAATCAATCAATCAATCAATCAATCAATCAATCTACGTGATCTTGGCAGTGAAGAACCATCTACGGTCTTAAAGTGATAATATGTTTGCACATAAGTTGACCATTCACTATAGAACAATCCTCCATGGACCCTCGGAAGCATGGCTTAGGAATCAGACACAATGGGTCTGCATATGAATTATCAGATACCCACAGAGAATGATGTTGCTGCCGATACTTCCATCCTGGCAAGGGTCTGATTGTTACATTTACACCAGTATACTCTACAATGATCAGTTCTTTGTATCTAGCTAAATCCTCAGCAACATCGTTTACTGGGGAGAACAGAGTCATCGGTATATGCAAAGACTTAATTTTTCCCAGGGATCTCGCGTACTAGTTACCGCACTTCTACTTTCGCCCATCTATGGCGACAGTTCTCTGTTTTCTCTCGAAAGATTTATGAGAACACTACTTGTCTTTAGGCTTCTCCTGAATCACAGTAACCCACCCATATCCCATATGAATGTGCTCATTGCTGACAACCCGTGCCATGGTTTTCTAAGCGTGTGCCGCCTCGTATATCCCTGCCTTATTGCTAGAGCTGTTAGTGTCATCTGCCGTTCTATGTTGGATACGTTTATCGATTTTGGTCACTCACAAGTAGTCTTCGACATGGGCAAGAGTTTATCTGAACCTTACAGATAGAGTTCTATGTATGTATCGCATTGTCCTAAAGAGGATAACCTTGGTACATCTCAGTACAATTCCCATATATAATTACATACACCTGATAATTGGGGCACTCACAATGTGACACCAGTGTCACATCGGAAAGTGTCAACTCCAGAGTCCCCCCCCCCCCCTCTCCTCGAAGCAGTTTTCTGCTATGGGTCTGTGAAAGGACCATCACATTTTGTAGACCTGAATGCACAGAGGAATAGGAGGCCAGTCGTGCAGTCTCTTAGCGAGACGACGAACGCAGGCGTCACAACCTCGCCAGACAGTGCTCATTACATTATCAGCGTAGCTCAATATTAACTATGGTAAAGTGTCAGCTATATCCTAAATTAATGTACGGGAATTCCCCTGAGATGAAATAGGTATATCTTATTAAGACTACGCAATACATGTTTGGTTGTCTTTTACTAACTCCTAACGGAAAAACTTGACCACTGGCCATTGACAAAACAGGGAATTAGGTAAGTAGACTAGTTTGTTATGTAATACAGCGAACTAAACATCATGTATTCATAATTGCGGGAATTAGTTTGCTCTGTAATGTGATTATTAAGAAATCATCTGAAAAGCACATATGCATCTTCGAACTTAATTGTAATATTATAGTATTAACGTTCAGTGGCCGAACACCTGACAAATAGAGCTATTTATTAGCAATTACACGCAAGAGATGAAATTATCCATCTCCTACGTGAAAAAAAGAAGCGGTAACAATACAAGACAACCGTCCGCCGCCATATTGAAAGCGGAAGTCCTCGGTTTCAAGATGGCAGCGGACGGTTGTGTTGTGTTGTTATCGCTTCTTTTGTTCAAGTAGCAGATGAATAATTTCATCTCTTGCGTGTAATTTATGCGCCAGGGTGTAGACCAGGAGTTTCCACTCAAGATTTTCGCCGGTGCTAAGGAGTTTCGTGCATCTGAGCGAATCAATCCTGGAGTTTTTGTCGTAGCGCGTTGGTTACTGTGTGGTGTTATGGTTTTCTTTTTTTTTTCTCTTCAAAATGGCGGACGAGCGTGTGTACTCCGTACAGAGGGTAAACAAACTACCCATTCGGAGAGGACGACGGCAGGGCAGACGGGCTGGAGCCCGACGGTTCAGGCGCAAATGTAACCGTCTGGGCCTCAAGAACACATATATTCTATAATGAAATTGTGCCAGCACAAAACAACGTGGCCGCAGTCTGGAAAGCTTGGCATACAGGAACGATATTTTAGCGCTTCAGGAGACGAGACTGGGTATTAATTCACTCCATAAAGTCGGATTCAAAGGCTTTTACAACAGGTGACACCTGGGAATGGCGATTATTATTCATGACAGTATAATAGCTTCTGAGGTGGACATGTCCAGGTGGGACAGCGACGAGACACAAATACAGACTGTTAGAGTTCAATCCTGTCAACCATTCGTGCTGGTTAATGTTTATGCCTGTAACACGATTGTGGATTCTCAGAAGCGACAGTGCTAAAAGTGACAATTTATGTCAAGAGAGAAATGTCATTTTTTGTGGCGCTTTGAACGCTAAAGGCAGATCATGGGGACACATTTCTCCCAACACACAAGGGGAGGAGCTCGAGGCTGCACTTTAAATCATCGACCTTGTCTGTACCAACAGTGGCTGTGTCACCAGGACAGCAAGTCGTCCAGATGATGAGGACAGTGTTATTGACCTGGCGCTGGTTTCTACTTCACTCACTACAGTCACTACAGTGTGTAGATGGGGCGTCATAGTGTAACATGGCAGAGACCACCACCCTTGCAGCATATTTGTGGAGAAAGGCAGGACCAGGCAGCGCAGGTCAATGGCCAAAACTTTCAAGAATGACAGTACAGGTCAAGATGTGAGTACAATAAGGCGCGACAAGCGCAGAAATCATCATGGCAGGAAAAAAAAACATCTGAGAGCAGCCACCTTAGTGGAATTGTGAGGTAGAAAATGCCTGGATGGATAACCGTAGTGCTGTAAGGAAGTGGGAAAACGCCAAGAGCAACAGAGTTGCCCACCCTAGCCTTATCATGCACTTGGAAAGAAAGGTGGACACAAGAATTAGCAATTTAAAACAAAAAACAAAGAAACATACAAACAAACAAACAAACAAAAAAACTAATGAAAGTAGTCAAAAGTTAAAATTGAGCATAGTTATGTTAGAGAATAAGCAAAGACAAGCCACTGAAATTATTCAGGCAAGTACATAAAAGCATGAATGATATAGTCAAGAATAAGAATATTCCTGACTTCCAAGGTTGTGACCTCATCTGGAAGAGGACTGACGAGAATGAGGGAAAAGCCCTTCTCGAACACTATCTTGAGCAGAGAAATCAGACAGACATGAGAGGCCGAAATCTTGCCAATACGGGTACATCAGATAGATGTAAGACCCAGAACATTTCAGATGAAGACGCAGTGACAGTGAAAGAGATCAGGGCTATGCTTCGACGAGCACAAAACAGCGCTCTAGGGCTAGATGGTATAAGGTATAATGACATTAGTATGTGTACTGATAACGAGTTAATGGAACTAGCAGACATATACAACAACAGCATAGGGAGTGCTAAGCATCAAGATGGGGTGGTAACACAGCTATCTGATTCCTTTGCTGAAGCCTGGCAAAGTCCACACAAAATTTCAGGGATTAGGGGTAATAACCACGGAGAATAGAATAGGTAAGCCTGCTGGAGAAGTTAATTGCCAGAAAAATGTCTAGAGAAAAATGCCAACTAGAGAGGCAAGGTTCTTTCCCACCTACCGTCCAAACAGAGAAACCTGGTAAGTTGTGGTCTTCCTCTTTTCCGCTTAATTACACACTCTACCTATCTCCCCCCCCCCCCCCCCCCCCCCCCCCCCCCCGATATTTAGACTATTTACATTACAACTTATGTTTTAGCATAGCATAAACAAACATGACGTATACAGAAAAAACTAATATGGAGAAAGAAATATATGTTAATGAGAAACAATTAAAGATGGTGGAAAATTTCGAATATCGTGGTATGGTGTCCGCCTCGAGGGCTGGAGGTCCCGGGTTCAAGCCCCGGTGATGACCGGATGTTTTCTCGTGGGCGTCTAGTAATAAAATTTCCCCTAGTCTCTGGGTAGTGAGATCGGACGACCATGTGTATTGTTGCGCACGTCAAAAATGCCTTGGCAGTTGTAAATCGAAAAAGAGTAGCCTAACGGCGCTGCCCGAGCAACATTTCGAGTTAAAAACCTACCCAAAGTACTTCAGGATCCTCGCCGGTGATACGGAGTTCGTGCACCGAGCTGAATTTCTCCAGACTCAGGTTTGAGTTAGGAGGAGAACGGAGCACTTATGGGTTGCACCCGTGTGTCGTGATGTTGATCCATAGACTAAATTAAATTAAACTAAGATAGACCTACAAACATTAGATTTTTAAGAGCATGCATTTTTCCCATTGCAACAAACGCCTGTGAGACCTGAAAACTCACTAAACAAGTTGAACACCGCATCAATGCCTTTGAATATAAAAGTTATAGACGGGTTCTAAAAATATCTTGGATACAGAAAAGAGCAAATGCATCCATACAAGAGCTAAATATTGAAGTAGGTTAGCTACTAAATATGAAAAAAACAAAGAAAATTGAAATATGCGAGAGAGTCAATAAGTACGTCACATAGTTCTGTGGGATGGCAGGTAAATGTAATTGGTGTTTTCTACAGGTGTCATTAGGTGACAGCAATATCGAACGTTATATTCCCATTCGTCAAGTGGTGCTAGGTGTCTCATGCACATAAACAAAATGGCGACTGTACTTACGGCGTGTACAACAAAAGAGCAACGAGCTTGCTTGCTTGCTTGTGTTCGTTTGCGTGAGCTCCAACGCGAAGTCCTGTATGTCGGATGAAGGCATTATGTTGTCCAACATCAGTGTGATGTCATACATGACCTAAGGTTTGCGTGAGTATCCGTTGCCCCATGTCTGGCTTATTGGTGTGCAGACTGGTGGTTCCTCGCCGAACAGGCAGACACTCTCCGACTTCGGAGGAATCGGTAATGCTACTGACTTTAGCCAGGACCCCGAAGGGACCTGTTGCCCAGGACGCTCGACGAGGACGCGTCAATAGGTCTTGACCAGTGTATAACCCGGCCCTGGTGCCTTGGAAACACCTCTGCGTCCCAGCAACGAGCTGTTGTGAGTTGTTTGTGGGCAAAAGAACTGCCTGCAAAGGATATTCATAAGGAAATACTTCCTGTTTATGCTGACAAATGTTTGTCCCGTAAAGATAGTGCATAGGTGGGTAGAAAATTTTTCTCAAGGACGCTCTAAATTTGTTGATGAAATCTAATCTGGTCGTCCTACTGAGTTTGCAACAGAAGCATCCGTGCAGCGGGTGGAGGATGTGATTAGATGGGACAGACGAGTAACGATAGGGTGCTCACATGGTTCAGCATACAGCATAATGCATGATCGACTTAAATTTAAGAAAGTGCGCTCAAGGTGGGTACCAAGACAATTGAAAGAGGAACACGAAATGAACCGATTTGGCCTGTCCTTGCCTGTCCATCTCTGTCGATACGAAGATGAAGGAGAAGACATGCTGAACAGGATTGTTACAGGGGACGAATCATGGGTGCATCACTACCAGCCTGAATCAAAGTGTCCTTCAATTGAATGGAAACATCCTTCTTCGCCTTGTGTTCAAAAATTCAAGGTTACGACATCAGCAGGGAAGGTTATGCTGACAGTGTTCTGGGATTGTCAAGGAGTGCTTTTAACCAATTTCAAGAAGAAAGGTGACAATATGAATTCTGGATCGTACTGCGAAGTTCTATCGATGTTTTGTTATGAAATTCTAAGAAAACGCCCAGAACTGCTGACTAGAGGAGTGTTGCTTCTTCATGACAATGCCAGACAACATACAGCTCGATTAACTCAGGAGAAAATTAACCAACTAAGGTGAGAAGTTCTGGAACATCCACTTACATCCCCGACTTAGCCCCTAGCGATTTCCACCTTTTTGGTCCTCTGAAGACCCACCTTGGCGGGAGACATTTCGCGAAAGACGCTTAAGTTGAATGTGAAGTGAAAACTTGATTTAGAAAGCAGAGCACGCAGTTCTATGCATCCGGTTTGGAAGGACTGATAAAACGACGTGATAAGTGCATCAATGTTGAGAAATAAAGGGACAAAGTATGTATAAAAATAAACTGGTTTAAAGTTGTTAACATATTTAGTTATATTTCTACAGCCATTTGTGACTTGCTTATTGACTTCCCCTCGTATTGTAGTCTGAAACGTCATGAAAGTTTGGAGAGAACGATAATGGAGGGGTATAAGCACAGGAAGATAGGAAAAGGAAGGCCAAAGAGGAGATGGGTGCAGGATGAGGCGGATGATCTCCAGATGGGTGCATCGGACGCGGGACATCTTGCTTATAACCGAGAAGTTTTCCGGAAGGTTGTTCTGAGAGCGAGGTTCTGCAAAGGACATGCTACTGAATGAATGAATGGCATCATCATTAACATGTGCCACGCTGATACATTTAGGGCGTCATGGATGGCCATGGCGCGATAATTAAAGTCTTGGATTAGGTCTGTGTTCTGATCCCGATTATGCATGTTGCCAAGCAATCTAGGTATTTATGTCTTTGCCTTCCCATTGTTATTTTCCCATGAAGTTTGCCTGTTGTCTCCAAGTTTTCAGTTCCTCTTATAATATGCCACAAAATAGTGATTGTCTACGTCAAATTTCTCTATTCGATTTGCCATTGTCATTTGTGTATTGTAGACATTTGTGTATTGTAGACATTTGTCGCTCGTTGTCTTTTCTCCGCCTATTGTAATTTTGGCACTTTCCCTGAAACCACATTTACACTGTCATTGGGTGTGTCTCAGCTTGTCTGCCTATTGTCCATATTTTACATATATACTCCATTATGTGCTTTATATAGCACTTCATCACCTCTTGTTTAGTGGAATTGAAAGCTGTTTGTTAGTATGTTTTCCATCATGAATATAGTCACTTGTTGCTGTAACTAAATCTAATCAAAAGTCTGCAAAACATCGTCAATCAAATGTCATAACTTTTCCGGGATAGTTGTGGTATACTGACTCGCTGTCAAGATCTCAAATCAAAACACATTGTACAAGAACGTATACCATTCAACTTGGGGGAAAATGGAAAATCGACACCGCCCCGGATTGGAAACGCACACTTCATGAATCGGAGCGGATATGGGGAAAAACGTGAACTCGGAAATAGCTGGGATAAAAACAACAGCAACCGGCCTCAGATCTCTCACTTGCCACAAACTCATCGTAACTACAAGAAAAGCGCCTGTGTTTGTAGAGATTTGTAGCTCTATACTCGCTATGAACATGTTAGAAAGTTTATTATAGTGAGAATAGCAGGACCGAAACTCATCAGCCAATAGATTTAGAAACAAGCCGATTCTAGTCCTTACATCTTGTTGTTTACATGTGGTGATTGGAGCATTTCATTGAAATGAGGTAAACAATGCTATATTTTATATTAGTTTACGTTTAGTTTGTGAGTATTTTTCCCAGAAGAGGAGTTGGTAAGTCGACTTGTTGAACACATGTGGTGAGTTCTTAAGAAGTTAATTATAATATATTTAATTGTTATAGTTTATAGATAAACTATACATTAAGAATAACCATAGTGAGTTTTATTTTTCACCCAGTTAGACAACTTAATTAATGTATACACATTAGACACATGTTGTACATTGTATTTCTTAAGGTAAACTCATTCAGAAGTGATTTAGAGTAGGAGTAACTTAAGATGTAAGAAAACTCAGAATCCTTAGTGCAGTGGTAAGGACACTATTTTACATGTGCCCACACTGGTAAGTCAAACTAGTGTAATGTGTATAGTCAAGTAGATTGTGCACATTAGTCAGTAGATTTAATTTTGACATGAGCACATGGACAAACAAATAGTTTTCTTATATTTCATGAACACATGGGAGCCAAATAGTCCTATAGTGAACATGATTGTGTGTGTTGAATTAAAGCACCCATGTGATGAGTTAAATATATTTTCAATGTTGTCCACATGGGGAAGTAATATTTGTGCCACACAATAATACTTAGTCAACCGGCATCTTAGAATGGTTAAGATTCAACATGCCTGAATATGGATTGAGTTATCAGTTCTCAGTTATCAGTTGGGGTATCTTCATTGCATTCCGGACATGTCCATGGGTGCTCAGATCCTTCCCCCAGCATATGCATCAGCGTCCGGTGGCTAATAGTGCCAGTTCTGAGTTGGTTGACGAGGCGCCTTGTTTTCGCGATGTACCTCTCGCGTCTGGCTGTGCCGATTCTTACTCCCAAGTCTTTCATCCTGGACAGCGATGTGGATTCACTGACGTCAAAGTCTTCTGTTCTCGCCATATCTTTAAGGACGTTAATAACATCGGCACGATCCATGGACTGGCCATCTACAGGGGCTGCAGAGCCAGCCAGTTTATCAGCTCGTTCATTTCCCTCGATTCCCGCATGTCCCGGGACGAAGATGAAGGTGACTTTACAAACAATAGACTTCCGCAGCGACTCAGTCCACTGTCTACGTACAGATCCAGCTTCGATCTTCTGAATCATGCTCATTGAGTCACTTAGTACACACACGTTGATATAATGCTGTGATTCCAGCCATATAAAAGCCTGTGTAACTGCCATCACCTCCATCGTCATGCTGCTCGTGGTCATAGAGTGGGCACCACTGGATTCTTGAACGGTTTGGCCCGCTGAACGGGCTGTAAATGCCCACGCACTTCTCTGCTGCTTTACAACAGATCCATCTGTATAGATGAGCACTTCGGGGCTATCTGAGTGTTCATAGATGAGCGCGTTGACTTCTGCATTGACAGCGACAGGGTTCTGCTTTCTGCACCGTCTGTCGAGAGTGATAATGCAGGAGAAAGTGCACTTAAAAGCTGGATGCACCGGTACCCATTCCTTGCTGGAGTTGATACTGGTAAGACCTTTACCTTTATCCGCATCCGATTTTTTCCATGAGAGGTCTGTGCCTTGAAAGTCTGGAATACCCCTACGTTGTGCGGGGCCGTTCATGCTCTTATGGAGGCGCCAGAATGTCGTAAGAGATCGCTCGGAGCACACCTTCCTGCAGAAATCGTCCCATTTCTCGGTCTTGGCCTGTTTGGCGCAGGATTTAAATAAAGTCATCGTCCTATGGACCTCAGTCTTCAGGTCCGCCAACTCAACCTGTGGTATGTTGGCCTTTCTGGCTTTTTGCCAGTCTTTGACAGCTTGCCTCTTTCCCAGCCATGCCTTTTCGACCTCGCCATTCCACCATGGTGGCTGCAACTATCTTTCTTGTCTCCTGCGGGAGGAAGTTAGTTCTCTCCTTATTATCTTGCTTATGGAGTCTTGACCAGTGTTGTCGTACGGGAAGGCATTTGTCTTGTGTCCTTGACTCCTGGCCCTGTCTTTGTCGATCAGGATGATACAAGGGTAGTGGTCACTGTCGTGGTATCACAGTGTGCCCCACCGGCACCTTGGTGCGATGGTGGGTGACACCAGAGCCAAGTCAATGACGCTGTCAGAGTCACCTGGTTGAGTGGCTATTCTAGTGACCTTCCCATCATTCAGACAGACCAGGGAAGCAGATGTCAGGGCGTCCTCCAGATCTTTCTCCTGTCTATTGGTGATGCAATTCCCCCATTGACTGCCTCTGGCATTGAAGTCCCCACAGAAGATGATATGCCTTTCATCCATATCGAACAAACTCTGCCATTGTCGCACGTCGACCTTCCCATTTCGTGCATAAACATTCACGATTACAAGCTGCACTGGCGTCATTATTCTTAACGCCTGCACTTGCAGAGCATCACTGTTCCAGGCGGACATATCGATCTCAGACACCAGTATGTTATTTGTTATGGATTGATAATATCACATAAATTGTATGTATTTGATGAAAGCATGTGGTGACTCGTGGATTTAATTTGGCTAAATCCTTGGTGAATTTCATAAGTATGCCTAATGATCACATAAGAAGTCTATGTCATTGAAGAGCATGCTTGTGTCATGTGTGTTTCATTATTGTAAACAGATGTGAATGTATCATTGAATAAAACCAATCAATATGAATGACTATCATTCAGGAAATATTATAATTTATGATGAAGAATGAGGTTCTAATGTAATGTAATTGTGGTTAAATCTGTGAATTTATCATGTGTAAAGCACAGACATATCCATCCATCCATCATGTGCCATGCCGGTAAGCGTGGGCGGTCATGTTCTGCCATCTCACTCGATCACCAGAGTCGTGGATCAGCTCCGTGTTTCTGTCTCGACCATGCCACAAGGCCAAGCCATCCAGGTACTTGCTTCTAGGTCTTCCCCTTGGTCTGTTCCCCTCGATCTTACCAGTTGTCACCAAATTCTCCAATCCATTTCTTCTCATAACATGCCCAAAAAATTTTGACTGTCTACGTCTAATTTCTCTAATCAATTTACGATCTTCATTTGTTTCTTGAAGGACTTGTTCATTGGTCTTTCTGGCTGTCCATGGTATTCTTTGCATTTTCCTCAGAAACCACATCTCTACAGCCATCTGATGTTTTTCAGCCTGACTGCTCATTGTCCACGCTTCACTTCCATATAATAGTACAGGTTCAATGTAGCATCTCAACACTCTTTTTCTCGTTTCAATTGACATCTTTTTATTGGTCGATATGTATTTCATCTTGCTAAAGGCTACTTTTGCCATGGCGATTCTTGTTCTAATCTCTTCAAGGCATCTCCCATCAGATGTTATTACTGTTCCGAGATAATTGTACCTGCTCACTTGTTGAAGAATATTCCCATTTACTTGTATATTACATTGTGGTATTTCGTCCTTCCTAGTGACGACCATAATCTGTGTCTTTTTACAATTTAATTCTAACCCTAGTTGTTCACTGTGTGTAACAATCGCATCTACTAAATTTTGCAGGTCCTGTTCATTGTCTGCAATCAAGACTGTATCATCTGCATATCTAATGTTATTGATGCATCGTCCCCCAATGTTGATTCCTTCCATATCTTCAATATTTCTGAAAATACTTTCACTGTACAGGGAAAACAGATCTGGAGACATTACACATCCCTGTCTCACACCCCTTTTAATAGGCTGATATTGGCTTACTTCATTATCAACTCTTATGGCAGCTTGTTGTTTCCAATATATGTTTTTTACAAGTCTAAGATCTTTTCCATCAATTTGTAGATCTTCAAGCATCCTTATCATGTTGACATGTCTCACTTTATCAAAAGCCTTTGTGTAGTCAATAAAGCAAAGGTGTAGATCTTTGTTTACTTCTATAGAACGTTCGATTATGTTTCTCAGTATATACACAGCATTTACTGTACCCTTGCCTTCCACAAACCCACATTGTTCTTCTCCTATTTCAGGTTGTATTTTCCTCCTAACTCTTTGCATGATAATTCTTAGCAAAATCTTCGTGATGTGACTCATTATACTAATTGTTCGATGTTGATCACATTCCAAGGCTCCTGATTTCTTTGGGATTGCAATAAATACAGAATTACATAACTCCTGAGGTATATTTCCAGTATCATATATTGTATTAAGCAGACTGGTAACTTTATCTATTCCATATTCTTCTAAAGCATTAATCATTTCTGTTGTGACGCTGTCTGAACCGGGGGTCTTGCCAGATTTCATATGGTTAAGCGCATTCTGAACCTCCATCTTTAAAATTGCTGGTCCTTCATTATTATTTTGGACATCATACTGTTCGTCTCTGTTATCGTCATAAAGGTTTTTCACATAATCTGACCATTCATGTAAGATCTGATCTTTTTCTATTATGACTCTTCCATCTTTTGTCTTTAGGCAGCCTGCTGATGTACGTGTTCTTTGATTAGTAAGCTCCTGAATTCTTTTGTGCATTAGTTTCGCATTGTTACTGTTGTGTTGTTTTTCAATTTCTCTGCAATTTTTCTCAAGCCATGTTTCTTTTGCCTCCTTACATAAGGTTCTCACTTTTCTGTGAATTTCTTCATATTTGGCAGGATTATTTTTGTTCTGTCTTCTTGTTTCCATTAGTTGTAAAATTTCTTCAGTCATCCATGTCTTACGGCCCACTTTCTTTACTTTTGGAATAGTTTTTTCTGCTGCGCAACTGATTGAATTCTTCATCGTTTCCCATTGATCATCTACATCTTGAAACAGGATCTCTAGATCAGACAATATATCAAATTTGTTCTTTACTTCTATGTTAAAATTATCTTGTATTTCTTTGTCAGTTTTCAATTTGCACAAGTCATATTTAGGGTTTCCTGCTGTATACTTGACTTTCTTTAACTTTACCCTCAATGTGCCTGTAATTAATCTGTGATCACTGTAACAGTCTGCATTTGGAACTGTTTTTACGACTGTTAACGCATTTCGAAACCTTTTGCTAATCAGGATGTAATCTATCTGGTTTTTAATCCTGCTGTCTGGACTACTCCATGTCCATAATCTTCTAGGATGCTGTTTAAACCAGGTGTTTCCTACAACCATTTCTTGTTTTTGTGCCCATTCTACAAGTCTGTATCCTCTTTCATTTCTCTCTCCCAAACCATGGTTGCCTACACTGCATCCATCGCCTTGCTGTCCTATTTTTGCGTTGAAATCACCCATTATGATATTTATTTCTGATTTTTTGCAGTTCTTCAAAGCAGACTCCACGTCATTATAAAATTCCTCTATGCTTTCTTCACTGCTTTCACTTGTTGGGGCATATACTTGAATGACATTTATTTTAAAAGGTCTTCCGTTTAATTTTACTAATAGGACTCTGTCTGACACAGCATGATATCCTTTGACAGAATTTGATGTTTGCTTATCTAATATAATGGCTACACCTCTTTGCTGTTCTTCTCCCCCAGAGTAAATAATCTTACAATCCTCTCCTGTCCTTATCCCTGCTCCTTTCCATCTCGTTTCCGATACTCCTAATATGTTAATCTTCTCTCTCCCCATTTCTTTTTTGATGTTTTCTAATTTTCCATCTGCATTCATTGTTCTAACGTTCCAAGTTCCTACCTTCAATGATATTAATCTCTTGCACCTAGTAGCCTGTTGACGGTCTGGAGTCACCTGGTGCGCATGATTATCCCTACCGGGCGAGGCTGCTCCTATGGAGCACCCATTTACGCCGTTTCTCTGATTATCGATGATTTCACACAACATGATTTTCTTGGCATCTGTAAAGAAGGTAGTTTGCCATTGCTTTCCTTCCTAGCAGTGACCATACTGGTCAGTGACCGTAGCCATTGTCTCCTCAAAATAGAGATCCTCTGCCTACCGTCGTGAAGGTGGAGACCATAACCTACAACTATCTGTTGGCTGCTCTCCATCTTCATCCACCACCTGCACCCATGGCTTCACGTAACCCTGATCGGGGGGCTAAACGGGTACTCCACCTTGCCCAAGGGTGTCCCGTAGGCTAGCGGAGGGAAGGAGGCGCCTTACTTCTCCTTTGATAGGGGATACCCCTACCCCGCTACCACAGACATATACTAATTGTCATTCCTGCAGATATGATGTGTCTGATGAGTGATTGTGAAAGGAGATGTTTCATTGTGATATCAGTGATGTCAAACATTTTAAGTTATCATTGGGAAATCACATAAGTATAATTACCCACTTTACATGCAAGTATGAATGATTCGCCCGTGTGTTGCCGGGGCCCATAAGGGAAGCAAAGAATTGTAACACTGTAGCCTACCACGCATGTCGTAAGAGGCGACTAAGGAGGCGTGATGGTTACGTCGCCCTGCTACTGAGTGAGTGCGTGGCGCGACACTGAGCTGTGAGTTTCGTGTGAAGTGCTCTTGAATCTGCCCGAGGTGTTTTGGAACGTGACTGCATTTTCTGAGCGATGGCAGCTGGCTATTGTCGTGAATTCACTCCAAGTACAATCAGATGTCAAAAATACCAAGGACAGTCAGAGTAACAGCTGTGGTTGTTTACACAAGCGGCAGGTAGATCAAACGGCACCGCTGACATTGAGAATTCTTGGATAGACAGAAAATATGTCAAGGTTATTTTACCGACGAATGTTGGTTGGGAATCAAAGACAGACGCTGGCTGTGTTGGTTGTCGGGACAGGAAGAGACAACTCTTGCATTGATTGAGGACAGGGGAGATGACTTTGCTGAACTGGTTAGTGCCCCTGAAACCATCGGTTGTGTTTTGTTTGGGGTGTTGAAACAGGAGAAGTCAGCTCTTGCATTGATTAATCCAAGGGGGATAAGAACCTTGCTGAACTGGTTAGTGCCCCTGGAATCATCTGATGTTTTGACATCAAAGGAACGTCACTGGTATAACTCCAGGCTCGTGACAAAAACATGATGTGTTTATGGCCAGTATAGCTCGTACAGTTGAAGGAGGCAGAAGTGATAGCTGGCTTGATCCGTGTTGAATAGAATCGCATGTGTTAGGTTTTACTTAACATGTGTCTTTTATGGTAAATTGTGTATTCGATTCAGAGATTAAGTCAGAACGGCATAAGGTATCTTATAGATTGCATCTAGCTATAATTAATGTGGAATAGCTTAGAAATATAGTTTAGAACTATAACATAGTGTTGTTACATAGTGGTTAGGTAGTCAAGGAATATCAGCGACAATAGGCAGTCCCATTGTTAAGATTAACTAGTGTAAGAAGGCAGGTGGCTCCGCTGAAGGGGAATAGTGAAATGGGATGATATTTGGGGAGATTGGGAATGGAGAGAATGTCCAATGGTGGGATCTGCCAATGAGGTCTGCTGGGGGTCTGTAGCATGATGGAACAGAATCCCCATTTCCAGTCCGACACATTTCATAAATATACTTTGAGTCTTAACAGGGACCATCCCAAAATAAGGACTATTCTTAGATCGAAGGTTCCAGAACGAGTTGGGGGAGGCGGCGGTATGCACTTGTCTTATGATTGGTTCATAAATAATGAGCCCACGCTATTCCTGGGCCATATTTTAAAATCTAATTAGTAGGAGCGGGAATTTCACCAGGAGCGGTCGCTAGAGTGATGTGATGACCCAACAATGCCCTTAAAGATTCTATAATATTGTTCTCTGGACAACAGGTACCACTTTAAAACATACTTTAATGTTGTGGCTAAACCTAATGTACGAAAGAGAAGAATATAAGAGTATTTTATGAATAATATGTGAAAGTGGAAAACCTAACTTCTGTGCGCCAGAATTCTGAATATTGCTTCTTCAACCTTGACACGTCTTTCACGCTGTATACTCCAAGTGCCTATCAATCCCTTGTTGTGACTGGTTGCGTATGCTTGAGGAATGTAGTACACTCATGCAGATTCGCAAACCAAAACCCCTTGTGCATTCTACATGCCTAGGATGACTTATTCTTAAATCAACTGTACCTTTGCTCTCGTGCGAGTTAACAAATGGCAGTCTGAATGGGAATGAGTGATGAAACATGTACAAGTTCCTTTGTAAAACGCAGAGAATGATGGAGTGAGTGAGTTGGTGATTTAATAAATAGCCTCTCACATTAGTAGAATGAAAGATGCTTCAAATATCCACATGTAAACAGGACGGTGATGGCACGCCAGAATTGCTAAGTCCATGTGATGCCTGGTCGCTATAAGCTCAAGAGAATTACTATAATTTCTCTTTGAAGTATTACACTGTTACCTCTACTGTTGGATGGTTCATATAAACTAGTTCCTAAGAGAACCATAGGTGTGTGAACCTGTGTTTTAGTTGGCTGAATATAATGTATGGCTCATGCAAACTTACAAGGACTAAACATGTTTTCCACATATGTGCTTGGTGCATATGTGAACTATTGCTATGCAATTGAGCTTCTGTTACCTACTGTGGACATTACTCAGTGGGGAGAGAGCACATGATGATGATAAAGATGATGTACCTGTGAGTCAGGTCTGTCTGAGAAAAGGGGTGAGGTCTGGCATTGCTGTGTGAATATGGAATAAGACATTCATGCACCAACATCACAGCCATAGGAATGGATGTCTGGTCTGCTAATTTGGTAAATGCCATTAGTTAATACATAATGCATATTGCAGTTGTAAATGCCTATTTTCCATTTCCCTTCACAATGCCTGTCCCATGTTGCTATGTCACAATGATTGCTGTACTGTGTCTGGTCCTCCTTGTGCCCAGGTCTACTGTGGTTCAAACATGGTGGAACTTAGACCACATAAATGCTTGTAATTGTGTTAAGCTACCCTGTCTCAGCATATGGTCTTGTGATTACCACAGTACATCAGAGTGAAATTCACTACATCATCAACCTTAACCTTCCCCATCTCCATCTGTGTATGTTAATGTATGATAACATCATCTTTTAACACATGTGAAGAGATGTTGTGCCATTCTATATATCCACAGAGAACAGGAGGATGGAGGAGAGGCATCCATATATCATCTGGGAAAACTAACCAGTAGTCCCAGAATCCAGAACCAACTCTCTATAAGTGAAATCTTCTAGAACCCACAATATGGGAATTTCCTAGAGACTTTCAGCTCAGCTCTCAAACAGCTGGATATAAATAAGGGAGAAAAATAGTTCTGAAGACTCCAGTGATCATAATTATCAGGATCATCTGAGAATGAAACAAGTCTGGTTGTTAACCCCATTCAAGGACAACTTGTGAAATGACTGGTGCAATGGATTGTTTAGCTAGGACTTATCTTGGTTAATCTCCAGCCTGGTGCTCACACAGTGTTGAAGAATGTGACTTGAAGTGTAGGTGAGATTGGACTGACTGAGGGGCTGCAGTATATTGGATTTTGTTCCTATCTCTGGGTTTCTTCAGCAAGTCATGTTTTGCATGTACCGAGTATACATCTCCCAATGTCAGGAGAGTGTTATCCTCAACTTTTGAAGTATCCCAGTATCAGCATTCACAGACAGTCTGGTCAACGGGGAGAGACAGTATCATATCATCCTACCAAATCTTGTCTTCAAGAGGAATGAATCTGCCATGAAGCTTATTTTGGGAAAGCTGCTAACTGGAGCTAGTCCAACATCCATGCTGATGATAAAAGGATTCAACAGACCCAGAACAGTAGTTTCTTCCTTGAGTTGCCCATGGATAGGATTTCCTAAATTCCCAAGAGACATGAGATGAGGATAGAGATAGACACTGTAAACAGAATGGTGTAGTGGTGATTAGAGAGGAGAGGTGGATAAGAGTTATTAGTTGGTGGAGTAAGGGGAGGTGGTGTATCATGTTATCTTCATGCATGTTAGCATATTTGTACATTTTGTATGTACCTTGTTGAGGTGTTGACATGACAAATGGGATGAACAATGGTCAGCACTAGACTCACCATCAGCTCAATAAACAGTATGATTGAACCAGTGTTTCAAGTACATGTCCCCAGTGAATTTCTTGTACAGTTGCTGTCAAGTGTTGTCTCTGGTGACTGTCTTAAGTGCTGTGGTTGGTTATACATATTGTGAAAAGTCTTGTATAGATGTTGTCAGGTATCTCATGATGTCTATCTTGTACACTTGTGGTGTAAACCAATTCCTTGTGAATGTATGTTCCACTTTTGTCAAGAAACTGTCATGTAGATGTCCTGTCTAACAGATGTAATGTACAGTTATTGTTAAAGTTTGTTTGTCTGCAAAAATTGAAGGACTACTTGAACTGATATAGGTCATACTGACAAAATAAAGAAAGAAGAGATCTAGGTGACGGACGAACAGCACACTGGCAACATTATAATGAGTGAGAGGGATCCTCAGTTGTACAGGCGCTAATAGTTCAGATCTTTTCTGGCCTTAAGGGAACCTTTTACTTCTTATATAAATTTCTGTGTAGATACATAGTGGTCTCACAGTGGGGGTTGAGCCAAAGAAAAATGGTTCTCCAAAAAGGCTATTGCGGGAATGATTAGCTCATTTGAGTGACCTCTAGACAAAACGTGCTAAATCATAACCTTTATCTTGTTATTTATTATTCAAGATATATCTCCAGAGAACACTACAAACTATATCCTCTGGCAACTCAATCAAACATGTCACAGGGTCTACACTTTGCATTTTGCTCTGTCTTGGTCTTAACCCACCGCAGACCAGAGTGAAGAGCTCCTGTGCCCATGACAGAGTTGGTTCACTGCCATGTATCTGAGTGAGGATGTCAGCCTACCCCCATCCAATGGAGGTTAGGTACAGGTGCTCTCACCAAGTGTATTGTTCTCTCTTTTACAGGTTCCCTTAGGTCACTCAAGTCACTGAGAATGGAGACCTTAGTGCAGGCAGTTAGTCAGCAACTTTTGCACTGGGCCCATGATGAAAGGGGTTTAAAGGAACAATCGTGAGAGTATTTATTAACGTCACACGTTAGCAGAATAATGGAGATTGTTTTCTCCGCATCATTTTGGAGAAGGAACAATCGTGAGATTAATGTTTCGAACATCATATGTGAACAGAACAATAGAATTGGTTTTTTTTTACACAACATAGGAAAAGTCCAGTGGGTATTATGTTTTCACACGACAGGTGAAAAGACCAATAGGTACGGTTTTTCCACATCACATGGGAATAGAACAGTATAAACTGATTAGGAAGTTATTATAACAACGATCTTGTGAACAGTAGACACTTTAGAAAGGAATTACATTTAGTTCAAGGAACAGTATTTTCGTGTCCTCACTAGACAAGGATGTTATAAGTCGCAGAACAATAGGGACATATAATAATGGTGTGTGATCCAGGCAGGATCAGTGTTAAACTGTGACTAGGTATATGAGTGATCAAGCAGCGACCGGTGGAAGTCTACATCTAGCAGGAGGGACACATTCCTTGGTGAGAGTAATGTGGACTGAATGAAGATGTGGTGTGATCCTTTCCGGGATGATCGGGCTGGGCTCTTCAGCTGCTTGGTCTAAGTCTGCACACGCTAGAATATTCGACACACATTCTACACATTACACACACACACACACACACACACTTCTCACACCCATACTCTCTGTTTTAATAAATTATTTTTGTATTTAATTGTTAAAGCTAGAGTTGTGGATTATGTTGTGTTGGGGAAGAGTGAGAGGGGGCATGTCCAGGGGTGAGTGAGAGTAAGAAAGAGGTATCTACAAACTGATGGAGTTGGTGGACGGAGTCTGGTGGTTTCTCTAGGACAATAATATTGTGTTAATAAAAATGTGGGTGTTGATTCCCCTCACTCCAGGGACGACACCTAAGTAAGAAAGGATAACTTACGACAGCCATGTCCCAGAGTTGACTGGTTTTTGCCTTATTCAGAAATGCGTGGCTGCTGGGCTTTTGGTTGACTGCCACTACCATCGATGATGAACTGTATTTTCGTGGACTGTGTGGGTGAACATCTAGGAAAGATCCAGATGAGAAAATGACTGCAGATTCCATCAGAGATGAACTGGGTGTTTCGTGGGGGATTAGTGTGTTGACATTCTGGTGGCGGCATTATGCACAGTGTATCTGTGCGGGGTGTTGTTTGTTGAGACTCCTGTCTTTTCCACTTTTCACATTGGGCAGTGGGGAGCATTTTGTGTGATATTCACTGGCACAGAACGGGGCATAATGGGGACGACCCGTTGCTGTGAAGTTGGAACCACGACTAACTAACTAACTAACTAACTAACTAACTAACTAACTAACTAACTAACTAACTAACTGACTAACTAACTACCTAACTAAATAACTAACTAACTAACTAACTAACTATGAATGATGTTTGAGGAATGATTCCTGAATGATCATCCATACATATGAATGATGTCTGAGAATGAGTGAATGCTGAAAAAAGAGTATGAGCTAACAGTAAATCTCATGATAGCAGGCAGGTGGATGTGTAATGCTATGTCTATCACCAGAGAACTTGTTCGGCATAACCGTTAAACTGAACAATAATTTAGTACACTCCGACGCATGAAAACACATTGCATTAAATATCACTTATCGTACAATCATCTTGGTTTGTGCGCTAAGCACGACATAATCCATATCATACATTATGCATACTACACGCATCTGGGTTTGTACATTAAGCAAAGTCCCACATTGTAGTTCATGTCACTCATGTTAACACATTTGGTCCAGTGTCCTGACAAATGTAATACAATGAGCATGATGATGATGATGACTGTAATGTAATGATAATAATGTAAGAATGATAATGATTGTAATAACAATGATATAAGGAAACCATAATGATGTTGATGATGATGGTAATAAATATTATATCCACGAGAATGGAAGATAACTTCTCACTTGAAGCATTTAATGAAGAAGAATGCACCTGAATCCTACACAAGAATTGATTCCATGATGTACTTATGTTGTTTATAAGCAACTACTCATTACAATGTGAAATTATTTTAAAATACATAATGTACGAGACCCGTTTTTCTGAATAGAAAAAGATGTAGAGAACAAAACTAGGTACAGAAGAGAATGGTCAACATAATTGTCAAATTCCAAATCCATCATGGTATTACTTAAACTATAGACCTGAAGGACAGGCATAAGTGATGATGAAACTGCACATCTGCTAGTTAAACCTTGAATACCTGATAGTGGAAGATTGGAGTGAGAGCAAACAACTATGTTGGTGGTAACTAATTGAGAACACCAAGACTATCTTTCTTCTATGTTTATTTTCTCTAAGAACAAGATTCCTCTTATTGTTTTCACTTGCTGTGTTCTTAGGCGTTTAATTTCCCTTCTAGTGTCATATTAATGATATCATTAGATGAACGTGATTGATGGAATTTCAGGTCGTGGTCATACTCATGTAGATCCAGATCTGACTTGGTGAAGATTGAATGCAGCACCTGTTGAGTGAGCACATTGTTGAGTGATGCCCTTGATAGAGTAGTGCAGAAACTTATCTACCTGCAAACGTTCAATTTGTCTAATAGGAGAGGTAATCTTTATTAAACATTTACCTGCCAAAAATGGAAAGAAGACCAAGAGCCAACTTATAATGTTCTACTCAGACCTGGAACACTAAGACTACAGAACATACAGCAATTAATTGATAGCCAGAGGGATTTCCAAAGCTGGAAGTGGAGAACCCTGAGTGTTGACAGTTCTATTTTTCAGATCATCCAGGCCAGTAAAAGATTAGCAGTACATGCCAGTGGAAAAAATATAGCTATTATTATACACATTATAATTGGCACATCAATTCTGTATAATTACCATTATATGTATATGTCCTTATTTTATGACAGGCAATTGTAATTTTGAATGCAATTTACAAAATCCATGTTTGTGTTTAATAAATCATACAAAAATGAGGTCATGTCATGTATTGATTGTATTTTTACTTGTCATATTCAAATTGCTTTAAACTACCCTAGATAGAATTAATTAGTTGGTAGAGGAGAGGCAAGGAACCACTTAAAGGATATTTTGGGTATAAAAAGGAATACAACTTTTCAGTTATTTCCTGAAGGTATTCCTTGGTTCTCTAAAACTCTATTTCTGGTCTCAAACAATTGAGTCAGTACAGCTAAATTAATTAAACAGGCAGGATCACATTGGGGAAAAGGATTTTGCATCATTTCTCTCTTTGGGGTTGAGCCATCAATCTCGACGTATCCGACAGTTGTACTGATTCACCTGGTTAAGAATTTTCATATTTTTTATAGATGTTGCATAACGGTTTTTCTTTCTTCTTGAAGACGATCATAGTCTATGTTGTCTTACACTTTAAATTTAACCCAATTTGTTCATATAATTTCCACAATGTTTCATTTTCCTGAATTTTATTTGTCTTAACAACCGATATTATTCTTGCGCGCGCGCACACACACACACACACACACACACACACGTACACAAACACACACACAAACACACTCAGATACATGGACCTTTTGGCGAAGTTGTTAACCCGCCTGGCTATCCCTCCGATGGAATCATATGTATGCAGCGCTGGGTTCCAGTGTTCTTCTAACAATATTATATTTTCATTTTGCATGGTTATTTATGTTTCACGCTGGGCAGTGTTCTCTTGGAGACAATGTCCCTTCGAGCGTCTAAAATCTGTTTCCCCAGATGATCGGAGTTCTCCAACAGCCTCTGGTGTAGCTTTTCAATTGATGCCTGCAAAAACGCCGAGGACTCTCTCATGGTATTCTCCAAATCTTTGGACGTCTTCTTGATTTCATTCATTGACACTTGGAGCGATTGGATGCTTGCGCTGATGTCGTTTCTGAACTGGCTGAACTCGAATCTGATCCGAACCTGGTTGTCTTCGATTTTCCGAAGTCTGGTCTCAATATCCAGCTGTGGAAGTTGGGAAATGATTTTACTTATGTTGCAACAAAATGGCGAGGTCAAATATTTTATTACATCTTCAATGTTTCTGTTTAGGAAAATGATATAGTCTGCAGGAAACAAAGTCATGTTTACTGTAAGGTTTCATTGAATACACTCATTTTGCAAAGTTCAATAACAATAAAGTAAAGATCCCTTTTACACGCCTAGAGAGTTAAGCATATTGTGCTACATGCCAAAAGCCTTTATTTCCCATGAATTTAATTGTACTAATTTAGACTGGGTGAGCCTGGGAGCTTTAGTTTGTTGCATGACCTTATCAGAACGTCGCAGTCAACCAGGGCATTTTTGGCTATTTGTGATTTGGTGGCAATTTTACTTTCAGTAGTTTGCCATTATACCTAGGGGCATTTATAACATCAGATGGACAATGATGTACAACAGAGATTAAGAGCAGAATAGGGCAAGCAAAAGCCGCATTTCAGAAAATTTAGAGTATCTTATGCAATAAGTCACTATCACTGAATGTAAGAAAGAGAGTGCTGAAATGCTATATAGAACCAGTTTTCCTGTATGACAGTGAATCTTGGAAAGTAAATGAACAAATTAAGAAGAAATTAGAAGCAACAGAGATGTGGCTCCTAAGACGAATGTTGCGAATTCCTTGGACTGCCAGGGTAACTAACAATGACTGCTTGAAACAGGTTAATGAAACTAGAACATTATATACAACAATAATAAAGAGACAAACATCTTTCTTCGGTCATGTGATGAGAAGAGGGGCATTGAATAACATCGTGACAACTGGAAAGATTGAGGGGAAGAGAGGCAGAGGCAGACCAAGAGAAATGATACTGGATGGATTGAGATGGTGGCATTGAGAAATATCAGCAGCAGAGTTGATTCAGAAAACCAAAAACCGAGATTTGTGGAGAGCTATGAACGCCTATACCAGCTGGCAGGCCACTTGATAATGATGAGTTTGCCAATGCTTTCTAAACGACCACACACATACCATTGTATGAAAACTAAAAGCAAGACTGTCTGCTTCCAAATCGCAGCTGTGTCTAGAACGCGGTATGCGGGAATATGAATTGCGTCCGTAACCTCTTCGCCACAGTACCCGTCCCTGGGAGATCACGCATTTTTAAACAATCGATGAGGATACGAACACATGACGACCGCGCCCACAGGCAAGTTTGCTAGGCACTGCACTTCCGTGGTTCCCTGGGGCAAACAACGAATAAAGAAACAAGTCTGCGAAAAGAGGGGCAGCAGAAATAGGACCAAGGATATATAGAAACTGATAAGGATGATGAGAATGAAAATGGTGAGTATGTGGCGATGATGATAATACAGATAAAGATTTAATAGTAAAGTAAACACCACACATTAAAATTAAAGTAAAAATAAAGAATCCTTTGGCGTAGATAGCCTTTTCCAAGAAAGAAAACATACTGACCAATGAAAATGCCTCAATTATAACGCGAAAAAGAGTGTTGAAGTGTTACATAGAACCAATATTTTTGTATGGATGTGAAACGTGGACAATGACTAAACGAGCTGAAAACATCTGATGGCTGTGGAAATGTGGTTTGTGAGGAAAATGCAAAGAATACCATGGACCGACAGAAAAACCAATGACCAAATCCTATAAGGAATAAATGAAAATCGCAAACTGATTAGAGAAATTAAACGCTGATAGATACAATATATCAGCTACCATAAAACTTTCACGTTATACACATGAGACACACCCCTACTTCCCATTTTCCGCCATCCATTTTTATTAAGTGCAAACACACTTTTTGTCTGGCACAAAATCAGTTAAACATAAATAGCTTATCCTACCATCCAGAGAAAAATTAACATCATTGAGAGAAACGGATGCTGGACCTGAATTCCTTCGCGCCCCTACAACATGGCTTGAGAATAAAACAAAATAAGCTTCGAAATTGTAAATAAAGACAGAGAACGCTACAGATGTTACCTCTGTGAAAATTAGTTTGTCGTATTGGTCTGCATCAACCTCTTGTGGCAACGTGGTATGGCGACAGTGTTCGCATCCACTTAAGTGCGTACATTCTGAGGAATTATGTCAATATTCGTTTACCGTTAAAGGAAGAAATCAAGGAGAGGTCTTTCTGTCTGTCGAGTTAAACATATAATGGACGCAACTGTAATATCTTACTCTTCTTATTTCACCTTTTATCTCCCATTGTGGAAAAGGCCATGAAACAATTTACTCTAATGTCAATACATTGTGTGGACAAACAGATTATCATATCCATCTACTGATAAATTTAATCATGTATAATAAACAGATAAGAATCATGACGATAATATTGATGATGATGATGATGATGATGATGATGATGATGATGATGATGATGATGATAATAAACATGATGATGATGATGATGCTATTGGGGATGATGATAAAGATGATGATGATGATGATGATGCTATTGATGATAATAATGATTATACTGATGATGATATTGATGATACAATGATGATGATGGTGATGATGATAATGATGGTGATAATGCTGATAATGGTGATGATAGTAATGATGATTATGATAATAATGATGATAATTATAATGATGATGATTGTGATGATGATGACGCAGCTGTTTGTCTTATGTCTAGTCCACGTAGGTGTAGTCTTTGTTCCTAACCTACACTTGTCAATGAATTCTTACTTCTAACATGGTCACTGGAAGGAGACAGCGGGGCAAAGGGTACAGCTCTGGTGCTCCCTCGTGCAGGTAGCGATGGAGGCATTTCTCTGCTCATGACGGCTGGTCAGCTTCAGTGGCACTGATACAAGCATTGGTAAAACTAAACAAGTTAATAATTTTGATTGATAATTATCTTGTAGACGTACAGATACATCGAAACAAACAATAAACAGTCATGAAATATTGTTGCTAATCTACCGATGACCAAGTTCTACAAGAAAAAAAAAAATTAAAATAGTACATTAATTACAGAAATTAGACGTAGTCAGTCAATATTTTTCGGTCACGTTATGAGAAACAAGTAAATTGGAGAACATAAGTAGTAAGGGGGGGGGGGGGGGGTGTGATATTCAGGTAGTTTTTTAGGACTTAATCCTACGTAGTGACGTCATATTTTACTATATAAAAGTCATATTCCTACGCTCTGACGTCACCAAACTGAGTCCTTCGGGGACCGCATTTATTTTTTAAATTTTGGCGGTTATTTTCTTGGTTCTGGGTGACTACTTCCGCTTGTCGTGGTAACTACTTCCGATTCATGATTACCCCCTACCCAGGTCCCCCAGAGCAGGCCCGGTGCGAACCGAGGCGACCCGGGGCGGACCTGAGCTCGGCGCGACCCGAACCGATCCGACACGAACGAACCGACCGTGTGTGTGTGTGTGTGTGTGTGTGTGTGTGTGTGTGTGTGTGTGTGTGTGTGTGTGTGTGTGTGTGTGTGTGTGTGATCGAATCCCAGTCATATCGACCCTTCGATGAGGAGACCGAAATCAATATGACAGGAAATGATTTATTCCATCTCTCGATTTTTTTTTTTTTTAAAACTTTTATTGAGTGTTAAAATCGTTGCAAAATGTATTGTTTGTGTTTTTACAGAGCGTTGCATGTGGGCGTGTAGGTGACATATGCGCAAAAATTACAAATATTTTATACATTTAAACATTCCTCCATTGACATTGTTGTAAGGAAATATTTTAAATCAACAGCGTGATGGTAGTGGGCTGTTATTATTTCCCTTGCCGCCCCGCTCTCCTGTCAGCTCCAAAACTCCTACCAAGTACCATCACCACCCCTCGGTGATGATAAAACATGGCGGTGCAAAAACTGTTTAGAACCAACCGGTGAGGGTGGCAGCAGAGACAACAATCACAGTATCAAAAAGGTGGGAAAGGGGGATGTGACAGTATACGCGTTTACAAAGCCATATATATTAATAGTGATTACAATGATAATAATGCAAATAACAACCAAATACATAAATAATATAATAATGACAAGGAATAACACTGCTAAGGGTGATAGTGATAGTACTGATAGACTCAATGATAATAATAGTTTTAACATGTGATTCCATGTGCTAAATTGATTATCTTAGGAATGGTGTTTACATGAAATACATCTTATAATAATAAAGACAAAGAATAAAACTACTAAGGGTGATAACAGCAATGCTAAAAAACACAATGATAAAATTAGTTTTGATAATGATCACATTTTCCAAACATGTGGTTCCATTTGCTAAAATGATTTTCTTAGAAATGGTGTTAAAATATGGCAGGTACATACAATAACAATTGCATTCTGCACTGTTCAGTAATATAGTAGGTGTAAAGAGGAGTTGGTTATCTTTTTTTTTCTCCTTGCTTATTTTTTTTTTTTAATACATATACTTGCAACATGCAATGTTCAATAATAGTAGAAGTAAAAGGAGTTGGTTTTCTTTTTCTCCTTGCTTATTTTTTTTGTTTGTCTTATTTGTAAGGGTTCATTCATTTTTTCCCTTCCTCTTTTTTTTTAAAAAACTTTTTGTAAAAAGTAAACAAGCATCAGTATTTGCACAAATTTTTACAATCTTTACATTTTTGTTTCCCTTGCCATCCTCTCACCAATTTGTTCCAACCCACCAATGCCTTAATCACCACTATCTGGGCAATGATGGTAAAGGCAGGATACTTTTTTGAACCAAACCGGTGTGGGTATCAGCAAAGGCAACAACAAATATGAGCGAGGGGAGGGGGGGCACATGGGAAAGGGTTTTTGTTTTATTACTAATGATGACAATAATAATGATGACAAGAAGAGACATACTGAGGGTAATAACAGCCAATATAAAAACCAGCAATGGTAATAATAGTTATGAAAATTATAAACTTTTTACAAATTGTGATTCCATTTGCTAGGATGATTTTCTTTGGAATGATGTTAACATAGCATAGCAGGTACATACAACTGTAAAACTGCAGTTTTTAATAATAGTTGGAGTAAAAGGAGTTGTTTTTTCCCCCCCCCCCCCCCCCTCATTTCCCCAAGCATTTGTTTTTACAAAAATCTTTACAGTATCATTGGTTTGGTAACCATATGTGATTTTGTATTCATTCATTCAACACTCACTCACATGATTCAAAGGGGGTGACAAAGAGAAAGGGAAATCTTTACATTTTTGTTTACTTTGCCACACTCTCATCAATCGGTTCCAATCCACCAATGCCTCATGCCCACTCTTAATGATGGTACAGGCAGGATAAATGTTTGAACCGACCAGTGGGGGTGGTAGCAAAGGCAACAAACCATAAGCAAAAGGGGGCACTAGGGGAGATGAAGTTGTAAAATAATAATGATGATATCACTAATACTTATAACATTAATGATACTAAGGATAGTAAGGGTAAGATAAAGGATAGTAATAATAATAATGATAATAATTGTAGTAAAAATAATTATTAATAAATAATAAAATAAATAATAATAATAATAATAATAATAATAATAATATAATAGATATGTGATTTTATTTACTAAAGTGATAATCGTAGTAGTGGTGGTGGTATAGTACAACAAGTGCATTTAAAGCAAACATTCCATTAATAGTAATTTGGAATGGGAGGAGTTGATTTTCTTTTCTCCTTTTTTTCTTTTTCCCTTTATCTATAAGGGATGAAACCATCATTTTGAAGCAAATAAAACAAGCATTTATACTTCCCTTGAGCATAGCCTACGATGGGTAGCGTTGTGGTATTCTGTTGTGATAATTTGGTGTGTCCAGTGTGTGCCGCGTGGTTACGCACCCGCTTCACACGCGTGATCCGGGACTGTTTCCGGATCCGGTCAGGGATATGCACTACTGACGAGCTCAAACAAGGGCGAAACTCGAGTATAGTGCTTCCATATTGACGTGGATAGGCCTTAGGTTCATATCGGAATGCGATCGGCGTTGCCAGTAGTGGGTTGTGCTCAATATTTAAATTTATACTTCCACTATTCTTTACATAGGGGATTTTCCATTGGTATTTTGACCATATGTGATCTTTTTTAATCATTCACTCACCATTCACTCACAGTTTCTACTTTCTTTCTCGCCCTCATGTATACCAAATTTGTAATAAAATAAGGAAGAGTACATATGATTTACTCTGGAAATAGTTGTAATATCTTGTGTGTGTATATACAGGAAATTAAATGTGTGTTATATGTGTGGTGTTTGTATCTGGCAAAATTTCTGCTGGGCCATAAAAGTTGTCTGTAGTAAGAAAGTGCTACAAGTAGTTTTGTATGTATGTCCTTAGCTGTCTGTGGTATAGTATTGAGAAAAATTGCTTTATATATGTCGGTTTGTTTGCCTGTGTGTGTTTGTATGAAGTGTTTGAGTGTTGCGCGTGTGGCAGTAATTGTTGGACATGTATAATAAATGTGTTCCTCTGTCTCTTGTGTGTTGTTTCTACATAATTGACATTGTTTGGATATGTATGCTTCTACCTGTGTTGTTGGGGTCATACTGTATAACAGTCTATATGTGATCTCCCTAGCTTTTGGTGTTATGTCTTTGTTGTGTAGGTTTGAAAAGGTGTGTGTGTGTGTTTGTTTTCGCATCCGTGCGTGAGTGTTTGCGTGAGTGTTTGCGTGCGTGCGCGCGCATGTGTGCGCTCGTAGGAAAACTTCAATATTGAGGGAGTGGTTGTGGAGTGGAGGTGTGTTTGTTTGTGTGCGCGCGCATGTGAGCGCTTGTAGGAAAACTTCAATATTGGGGGAAGTGGCTGTGGAGTGGGTGTAGAAGAGGTTTGCTGTTAGTAAAAATAGAAAACTTCAATATTGGGGGAGTGGCTGTGGAGTGGGGGTAGAAGAGGTTTGCTGTTAGTAAAAAGAGGGGTGGAGCAAGAGGCGGTGTGGGTGAAAGACGTGCGTGCGTTTTGTGCTTGCTTGCGTGCGCATGTGCGCGCTCGTAGAAAACTTCAATATTGGGTGTCATCTCACAACCAATAAACCATTAGCAGCGACATGTGACGTGTCGACTGGCGTAGGCTCGCCACAAACTTTGATCTTCCACAATAAATTGTCATACCCCCACACCACGCGGTGTGTGTGTGCGCGCATGTAGGCGTGTGTGCGTATTTGTGCGCGCATGTAGGCGTGTGTGCGTGCGTGGGTGTGCTATCAATTACAAGACATCGCAGTCACCCTCAGCTTCCTGATGCAAGTTTGCGATTCTCATTTTCAATGAACGCCAGCCAGGTCATGTGCGTATGAAGAAGGTGTACCAACAGCTAGTTGTCTATCTATTAGCCATTTCATCATGGCTAGAGGTCATGTGGCGATCATGACCCACATTCTCCAACCCACCTCAAACATACAACAGGTCAAGGAGCGGGTAGTAGAACGCTTAGTCGCGCCATACGAACAGCCACGTCAGCGTAAGCTGAACCGCTTGACCTAAGAAACTGGCTAATACCGGTTTTATGCGTGGCTAAAAAAACTAGTATATAAACCCGAGGCTGGTAATACTCAAGCATTGTGAACAGAAGATGACTACATACCTCAAGACTGTGCCTGCTAAATGGGTCTACATGACTCGTAGTGGTGAGACTATTAGACCAGTCGGCGGTGGTGATAAGGCCGTGTATGTCATATTTGATCGGCTGTATCGTTATGTTGTCAGTACACTGTGAGTCATCCTCCAGTTTTCCCCAAAGACATGTCTGAACACGTTCACGGACGTTCACTCCGCCGACATAGTCCTGTGGTGAGTCACTCGATCGGTCACCTTCAGCTGATGACGATGCTGCTGTTGATGATGCTGATGATGATGATAATGATTTTGTTGGTGGAGCTGGGTGATGCTGATGATGGTAATCCTGGTGACAGACACTATAGACAATCATGGGTAACGGCTGGTCAGAAAGACATCGCCAAGTTTGCCCAAGAAGCATGCATGTTGGGCTGACTGCGACGTCCTGTAAATACAATCCATTACAACTTGACTGTAGTATGTAATAGATAGACACATCTATAGTTTGAGATGACACCCAATATTGAAGTTTCCTACGAGCGCGCACATGCGCGCGCACGCAAGCACAAAACTCACGCACCCACTCCACAACCACTCCCCAAATATTGAAGTTTTCCTACGAGCGCGCACATGCGCGAGTACGCACGCAATCACTCACGCACGGATGCGCCGAGACACACAGAAACACACACAGATGTCATGATGGTACACGCGTATCAATCATGTTATGGCTGTCTGCAACGTCCTGTAAATGCATTGCATAAACAAAGTTGGGTTGACTGCGACGTCCTGTAATAGATAGACAACTAGCTGTTGATACACCCTCTTCATACGCACATGACCTGGCTGGCGTTCATTGAAAATGAGAATCGCAAACTTGCCTCAGGAAGCACGAATGCTGAGGGTGACTGCGATGTCCTGTAATTGATATCACACCCACGCACGCACACATCACTACATGCGCGCACACATACGCACACACGCCTACATGCGCGCACACACACACACACCGCGTGGTGAGGGGTATGACAATTTATTGTGGAAGATCGAAGTTTGTGGTGAGCCTACGCCAGTCGACACGTCACATGTCACTGCTAATGGTTTATTGGTTGTGAGATATCACCCAATATTGAAGTTTCCTACGAGCGCGCACATGCGCGCGCAAGCAAGCACAAAACGCACGCACGTCTTTCACCCACACCGCCTCTTGCTCCACCCATCTTTTTACTAACAGCAAACCTCTTCTACACCCACTCCACAGCCACTCCCCCAATATTGAAGTTTTCTATTTTTACTAACAGCAAACCTCTTCTACACCCACTCCACAGCCACTCCCCGCAATATTGAAGTTTTCCTACGAGTGCGCACATGCGTGCACACACACACACAAACATACCCCCACTCAACAACCACTCCCCCAATATTGAAGTTTTCCTACGAGCGCACACATGCGCGCGCACGCACGCAAACACTCACGCACGGATGCGGAAACACACACACACACGTGCACCTGCCACGGTTGTCGTTCGTACAAAATGACTATTGCAAGCTTGCCCAGGAAGCACGAATGTTGAGGTTGACTGCGACGTCCTGTAATAAATAGACAACTAGTTGTTGATACACCCTCTTCTTGATACACACGTGACATGGTTGTCGTTAATTAAAAATGAGAATCGCAAACATGCCCAGCACCCATGAAACTCCACAGAATGTTGGGACTGATTGCGATGTCCTGTAATTGATAGCACACACACACACACACACACACGCGCGCGCGCGCGTACGTGACATGACTACCGTTCGTTCAATAAGGCAGCAGCAATCTTACCCAGCAAACACACCACTCCACCGAGTGTTGGGACTGAATGCGACGTCCTGTAATTGAAAGCACAACCGCGAGCGCGCGTGCACGCACATACACACACAGACGCGCGCACATATCCCGCGTGACCAAGTCATCAAGGCATGTACGTATATATATATATACCCACTGGGACAACCTACCTACAGCTATAGAATTACATACATATATAAATAAATAGATACATACATTCATAAATAGTATCTATTTATATTTAATATTTCAAATCATATGTATAACGGCTTCGTATAGGTTTTTTTTTCGGCGCAAATATTCCCTTAACAGGCTTCTGCTCTCTATCTGTGATAAGGATTGAAGGTCGTCGACATTAATTGACAATTCAGTAGGCGTTCCATACGGTTGACTGGTATCGGTTAATCTCGTATATCCCGGTCGCTGGCCATTGGCGTTTTACTCGCGAGGCGTGTTCGGTGAAGCGTAAATGGTTGCTTGTGCACGCAGGTACGTGGTCATTCAAGGGGAAGTTAGCGTGTAAAAGGGGAACAATTCTGGCTGAGTCAAGAGCCCCGAATAGTCTCCCTTGGAATCCGTTTATAATTAAAGGGGTATAACTTTGATGTTTAATAATATTACATAATTTAATGTATATCTCGGGAAGTTATGGCTTAAATTAAATGAGACTCGAAGTTTTATATTGACGTAACTATTCTCTAGTATACATACAAGAAATTTTTGGTGTTTAATTAAGTTTTTAGGGTATAATTTTTAATAAACTTCTTTGTTTGGTATATTTTTTAAACCAGATTTTCACCAAACGCGTAATGTTGATACATGGGGTCTGATCTTCTGCCGAATTAGCATAATGAGCCTTGCAAAAGTTTATTAAGACGGTCATTACTTGACCTACTCAGGGTAACTCGAGAGATGGAATAAATCATTTTCTGTCATATTGATTTCGGTCTCCTTATCGAAGGGTCGATATGGCTGGGGTTCGATCACAAACACACACACACACACACACACGGTCGGTTCGTTCGCGTCGGATCGGTTCGGGTCGCTCCGAGCTCCGGTCCGCCCCGGGTCGCCTCGGTTCGCACCGGGCCGGGTACGGGGGACCTCGGTAGGGGGTAATCATGAATCGGAAGTAGTCACCACGACAAGCGGAAGTAGTCATCCAGAACCAAGAAAATAACCGCCAAATTTTTTTTTAAATGCGGTCCCCGAAGGACTCAGTTTGGTGACGTCAGATCGTAGAACTATGACTTTTATATAGTAAAATATGACGTCACTACGTAGGACTAACTCCTAAAAAACTACCTGAATACCTCCCCCCTTACTACTAACTTATGATAACGGGTAAGATCGAGGGGAAGAGAACAAGGGGAAAGCAGCGAAGTAAATAACTGGGTAGCTTGGCCGCGTGGCAGGGTCGAGACAAGAACACTGGGACGCAGAGGTGTTTCCAAGGCACCAGGGCCGGGTTATATACTGGCCAAGACCTATTGACGCGTCCTCGTCGAGCGTCCTTGGTAACAGGTCCCTTCGGGGTCCTCGCTAAAGTCGGTAGGATCGCCAATTCCTCCGAAGTCGGAGAGTGTCTGCCTGTACGGCGAGGAACCACCAGTCTGCACACCAATAAGCCAGACATGGGACAACGGATACTCACGCAAACCTCAGGTCCGGTATGACATCACACTGATGTTGGACAATAGGATGTCTTCTTCCAGCATACAGGACTTCGCGTTGGAGCTCAAGCCAACGAACACAAGCAAGCAAACAAGACAAGAACACTGAGCTGATCCACGACTCTGGTGATCGAGTGAGATGGTGAAACATGACTGCCCACGCTTATCGGCATGGCACACTTGATGAATGAATCTACTTTTCCAATGGATTCAGTAGATGTCATATAGAAACTCCCCTACATAGCCCTATGTAGGTTGCCTCTCTGCATCGGCAATCGTTTCTCATCGTTTTTCACTCTGTGACAGTTACTTATTAGCAAACTTTGGACATCAAGGACTATTTTAAGTCAGGCAATCCCTTAGACATCAAGGACTGCTTTATGTCAGGCAATCTCTTGGATATCAAGGACTGCTTTATGTCAGGCAATCTCTTGGATATCAAGGACTGCTTTATGACAGGCAATCTCTTGGATATCAAGGACTGCTTTATGACAGGCAATCTCTTAGACATCAAGGACTGCTTTATTTCAGGCAATCTCTTGGACATCAAGGACTGCTTTATTTCAGGCAATCTCTTGGACATCAAGGACTGATTTATTTCAGGCAATCTCTTGGACTTCAGGGACTATTTTAAGTCAGGCAATCTCTTGGCCACGAAGAACTGCTTGATGTCATGCACATCAAGGGCTACTTCATTTCAGGTAATCTCTTGGACACCAAGGGCTGAGCGTCGTCTTCTCGTGTCCTTTATACCTCAATCGAGCATACTCAGAAAAGTTAGTTGCATGTACTTTTAAAGAACGTTGCAGTCAACCCCGGCATCTTTTGGCTGTTTGTACTAGGCAAGATGATGTTCAGAAGTTTGCCATTGATTTTTTAAACTCAATCAATCAATCAATCAATCATGTGCCATGCCGGAAAGCGTGGGCGGTCATGACTCGCCATTTCACTCGATCACCAGTGTCGTGGATCAGCTCAGTGTTCCTGTCTCGTCCATGCCATGTGGCCAAGCCATCCAGGTAATTTCCTCTCGGTCTTCCTCTTGGTCTGTTCCCCTCGATCTTGCCAGTTGTCACTAAGTTCTCTAATCCATTTCTTCTCATAACATGTCAAAAAAATTTTGACTGTCTACGTCTAATTTCTCTAATCAGTTTACGATGTTCATTTGTCTCCTGTAGTACTTGGTCATTGGTTTTTCTGTCTGTCCATGGTATTCTTTGCATTTTCCTCAGAAACCACATTTCTGCAGCCATCAGATACTTTTCAGCTTGACTGCTCATTGTCCAAGTTTCACATCCATACAAAAGAACAGGCTCTATGTATCCCCTCAACACTCTTTTTCTGGTTTCAATTGATATCTTTTTATTGGTCAGAATGTTTTTCATCTTACTAAAGGCTACTTTCGCCATGGCGATTCTTGTTCTAATCTCTTCAAGGCATCTCCCATCAGATGTTATAACTGTTCCAAAATAATTGTACCGATTCACTTTTTGAAGAATATTTCCATTTACTTGTATATTACATTGTGGCACTTCTTCCTTCCTACTGACGACCATAGCCTGAGTCTTTTTACAATTTAATTCTAACCCGAGTTGCCCACTGTGTACAACAACCGCAGCTACTAATTGTTGCAGGTCCTGCGCATTGTCTGCAATTAATACTGTATCATCTGCATATCTAATGTTATTTATGTTTCGTCCTCCAATGCTGATTCCATTTATATCCTCTACATTTCTGAAAATATTTTCACTGTACAGGGAAAACAGATCTGGAGACATCACACATCCCTGCCTAACACCTCTCTTAATTGGCTGATACTGTCCCACTTCATTATCAATCCTTATTGCAGCTTGTTGTTTCCAATATATGTTTTTTATAAGTCTAATGTCTTTCCCATCAATTTTTAAACTACAGGCGCTCATACTATTGTATGAAAATCAATAAAGGCGAGTGGAGCATAAGCCCTCACAGTAGTTCTTGACAACTGATATCCAGCTTCACTTCTGCAGGATAGGTATCCGTGGGGTCTTTTGGGTACTTATCAATTCAGATGTTGCTGATAGGCTAGCAGGGAGTGCACCTCTTGGTGGTATCTTGCCTATGGACAAGGGTGAGGTGGTCTTGCGCTTGTGGGACCAGGTGGAGAAGGCGGAGGAACAGATTGAGAACACATATGTGGAAAGAATGAGATTGTGGGGGATCGGCAGGGGTTCTGGAAGAATCTCAAAACTGAGAGGGAAGACCTGGAGAACTTTTAATCAGATAGCGGTGGGAACGATTAGTAGTATGACCTTCGCTGGCTGTTGAACGAGGGGACGGAGCACGTATGGGAATGTCCTGAGTGCAGTGATGTCGGTTCTTAACTCAACTCAATTCAACTCAACTCAACTCAGATGTTGCCATAAGCATTCTACCCTTCTGTCCATTTGATCTGTAATGTTTGTGAGAACTGTCCTATTATTATTTTTGCTGAGTCCACTAAGTTCAATGTATTTTCCTTCTATTTTCCTTCGCTTGCTTTACATATTTCTGAGGTGTCATTTCGTGGCTGCTACTACTGCTACTACTGCTACAGTATTATGTGTTATCCGATCTTATCTACTTCCTAACTTCTTTATTATCTTCTGTATATTTTTATGCACACTCACTACAGTAGCTCAGGTGTTTGCTATTATTAAATCGACTCGTTTTTAATTTTTCTTCCGTTGTTACTCGTGCTTTATTTTTTGTTCGCTTTTCCCAAAAACGTATGTGCATTATTAGCTCCAAATGCTTTTAACATGCTGTCAACGGACGTCTGTACTCATTCCATCTACTAACTGCTTCAGTCTGTTGCATATTACATATGTAACCATACATCGTTCCGTAGTTTCTTGATGTCTCGAGATATCATACATATTAATTTTCGCGTTTAAAAGACGAACTGCTCTATGTCCGGCAACTCATGGACGTGAAGGAAAGTTCGATGCAAAACAAATTCGTGAACATCACGAACTGACCTGTGGACCGGGGAACTCTTGAACAGAAAGATCTGCTCGAAGTCCGGCGAATCTTTAAATATCAGGGAGTGCGCGATGTTCTTCAGACATTTCCAAATCAACTACTACTCTATGATGGATCGATTCGTAATAATCAAGGATTGCTCAATGTCCAATGAACTTATGAACATTAAAAGTTGCCCAACGGATTCATAAACATCAAAAACAGTTCAATGTCCAACCAACGGTTAGATATCCAGGACTTCTCGATGTCCAATGGATGTTTAAACACGAAGGACTTCTCCGTGTCTAGCTAAATTTAGAATTTAAGGAGACCTTGATTCTTAGACTTATATTTCCCACGGTATTCGAGGCTCTCAGAGCTCTCCTAATCTGTAGATATGGCGCCCATAGTAAATGTTACTCGTACAATGTTGTAAGAACACGAAGTAACTCTGAACATTCAATAAGGCTCAGTATTAACACTACTTCTCAATTACCTTTAACCTTATAATGTCTGGACTGGATGCCATTCCTTACTTCATGTGGTGTAGTGCATCTTCAACTTTCTCCACAAGTATTTGTGGACCTTCGCCATCGTCTGGACTAATTGTGGACCTTCGCCATCGTCTGGACTATTTGTGGACCTTCGCCATCGTCTGGACTATTTGTGGACCTTCGCCATCGTCTGGACTAATTGTGGACCTTCGCCATCGTCTGGACTATTTGTGGACCTTCGCCATCGTCTTGACTATTTGTGGACCTTAGCCATCGTCTGGACTATTTGTGGACCTTCGCCATCGTCTTGACTATTTGTGGACTTTCGCCATCGTCTAGATTATTTGTGGACCTTCGCCATCGTCTTGACTATTTGTGGACCTTAGCCATCGTCTGGACTATTTGTGGACCTTCGCCATCGTCTTGAATATTTGTGGACCTTCTCCATCGTCTGGACTATTTGTGGACCTTCTCCATCGTCTGGACTATTTGTGGACCTTCTCCATCGTCTGGACTATTTGTGGACCTTCTCCATCGTCTGGACTATTTGTGGACCTTCGCCATCGTCTTGACTATTTGTGGACCTTCTCCATCGTCTGGACTATTTGTGGACCTTCGCCATCGTCTTGACTATTTGTGGACCTTCTCCATCGTCTGGACTATTTACAAACGGTCATCTATAATCTTGCCTGCTCAGTGTCGAAGGCGTTACGTACGAAGTTCGTGATCCCGAATACCCGCGTTCGAAACACGGCGACTCGCGGTCTGGCAGCAGACCGCGTTGTGTTGGTTTTTTTACGAAATGGTATGGGTGCCGGTCGTTCAGAAAGAAATGGCAAACTACTGAACGTAAACCTGCCAAAAGATCACAACAGTAAAAAAATGCTGGTTGACATAAGCCTGGGTCATTGACATTGAGGTGAGTGACCGGGCATGAGGAAGAATGAAGATGAGAGTGGGAGACAGTAAAGTGACTGACCTGGCTATGAGAAAACAGGCAGTCCTGAGAAATAAAATAGTGAGGGTAGAGGAAAAACCCTTAAGGCGGATGGGGCGAAAGACAGTTGTGTGTTGTGTGAAGTCAGGAGACTGAAAAGTCAGTGAGAGAAGAGACCGACTGCGGGGCAGGTCGTTTCAGGGAGTTGAGTTTGAGATACCGAAGGAGTCGGTAGTCCACGGAGAACGGTGTTGTGTTGTTCTCCTAGTTGTGAAGACAGGCCTGAACCAGAGTGGGTTCTATAGTGAGTGAGGGCCTGAACCCAGAGTGGGTGATATAGTTAGTGGAAACTAAGACCCAGTGTGTGGGTGTATTATGTGAGGTCCAGCGGTGGATAGGAGCTGGATTACTTGTCTTGTGGATTTGATATGAAGCAGGCTTGAGAAGGCATTGAGGTGTGCTGGTTAAATTGTGAGGAGGATATTTATATTCTATGGATTACATTATTTCTGGATGTATAAACATGTTCCGTCTGTCCGTCTTATTTCTGTAATAAAGGATTATGTGCGCCAACGGAATCTTGTTTAATGACTGGTGAATATGCACTGCGGGGGTGAGTTATATTGCAAGACAGTTAGATATCTCCATTGACACACCATGAGTATCGTTACCTAGACAACGACCATCACACGACAATATCATGAACATATCATCGTAAGAACTTCGTGATATTATCATCAAGAACGACGTGTGACACTGGTGTTGACTGCAAAGTGCTATAAAGGATATGAATAAACTTTAACTTCAATAATCATGGAACTCTTCTAGATATTCCGTCCAACTATCGACAATCTCATCTTGTCACATTATCACAGAGCCATTCCTCGATTTTAAACATGATATTTCGTGTTTTTCTACTTGTTAGGGTTTTATTTATTGAATATATAATGTGAGTCTTTTCCATAGTTTGTGCCAATCTCCGTGCATTGTTGATTCAGCCACATTTCTTTAGTTTCTTTGCATTTGTTTGCTATTTATTTATGTATTCTATTATATTCTTATTTACCCTCCTTTATGTTTCTTATTTTATCAATCTGCAGAATTTCATGTGCTACCCATTTCTTTTTTCCTTTTTTTTGCGGTTCTGGCCGAGGGGTTAGCAACTTTCTCCGTAACCCCGAATAATCTCACGGTTGACGTGAGCGCACGAGAACTGGAAGCAGTTCAAATTGCGCCAATGACTTATGAGAGTATGGAGCCGGTCGCTCAGAAAGCAATAGCAAACTACTGAGCGTAATCTTGCCAAGAAATCAACAATCAGCTGAAAGATGCTGATGGTGACAGCGATGTCCTGTAAAGGATATGAAAAAAAACACATTTATGTGTAGAATTATTTCTCTTGATGTCTGCGGGGTTGATTACCGCAACATGCCCCATTGTTCATCAGTTGTCTGTATTATTTCCATGGCATTATATCTGTTCTGTGCCGTAACGTTGTAACTTTCTCTGATTTTGTTGTCCGTTTTAAGTATTGCTAGATCTGATTTTAAGTTCGTTGGGGTCTTCTTTATAGTTTTAATTGTACAAAATCCGTTGACTGTCCCAGCGCTCTGAGAATACACAATTAAACTAACTCCCCGTCTGCAGTCCTTCCTTCCTGAGTAAATAATTATGTTTTTATCTAAATATTTTCCCCAAGCACCTTATTATAACATTTCACTAATACCTAATATATTTATATTCATTCTATACATTTTCTTCTTGTTATTTTCTAGCTTTCCCTTCTGAATAAGTTTTCTGACAATCCAAGTACCAACATATTATCTATTTTAACATTTAATTAGCATACCGTAGCATTATGTGATCAGGTACCGCCTGTAGCACATGATGCTCCCTGCCGGACGAAGTGATTCCATTGATATTCCCATTAACGTCGTTATCTTTATAGAATTTGTCTTGAAGCATGATTAATTAGGGATAAAGACAGGAATGGTTTCCTGTTGACTTCCGCAGGTTTGCTTATGGAGACACAAAGGCAGACACTTTAAAGCACGGTGGAGGGGTGGTTGTGTCATGTATGAGGTCTCTTACCAACAGATGGTCTTGACACAGGGTTTTCTGTAGCGAAGGGATTTCGGACGCACTTCATAATCCCGCATACCGCGTTCAAAACACAACTGCAGGCGATTTGACAGCAGACCGCCTTGCTTTGGTTTTCATACAATGGTATAAGTACCGGTCGTTCAGAAAGCAATGGCGAACTACTGAATGTAAACTTTCTCAGCAATCACAAACACCAAAAAATAAAAAAGTGGAGTTGACTGCTACGTACTGTAAAGGATATGCAACTAACATATATTAACAAATACTCGCCTACTACCACAACATAGCAATTCCTGTGTACGTGGTAACTTTCCAATCAGAATTTGTAATTGTAAATTCATTAGGTCAAAACATAAACATTACGACCGCTAGTAACCCGTATGTCTAATGTTAATAGACGGGTAATGGCAAAATGAGAACCTGAGATATCTCTAACTATCACAGTCCCCAGCATACCGACTCAAAGATCCGAAGTCAGCTGCATATCGTTTTGTGTTGAATTCAATGGTATCAGTGTCTGCCGTTCTGAAAGCAATGACAATTTACTGAACGCAAAATTGCATAGAAAATAACAAACAGCAAATAAATTCTGGTTTTTTTTTTCCCGTTCGCTCGCTCTGAACTTCATAAACATACTGGTGCACTGAACTGGTTTTTGCACGTGGTTTAGCTTTCCTTATTACCAGTGTCCCTCGCCATCAGGTGAACCCACTCCGGTTCCTGAGATGCTTGTAATTTACGTCCCCAAGTCAAGGACGAGAAGTCAACATTGTAGCCCTTCTGACTGGTGTAAGAGTTGAACCCTGCTATCTTGGCATCAGCGCACCGGACGTTTAAGATAAATTGCTCTTATAAATTTGGCCATGTTGACCTCCATTATGAGGTTGATTTGAAAGTTCTGTAAATGACACGGAGCTATCTAACTTACCGTATTTACACACTGTTGATCTCTGACACAATAACTCACTGGATTCTCCTTTCTGTAAGTAATGTTAAATTGATGTCAATAGTTATTTCTTCTGCATTATTTACCAACATAGATATACGCTAGGTGCTTATACGTGTTACCAAATGAGATAAAACACATTGAAGAAATTGAAACCAGAGAGTATCTTGATAATATTAATGTATAACGACCCTATATTTACCGTTTGTGATATATCATCATACTTCGGTCCACTTTAAGGTCGTTGTGGGTAGTCGCAGTGATTCTCAATTCCCTTTCGACAAGTTACAAGTTGTACATGATGTGTCATGTTGTCTGCCTCACCAGATGGTTCAAGCAGCCTCTGCTTCGACAAGAATCTATTTCTTATTTTAATCAATCAAATACTTTTGCAGCCACCGATCTGATGTATCTACGTGTCCTTCTCCTATGTGTCTGGCGCTGTCCATTTTCCCAGTTGTCTTGTGTGTGGCAGGGCAGGTGGGTGTCTCTGTCTCGCAGAGAAAATACCGTGGGATAGTTTACGAACTCTGTCATTGGTTTGCGAAGGCAAATTTCTTCGGAGACCCTTAAAGGCTTACGAGAGAGAGAGAGAGAGAGAGAGAGAGAGAGAGAGAGAGAGAGAGAGAGAGAGAGAGAGAGAGAGAGAGAGAGACAGAGAGAGACAGAGACAGAGAGAGACAGAGAGAGAGAGAGAGAGACAAAGAGAGCTAAGAATTTGGTGCTCTGTGGGTACTCGGTGAGGTGCGGTTAGCTGAGTGGCTAAGAATGCCAGCTTCTCCTTCACGAGACCGGGATTCGAATTTTCGGTAAGGTGTGGGTTTTCCTGTCGGAGAAAAAAAAATAAACCGCTAACCTGCACAGTTCGCAGTTACTGCACTAGCCAGTCGCAATAGGCCCTAATTTCCCAGGCTCGGGACCCATTGTTCTACACTGATAGGTGTAGATAGGCAGTAGATAACAGTTAGCTTCTCGGTGGAGAGATACCTAGCTATATGGAAGTAAAGCTTTGGTGCGTCGTCTCTTGCTTTTCTTACTCTATTTAACCTATTTTAATCCCAATTGTTATATTCTCCAATATCCCCTTTACATATCGAAGATAAACGGCAATTTTCGTGTCTTAATGCATACATTTATGGGAGCCGAAGTAAGGCCTTGGTTGACACACTTGCCTACCCACCCGGCTGTCGTGTGTTCGTATTCCCATCGAGATGGTGTTCTTTTTTATTTGACTAGATCGATTCAGCCTAACATTGGTACCGGGAAATGTTCTAGGAAGAGAAAGCCACCCGCATGATATTTTCCAAAAACCACAAACCCAATACAAGTCATGTTAAAGAGCCCTTTACCTTTTTTTTTTTTACTGTAATACATACATTTTGATTCTCATCGGTGCTAGGGAGTTAGAGCAATGTGGTGACTTTCCCCGTGTGTGATCCACGGGAGGAGACTGCAACACTTTTGGAGAAACCAGTGTGCAATTAAAGTGATTGTTAATCAAAGCAGTAACCTCTAGACAAACACAAACCTGGAAAAACGTCACGTCCTCAATCAGCCAACGGATCTAACGGATACTATATATGTCGTTATCTGTTTTCTTTTTTTCGTTTTCTTTTTCTTTCTTTTTTATTTTTTGAGTTTGCTTGCTTTCAATTCAACTCAAGTGTAGTGCAAACATGTCCTACTACTATGGAGTGCACTGGACTGATTTTACGTGTGGATTAGCTTTCCCTGTAAAAAGTCGCACCGGGTTTTATCCCATATGGCTTAGTCTCTTTCCGCATTGCGGAAAGCGTCACACAAAGCACGAACTCCGTAGCTTTTAGCGACGACCCACAGGAGTCTCCGAAACATTTAACTCGTAAACCGAAGGGTGCGGCCCGGAATCAAACCCACAACCTTCGGAGCTCGAGTCAAACGGCTTGACCACTTCGCCACAGAGACTTTCCCTGTAATGCGAACACACTCCTAAGGTACTTTTAATTTAGGTTCCCAAGTCAAGTACGAGAAGTTAACATTTTAGTCCAACCGGTGTAGGGGTTGAACGTGCCACGTCGGTATCAGCACACTGGAAGTTTAAGAGCGAGCGCTCTTATCTATTCACCCATGCTGACCTCTGTTGCTAGTTTGGTTAGAGTAGTGGCTAGTACTCAGACTCGCTGGTTCGCCGCTCGTGGGTTAGAGTTCGTATCGAGGATGATTTATAGAAACCACCAGGGCTATCAGATGGACCCTGACTAAAATAGGTACCAAGAAATATCCTGGGAAGTAAAAACGGTCAGCATACTATTGACCTATCACTTCAGAGTTGCCATTGATCTGTAAAGATATGGGTCTAGCATGGTATGCTCAATATTCCCGGGCCGTGTAAACAGTGTCCTTTGCGTAAATAATTACTTTGATTGGATACTAAGACCTCAGTGAGTACTGCATTCTCATCCCATAGATCACGCAATGAGAGTTTCGGTACAGTGCCCAAACACCTTAACACACCGAGGATTCAAATGTGTATACGTAAATGACGCATGCTATAAACAAGTTAAATGCCAGAATGACTAGTGCAGGATTATGTCATCCATTTCTCATTTTATAAAAGTCAACACAGGTGTCGTAGATCTAAGCCACACCGTTTTGACCAAATACGTATGCTTTGCCGGTCCACTATGGTGGATAGGCGGTTGAGCTGTTAGGGAATCTGGAGTGTTTTGCTTTTGGCTACGGCGTTCTTACGCATTTTCCTCATGTTGGACGGGCAGTATATGGTTTCATCGCACAGCTACTAAGTTGAGTGCATGGAGAGACACTGTGAGATGTGAATTTCGTGTGGAGTGATTTTACATCTGTCTGTAGTTGTTTGCATTGTTAACTGCATGTTCAGAAAATGGCGGCCGGCCGGTTGCTGAACTAGCTAGTCTTGCATTATGCAGTAATGTGTGTGAAACTGCTATTTGACTTATAACTACGCTTCCAACGACGATGAACTGTAATTTTCGTGGCGGACTCTTGTGTTGGCATTCTGGCAGTGGCCCTATGCATGTACTTGTCTGTGCTTGCTGATGGCTTGTCGGTACAGCTGTCTGAACCACCTTTGACATGGGACACTGAGGGGCAGTTTGTGTGATGATCACTGGCACAGAAACGGAGCATTATGGGGGTGATACTTTGCCGTGAAATTGGAACCTCGACTTTCTAACTAACTAACTAACTAACTAACTAACTAACTAACTAACTAACTAACTAACTAACTAACTAACTAACTAACTAACTAACTTACTAAGTAACTAACTAACTAACTAACTAACTTACTAACTAACTAACTAACTAACTAATTAAGTAACTAACTAACTAACTAACTAACTATGTAAGCTCTTTGTGAAAGTGCTAAAAGCGTTCATTTATAAAATAATTTATGAGACTGCCATATACTGGCGTGGCAAAGAATAAATTAAGAACCACTGGCGCCATGGCAAAACAGATTACATTTAAAAAAAACACACACACGTAGCGCAGTGTGTGGAGTGTTAATATACAGTAGATGGGCGAAAAATCAGCTACACATGTTTATCACTTCCTGCTTATAGGCTAAGAAATGTGTGTACCAAGTATGAGTATGTTTGGTCTGAGGACTGAGGTCTCTTAAGTGTGGTAGACTTAAGACTAAGACCGGGACATTGCTATTTGCAAATAATCGAATATGGCTATTTGTAAATAATAGAGCATTACAATTTGTAAATAATAGAGCATTGCTATTTGTAAGTAATATAACATTCATTTATTCAGTAGCATGTCCTTTGCCCGCTAATCACTGGTATCATGAAGGCTAATAGACTACAATGGCTGGGGAAAATAGAAAGAATGGAAGACAATAGGGAAACAAAGCTCGCTTACATTCAGGAAATAAATAACCGTAGACCCCGAGGTAGACCAAGAAGACGGTTGAGAGATAATATATATACAGACCTACAAGCACTTGGAATCAATGACTGGCAAGAGAATGTCAACCAGAGAGACGAATGGAGACGGATTGTATCTGCAGCAAAGAACCTCAATGGCTCGGAAGGCTGAAGAAGAAGAAGATGTCCTTTGCAAAACCTCGCTACCATAACAACCTTCCGCAAAACCTCTCGATCACAAGCAAGATGTCCCGCTTCCGATACACCCATTTGGAGATCATCCGCCACATCCTGCACCCATTTTCTCTTCGGCCTTTCTCTTCTTCTATTCCCAGGCATATACCCCTCCATTGTCGTTCTCTCCAAACATTCATGACATTTCATGTGACTAAAAAATTTCAATTTTCTTTGTTTTATAATCATTAATAACCAATTTTCTTCAATATTCAGCTCCTGAAGTATGGATGCATTTGGTTTTTCCTTCATCCAAGGTATTCTTAGAACTCGTCTATAACATTTATATTCAAAGGCATCTATGCGCTGCTCAACTTGTTTAGTAAGTGTCCATGTCTCACAGGCATATGCGTAATAGAACATTACATTTTGTAAATAATGGAAAATTGATATTTGCAAATAATCGAGCATCGCTATGTGTAAATAATAACACACTGGGCCATAATAAGTAAAATAATGGTTAACAGCGTTCGAAATCAGTTGTAGGCGATTTGAAACCATTCCGCCTTGTGTTGATTTTTAACAATGGTATGAGAGTCGGTTGTTCAGAACGCAATAGGAAATTACTTGAAGTGAACTTGCCCAGTGAATCATCACTGGCATCTTGCCGTCTTGACAGGATAGTTTGGTACATTGTGCTTCAAAAAGGCTTAATAACTACGACCCATGGCGGTGGCGAGTGTGACTGATAAGGCCAATTCGTGCTGTAAATGTTCGTCCACAGTGGAAGCATGTGAAACCATGGTCATTTCCACCATCATGCACCATCTTATGTCTCTCACGCTCTGTGTGTGCTTTATCTGCAATCATTTTCTCCTTTGTCGTTATTCACTTTCTGATATTTGCTCTCCATGCAACACGTTCAGCGGCGACTTGCTCCCAGTTTGCATTATCAATGCCTGTATCAATCATGTCCCGCTTACACACATCTTTGTATCGTAGTAGAGGCCGACCCTGAGATCTCTTACTCACCTGTAATTCACCAAAAAAGATGTCCTTTGGTATTCTACCATCATCCATCCTCCTAACGTGTCCTATCCATTTAAGCCTACGAACACACCGTCACATAACCTGATCTTTCCAATACTTAAGGATTTGTGATTTTTCCAGTGAATCACAAATAGACAGAAAAAAAGAATAACATAAATAAATGCTAGGGTTGATTGTGACGTCCTGTAAAGGCCAGACAACTTACTATAATGGGTATCTAGCACATAAGGAATTAATCATCATCACCATCATGATCAAGAACCTTCTCAACATTGACAGTTGGTTGTAACGAATTTCCCATAAGCCAACGTGCGTCAACATGCAGCATTGAAAACATACTTCTTTCATGCCATTTTTCCATTTTGTCTACGAACATGAAACGTTTACTTCCTCTTGTACGCTTCCCCTTCGTAATTCCATTCAGGATAATCTTTAACACATAACAGTGTATCTTTCAATGCTCTGATTGTCTGACCTTGATCTCATTCAGTTATTGATTTCTTTCATTCCAGCTTTTGTAATTCTTCTGTTTTCTCCTGCCATGATATTCTATCTATTCCTGTATATAACCACATGTCGAAAGCTTCAATTGCATTCTTACATTGTGTTATGTTTCCGCAACATGTAATAATGTAAACTTAGTTGAATGTCCTTTACAGAACGTTGCACTCGACTATGGTATGGTCGAGACAGAAACATTGAGCTGATCCACGACTCTGGTGATGGAGTGAGATGGCAAAACATGGCCGCCCACACTTATCGGCATGATACATCAATTGATTGACTGATTGATTGATTGATTGCACTCAACCCTGTGTTTATTGGCTGTTTGTGATTTAATAGGCAATGTTATGTCAGTAATCTGCAGTTGCGTTCTGAATGGTTGACCATTCATACAACCGAAATCAACGCAAAGTGTTCTGCCTTAAATCCCCCGCAGTTAAATTCGAACCGTCGACTCTCTATGAAGAAAAATTGTGAGACACAGTATCATCATTCCCTAAGTCGCAGCCCCGGTTGTAGATGTTGCGTGAATGTCAATAAAAACAACACGGAACCTAACAAAGTGTCTTGAATTTCCTTTTCAAGACGTCGCAGTCAACCGCATAATTTTTTTGCCATTTGTGATTTCTTAGGCAAGTTTATGTTAAGTAGTTGCCATTTATTTCTGTACACCGGCACTCATACCATTGTATAGAAAACAAGGCAAGGCGATCCACTGTCAAATCTCCCTCAGCTGTGTTTCTAACGCGCTGCACGGGATTAAGAACTGGGTCCCTAACCCCTTGGCCACACAGCAGGCAGCGGAAACTTGCTGTGAGTATTTTTGTGGGCCTACGTGCACAGAGAGTTAATGGAGTTTACAAGTCAAGAGTATCAATTTCATTTCACCGTGTTTTATCCCACAAGGCTCGGCCTCATTCCACGGGGTGGCTCGCAAAAAGCGTCGCACAAAGTACGAGCCCCGTAGCTCCAGTGACGCCCCCCAAGTGTTCTCTGAGAAAATTGCAGTGGTGAAATGAACGAGGTAGGCCGGAATCGAACCAACAACTTTCGGAGCGTGCGAACCCCTGCCCTACCTCGTTTATACCATTGTCAGCGTGACATATTAATTGTAACTCCGAGGTCTGAGTAAGAAGGACATTTATACTATATTGCTCAACTTATTGTCTGACATATTTCGCTGCATCACGGCAGGCGCATAATGAGGAATCCACGCAAGATAAATTAAAGCATTGAGATAGTTAATTAGTTAATTAATTCGTTAGTCAGTTAGTTAGGTAGCTAGCTACTAGTTAGTTAGTTAGTTAGTTAGTTAGTTAGTTAGTTCGTTAGTTAGTTAGCTAGTTAGTTAGTTAGTTAGTTAGTTAGTTAGTTAGTTAGGTAGTTAGTTAGTCGAGGTACTAACTTCACGACAAGGGGTCGCCCCATTACTCTCTGTTCCTGTGCCAGTAAATATCTCACAAAATGTTCCTTACTGTGCTAATGCAATGAGGTAAATCCTTCAAGATGAAATATACAACACACATATTCCCATGGTAATTTAAATCGTCTCCACGGTAATTAGTAATTGACTAGCATGCCTTGTTGCTTGCACAAATTTGGTTGTTCTATATGAATTGCAATGGCTTTCGCCACCTTTATAATTAGTCCATTTTTGTGTGTTAAACATGACACAAAACGCGTGGTGAATTATTTTCCTGACAAATTCTTGCTGGCGTGTTCCAAATATAGCTTTCTAACTTGTCTGGCGTTGTTTCCTTTATTCTTGATGGCCCGTAGTTCTTCGTAAAGTCCAAGGAAAGAGGCAGAGATTCGAGGTCCCACAAGACTTTACACAAATTAAATGCAACGTTGAATTTATTTCTCATGCCTCACTGACACCCCTATAATAGATAGATATGTATATTGTGTTTTTGTTGTTGTTGCTTTTAGTTTCAGAGCTTGTGTTTTCATGTGTAATGAGTCGACCCAAGTTCTTATTCATCTATTCTGACGTGTCGTATTTCTTTGTCTATTATACCATATTGTGGGTGTTCTTGGCTTTATTTCTGTGTGTCGTTGTGATAGCTTTATCACATTGACCCAATAAGCCTTTAGCTAGTTGTATATCCTTTACAGGACCTCGCAGGCAACCCCATCATTTTTTGACTGTTTGTGGTTTCTTGGCAAGTTTACGTTCAGTAGGTTGCTATTGCTTTCTGAACGACCGGCACTCATACCATTGTAGGAAAACTAATGTAAGGCAGTCTGCTACCACATCACCCGCAGCTGTATTTTGAATACGGTGTGCGGGATTGTAAAGTGCGTCCGTAACTCCTTCGCCACGGAGTCTTACGGTATATAAAAGGGTCAGATGGTTACTTTTGAACCATATATATTTGACATATATCTGCTGGGCTGATGTGTATGAACATGTGTATTAGAAAAGGTGACATTGTTTTATATATTAATCGTATAGCGGTGGTTGCAACAATAACAGTGGTGTTGGCATCGATAGCAGCAGACAGCATTAGTAGTATAGAGGATGAAAATAGTAGTAGCAGTAGTAGTAGTAGTAGTAGTAGTAGTAGTAGTAGTAGTAGTAGTAGTAGTAGTAGTAGTTGTTTTTGTAGTAGTAGTAGTAGTAGTTGTTGTTGTTGTTTTTGTAGTAGTAGTAGTAGTAGTAGTAGTAGTAGTTGTTGTTGTTTTTGTAGTAGTAGTAGTAGTAGTAGTAGTAGTAGTAGTTGTTGTTGTTTTTGTAGTAGTAGTAGTAGTAGTTGTTGTTGTTTTTGTAGTAGTAGTAGTAGTAGTAGTAGTAGTAGTAGTAGTAGTAGTAGTAGTTGTTGTTGTTGTTGTTGTAGCAGCAGCAGCAGTAGTTGTAGTATTAGTAGTATTAGTAGTAGTAGTAGTAGTAGTAGTAGTAGTAGTTGTTGTTGTTGTTGTTGTTGTTGTTGTTGTAGCAGCAGCAGCAGTAGTTGTAGTATTAGTAGTAGCAGTAGTAGTAGTAGTAGTAGTAGTAGTAATAGTAGTTGTAGTAGTAGTAGTAGTAGTAGTAGTAGTAGTAGTAGTTGTAGTAGTAGTAGTAGTAGTAGTAGTAGTAGTAGTAGTAGTAGTAGTAGTAGTAGTAGTTGTAGTAGTAGTAGTAGTAGTAGTAGTAGTAGTAGTAGTAGTAGTAGTAGTTGGTGTTGTTGTCGTAGTTGAGGTAGTGGTTGTGTGTGTAGTATGTGTCATATAATACATAACAAGGGCATGTCCTACAACGGGAGCCTACAATGGGTCTTAGATGTGAGGTCATCACAGTTTAAAACAATGTTTTCCCATAGTGAATTTGAATAACGAAGACACAAACAATACATTGCACGATTTATTGCCTGGCATATTTCACTTCATCTCGTCAGGTACATACTGCAGAATTCACACAACGTAAAGTAAATTAACTAGATAAATCCATTAAGCTGAAATATACACATGTTCGCACAGTAATGTCAATTGTCTACTACGGTAATTTTAAGCTGACTAACATGCCTTTCTGTTTGCACAAATCCGGCTAGCTTTGATTGATCATTATTGCTTCTGCACACTTTAATAAGCGAGTATTTTGTGTGTTAACCAACACGCGAAAGGCAATGTCTCTGTTAATCACATGGCCGCTTTCTAGAATGTGCCTAGCAATTGATGACGCTGGAGGCTTCCGGTGTGTCGGCCCCACTAGGCTCGCATCGTCTGTGTGTCGTATCTTGTCGACCCATTGAGGTATGTGTTCTGACACTCTTTTGTTCAGCTGTCTCTCTCTTCTGCCGATGTAGAAGGTCTGGCTCCTACATGTAAATTGGTAAATACAATTGTTTTTGGCGTACAGAGGAACAGACTCTTTTACTGCTGGTGTGGGAATCGTTGTGGTTCTATACCTAATGACAGGAGTTGCAGCACAGAATATCCGGCCATCTGCTGCAGTAAGCGGGTCATGTAGACCTTGCATTACGTCATCCCCTCGAAAGGTTAACTGGATGAATACCTTGAATTTAGGGACTGTTGTTTCGTCTGGTTTTGGTTTGGGCTGTTGGCAACCTCTGACATTATTAGAGTAGTCCCCTAACAACTACACTAACACATTCGCCATGGAATACATTATGTGCACGTACAACATCAAATACGTCGACATAATTCTCTGTTAGGGGGAAATAATAATAATCACTTGTGCAGTGCGTATTCGCGTCATTACTTCCCTTTATTCTAGTTTCATTCTATTTAAAGCTGTCTGTTTTTATATCCTTTTTTACAGGACATCGCAGTCAACACCATTTCTTGTGATCTCTTGGCAAGTTTTACGTTCAGTAGTTTGCCATATGTTTTTCAACGACCGGCACCGATACCAATGCGAAACCAACGCAACGCGGATTGCTGCCAAATCGCGCGCAGTAATAAGGGATATCGAACCGCGCCTGTAATCCCCTTCGCCACGGAGACCGACAAAGTTAAACTTACACATTTTAAATGTTTTTTATTCAATACCACCCAACCCTGCACATTAGCGGCTCCAAAGAAGAACCAATGGCTTCAACCATTCATCCAGGCAGCTGACAAGAACCATAGAAGATATGATCACAAATACCCGAAAACATTATCGGCATCTACAAAATGCGGAAGTCTGTAAAACGCTTTCTCAAAACACAGGAGTTTCCATAGAGTTCCAGGAACAGGAAACAAAGACAGTTAGCAGAACAGCATAATGAAATCTCTTGAGTTGTAAATGGTGGACTACTACAACAACATTATGTCGATCTATGCCTACATTGATAGAGACTTAGATGAAACTGCTGGGGATGGATAGAGCGACATCTATGTTCCCTATACATAAAGAGATGTCACCTCACTTTCTATTTCAACATTCCCCTCGCCAATGTACTTGAATATAGAGCAAAGCTGATTGTCCTTCATGAGGCCATCAGACTGGTCAATACAGCTGTGCCTGGCTAACTATATAGCACCACGAACCACGATCAGCTTAACATCCACAATTCACAATCATCATCATCATCTCATCTCACAACCTTAGACCTGACTCATTTTATTATCGCGCGCTCGCTTTGAACTCAAGTGTATTCCATACACGTGCAACTACTTCTAGGGTACTGGACTGATTTTTGCGTGTGGATTAGCTTTCCCTATTACCAGTGTCCCTCGCCGTCAGACGAACCCACTCCGATTTCAAAGGTACTTGTAATGTTTCGTCCTTAAGTCAAGGACGAGAAGTTAACATTTTAGTCCAACCGACTGGGAAAAAGACTAATGAAACTAGAATATTAAATGCAACAATAAGAAAGTGGCAAGCAGCTTTTTTTTGGTCATGTGATGAGAAGAGAGGCATTGACAACTGGAAAGATCGAGGGGAAATGAGGCAGATTCAGACCAAGAGAAATGATGCTGGATGGATTTAGGCGGTGGCATGGAGGAATATCAACAGCGGAGTTGATCCAGAAAACCAAAGACCGAGCTCTGTGGAGAGTCATGAACGCCAACGCTAGCGGGCATGGCACTTGATGATAATGAGACCGGTGTAAGAGTCGAAACCACTACCTCATCATCAGCACATCGGAAGTTTAAGAACGCTCGCTTTTATCCATTTGGCCATTCTGGCTTCTCAATTGTATAGTTTGATCTAGAAAGGAAAGCTCCAGTAGCTTTTCCACACAGGATTCATGTAGGTCACGGCAGATGATGTCAACTGGAGGTTCATGTTGATCTCTCTACGTGAACTAGAACCACTGCTTACAGTGGACTCCAGATATGTGAAGGTGCTCACTTCTGCTAGGTTATAATAGTAGTATTATGTTAAATAACTGATGATGTTGTAATTGTAGTATCATGTTAAATAACTGATGATGTTGTAATAGTAGCATCATGTTAAATAACTGATGATGTTGTAATTGTAGTATCATGTTAAATAACTGATGATGTTGTAATAGTAGCATCATGTTAAATAACTGATGATGTTGTAATAGTAGCATCATGTTAAATAACTGATGATGTTGTAATAGAAGCATCATGTTAAATAACTGATGATGTTGTAATAGTAGCATTATGTTAAATAACTGATGATGTTGTAATAGTAGCATCATGTTAAATAACTGATGATGTTGTAATAGTAGCATCATGGTAAATAACTGATGATATTGTAATAGTAGCATCATGTTAAATAACTGATGATGCTGTAATAGTAGCATTATGTTAAATAACTGATGATGTTGTAATAGTAGCATCAAGGTAAATAACTGATGATGTTGTAATAGTAGCATTATGTTTAATAACTGATGATGTTGTAATAGTAGCATTATGTATAATAACTGATGATGTTGTAATAGTAGCATTATGTTTAATAACTGATGATGCTGTAATAGTAGCATTATGTTAAATAACTGATGATGTTGTAATAGTAGCATTATGTTAAATAACTGATGATGTTGTAATAGTAGCATCATGTTAAATAACTGATGATGTTGTAATAGTAGCATCATGTTAAATAACTGATGATGTTGTAATAGTAGCATCAAGGTAAATAACTGATGATGTTGTAATAGTAGCATTATGTTAAATAACTGATGATGTTGTAATAGTAGAATCATGTTAAATAACTGATGATGTGGTAATAGTAGCATCAAGGTAAATAACTGATGATGTTGTAATCGTAGCATTATGTTTAATAACTGATGATGTTGTAATAGTAGCATTATGTATAATAACTGATGATGTTGTAATAGTAGCATTATGTTTAATAACTGATGATGTTGTAATATGTTACAGATCCCGGAGTCTGAACATAACTGAAGGTAACTGCAATAGATGAAGTCAAGGCTCTGACCAAAGTGTATATATGTCCGTTTATTAGTCCAGGTATAAAAACGAATACAATGAATTGAAACACGTCTGGCTTAATCGAATGCTGAGTTGGGACTGTGTTTACCCTCGACGTCACGCGTGAGCTTCCCTAACAACTCGTTCACTTGTGCTCACGCGTGCATCATTTATCACCTATTCATTTCCCAAACCCTTTTCTATTGCACACTAACTATCTCCCAAACTACTAACAGAGATGGTGCTGTTACAAATAGTAGTATTATGTTAAATAACTGATGATGTTGTAATATTAGTATTATGTTAAATAACTGATGATATAGATCCAGCCGCGGTCTATCTCTGAACATAAGTCTGTGAATTGTGTCATCTTCAGCACAGACTCAAGCCAGGAAGTATAACAACCACACGTAACACGCACAATAAACAAATACCCAGTTACTAATTTTAGGAGAGCTTTACTTTTGGTTTCTAGTGTCATTTCCCCAGTTTCCTCTTCGTGTTTTCTTTTTCTTTTCAACTTCCTCTTAGTAAAGACAAAATAAGAAATTAAATCCCCTTTACATTCACAACACATGATATAGTGGAGTTCAGCATGGCCGAATGGATAAGAGCTTTCGCTCTTAAATTTCCGGTGTGTAGATGCCGAGATAGCGGGTTCAACCCTATGCCGGACAGTTTCACTTAAATGTTGACTTTCCGTCCTTAGACGTGGAGACATTCTCGTGTTTGTTCGGTCATCGTTTGTGTAGCTAGGGTAGCCAGATGGTGAAATCAAATCGATTCTGTATCTCTATCTGTCTAGAGAATTATTGTCAACAGTGGAAACATAATTATTCACAAACATTCCTTCTCTCTATGGTTCTAGTATCAGATGAAGGCGAATAAGAATTATATACAATTAATACTTCTTGCTACGAATGGACGTTCTGGTATCAGATCCTTCGTGCAAAAGAAATACATAAACCTAAACAACAACAAAGACAAACGCGTAATGTAGTTATAATGTAGAAATGTTTTCTAGAAATAACATACACACATATACACATCTTAATTTGTTTATAATATTATCTATTTGTCGTTGATGTCTTATCCTTATAAAATTTGTATCACAGCCTGGGATTTTGGGATGAGTAGCAAATAATTTGTTTCATTTTCATTTTCTCTTCATTGTTCTCATTTTGGTCATCTTTTTTATTCTTCTCATCTCGTTCCTATGCCTTTATGTAGTCACTCGAGGGTCTTCTCGGCGATTAGTTGTTGAGTTGAGTTGAGTCGAGTTAAGAACCGACATCACTGCACTCAGGACATTCCCATACGTGCTCTGTCCCCTCGTTCAACAGCCAGTGAAGAGTCGCACTACTAATCGTTCCCACCGCTATCTGATTAAAAGTTCCCTCTCAGTTTTGAGATTCCCCCAGAACCCCTGCCGATCCCCCGCAATCTCATTCTTTCCACATATGGGTTCTCAATCTGTTCCTCCGCCTTTTCCACCTGTTCCCACAAGCGCACGACCACCTCCCCCCTGTCCATAGGCAAAATTCCACCAAGAGGTGTCATCCCTGCTAGCCTATCAGCCTGTTCATTCCCTCCGTGATTAAATGTTGTGTTTTGTGTATGTATGTGTTTGCTGATGGAAGGCTAGTCGCCGCAAAGTCCTGTATGTTTCGTAATTCTGTTCTGTAAAGCAGCATTACTTTGTATTATTTTATATTGTTTACATTTCCATATACAATTTTATAGATCAAACGTATAATCTTTTATCTGTGATTGTATTCTTATAAGATTGGCATTTTTTACGTTTTGTGTTTGATTGTATTTATTATCCACCAGTCCATGTGTCCATCTCTACACAATGAAACCAAACTGATTTCATAAAGATCCCGCGGAGAAGCAACAAGCACATACATGTACTACCTTGTAGGACTTCAAACCAGGTGAACAAACATCATAGCGGGATAATTTATTAAAATACAGTTAGTTAGTTAGTCTTTCCTCTTGAGCCTAAGTCGGCGCATAGGGCAGAAGTCATGGCTCTCCACGTCTGGCGGTTCGCTGCTACCTGTTGTAGATCTTGGATGTTGACTTGGTCGTTGAATGAGCCTTCTCTGGTGATGGTTCTTCGCAGGGTCTCTCTTGACCTTCCCCGTTTTCTTTTCCCTACTGGTGACCATAAGGGGGCTTGGTATGGGAGTCTTGTCTTGTCCCTTCTGAGTACATGGCCGATGTAGTTCCAACGGCGTTCTCTTATAAAATTGGATACAATATCTTGCTTAGTCTCTTGTCTTGTTTGCGCATTGGTTTTAAAATCTGTCCACTGGGTGTTTAGAATTCTTCTAAGACATTTATTCTCAAAATTGTCTAATTTTTTATCTAAAGCTACCGTTTATTTCCTACTCTCACATCCATACTTTATCACTGGAATCACACAAGAATTGAAGATTTTAAGTTTCGTATGTTGGCTGAGTGACTTAGACTTCCAGATGTTTGACAGTTTATTAAAGGCACCAGATGCCAGTGCGATTCTAGATAATATTTCTGGTGTAGAGTCCCCTGTAGATGTCATTTTGCTTCCTAGGTATGTGAAGCTGTTGACTTTTTCAAGAACATGGTTGCTTAATTTGGTGTCGTCTGAACTGTTGGTAAGATCAATAGTTTTTGTTTTTGTGGTGTTAATTTGGAGATCAATTTGTCCTGAAACATTTTGGAGATGGTTTATTTTCTCTTGGGTGTGTTGAACTCAAAAGCACTACGTCGTCGGCAAAGTCCTGGTCTTCTAGAATGTTGTCAACCCAATGGATGCCCCTATTTGTGTTGTTTGTGCATTTGCGCATGACTCAATCGATAGCTATTCCAAAGGGCATCGGTGACGAGACACAACCCTGTTTCACTCCTGTTTCCACTGAGAACCAGTCAGAGCTGCCTGATTCTGTTCTCATGCAGCAACGTGTCTCCTTATAGAAAGATTTTATGATGTTGGTATATTTTGTAGGAAAACCATAGATGTTAAGTAGATTCCAAAGTGAAGGACAGTGGATACTATCGAAGGCTTTTTGAAAGTCGACAAAGTTGGTGATTAATTGCGACTGGAATTCTACAGTCTTCAATGATTATTCTAAGGATGAAAATGTGGTCTATACATGACCGTTTTGGTCTGAAGCCAGCTTGTTCTTCTCTGAGCCTTTCATCTATAGACTTTTTCAATCTCTCAAGTAACATGCTACAAAACAGTTTTCCTGGTACTGACAGTAGGGTGATACCACGCCAATTATTGCAATCAGACATATCACCTTTTTTTTGGAAGTTTAAAAATTAGATCATCCTTCCACTGTTGTGGTGGGGATTCGTTTTGCCAGATTTCATTGATCAGCTGTAACAAACATTGTAAGGTATTCTCATATGCTGCTTTGAGCATTTCACCTGAGATGTCGTCTTCACCAACAGCTTTGTTGTTCTTCATTTTTTTTTTATGGCTGCTTTAATCTCTTCCATGGTGAATGACTTACAGGAGGCATCTAGTGGGAACATGGTGATTTCTCCATCCAGGTTGGTAACACTGTCAGACTGCGGTCTATTTAATATTTCTTTGAAATGCTCTGCCCATCGTTGCTTTTGGTGGTCATCAGATAACAGTAGTTTACCTTGTTTGTCTTTGATGGATTTGTTTGGTGTAGGTGAGTGATTGCATAGTTGTTTCATGATGTGGAATACAGCTTTGTTGTTTCCAGTTTTGGCAGCCTATTAAATACAATAAGAATTAATAAAAGTGACAATGAATGCGTTAGAACATGCCTAATATGTTTCGGTCATAACAACCTTTATCTACAATAACAACACAAATATGAGTAATAAGAAAATTATTATAAATTATAACACACAATATAATAGCAAACAAATATAACCGGATTTGTTTTGTAAAGGGAAAAATTAAATACGGGTGCACGACTTCCGCGTTTGTGTGCTAGAGACCAGGACATGGGTAATGTGACAGTTGGAGATAACATTATGTAGCCTATGTAGTGCAGCAGATATTGCATGAGCACAGGCGTTATCATTAACACCCAAATAAAGTTCAGTAACAGCAATAATAACATTACATGTTAGAGCAGTCACAATAACAACACTAGTTGACAAGGGATACCTACCCTAACTAGAAAATCAATGAAGATGTTATTGTCTGATGAATTTTGTCAATAACATACAGTTAGAAGTAATTAATCTTAACTTAATCTGGTTAATGTATATCATTGTTAATTGTTCGGGTATTGTTGGGTCTGTTATCGTTGTCCTTATAACTGCTGATATAACTAAAGTAAAGCAAAGTAAGGACTTTTAGCCGAAATGGGGATATGGAGCTGTCTCTAATTTATAAAGACAAAACCACATTCCGTGTGTGATATGATCAGTATCACGCCTTGCGCCTTTACTTGCCAGGACAAATTCTGGTGCACATGTTAGGCTGAGAGAAGGGGAAGGAAAACAACAATTCCTCTGTATGGAGATTAGAACGCATGATCACCAGGCCGCTAGGCAGACGTGCTAGTCATTGCGCTACCGGGGCTTCATATTGTTGCTGTAGTTGCTAAACCTGTTTAAAATGACTGTAGAAAAAACGTATACATGATGATAGTGTTTCTATTCTTTATTAACTCTTTGAAGCTTCGACAAGGTACTGGCGACTAGTACAGTTTACTACAGTTCAACACATTGTATGGTTCATAGAATGAATGCATTGAAATGCAATACCAGATATGTTATCTGCTAATATTTTATCCTGAAATGATATTAGATTATCCGGTAACAATGTACAGTTGTCGTGTATGGCTGTTGTGTGTATATGCTTGTTCCATATATGTAGGCGTTTCGTTGTTATGTCGTCTTATGTGTCTTTAATGAACACGTTATTATTATTTGTGTGCACGTGTTTGTTTGTTATTTATTTATACTGTTCATAATTATGTACACTTGAATGTGATAGTCACATGTCCTCCATGCTTGTTAGTTTTATATAACACGGGTGTAAGTGTGTGTGTGTGTGTGTGTGTGTGTGTGTGTGTGTGTGTGTGTGTGTGTGTGTGTGTGTGTGTGTGTGAAGGTATACATTAGATATGTGCATACATGTATAAACGTGTTTATGTGTGTAGTAAATCTGGTACACGCCTGTGGTATGTCTAAATACGTATTTGTGAGGATGTTATTCCCACATAAGGAGCCGCAATAGCGAGGTGGCCAGCGAGCTTGCCTGCCGACCCAGTGGGCATGTGTTCCAACCTCGCTCCAGCTGCAGACATTTTTCACATTAACCTGAGCTCTAGGGTCCACCCGTCCTCCAAATGTGTACAACGAAATGTTCCAGGAAACAAAGACGGTCGACGTGGTGAAGTAAACAATATTAACTGATTCAGTGCCAAACACAGGTCTGATCAAACATGAGTGGATGACGGAAAATGCGAAGTAGGAGTGTGTCACAGTTTTGGCTTAAATGTTGTTAATACGTCTTGTGTATCAAATTAAACGGGGTTGCTAAGTCAAAACAACTATATATAAACCCATAGCAGATACGGTAAGTCGCTTAAGACGATTAATCATCCCATCACACTTGATCAGCTAAGAGCACCAAGTATAGGGCAGTTTTACAAAACAAAATTACGGAACTAACTGGACGTTGTGGCGACAAGCCTTCATCAGCAAACTCACAGAAGTAAACACAACACACGTATGAACCACGGAAAGGATATTGCAGTGACTACAATAAGGCACATTAACAGAATGAGAATAATTGAAAAATGAACTGTCCATGTACCAATACTACGCATGTTTCTGGACTCTTCACCGTTCACATCCCCTTTCGTTTAGTGACCACACATCCTCTGTCTGCCGGATGTATAAGTTACCACCGTCATTATTCGTGTTGGTTTCACATTCTGCGAATCTGAGACAAGTACCACACAATTTTGTTTTCATTTTCTATTTCCTCTCATTATGATATTATGACTAAATGTAATAACTGTTGTGTATCCTCAGTGGTATATATGTTGTATTTTCTTCGGTTTGTTTGCTGATGAAGGCTTGTTGCCGCACAGCCCTTTGCGTTTGATAAAACTCCCCTATACTACGTGTTGTTGTTTTTAAAATATTGTTTACATTTCAGGTGTCAGGTCTTAGTCAGATATGACTGAGCTATCGTATAACAGCAGACGGTACTACCTGCTTTCTGTTAGCGCCGAATGTTGGGCGGCGATCACTAAACCCGACACCCCACATTGTACCAACGGCTTAGGGCGGAGGAGTGCAATGGAGACTGTACAAGCCTTACGCTAGTGCGAGGAAATACAACTTAAAGACTAAATGTCATGGCAGGGCAGACCAGGCCCTAAGTCTTGGTTGTCAACTGGTCTAGGATGGAAGCTCCGATAGGCGGGCAGTTAGAGCATTGCTTTGCTGATCCGGCAGCTCCTGCAGCTTATATTTTTTAAGATGTATTAGTGTTACCTTTCCTCTGGAGTAAACTAGGCAGAGAGGGGAGAGAGAGAGAGAGAGAGAGAGGGGAGAGAGAGAAAGAGAGAGAGAGAGGAGAGGGAGAGAGAGAAAGAGAGAGAGGAGAGAGAAAGAGAGAGAGAGGAGAGGGAGAGAGAAAGAGAGAGAGAGAGAGAGAGAGAGAGAGAGAGAGAGAGAGAGAGAGAGAGAGAGAGAGAGAGAGAGAGAGAGAGAGATCATACTTCATTTAACAAACTATCGTCTGTAAAGACGGCAAGGTGCCAGTCAGTACTGTTTACATTTCCAAAGCATGACCGCAGTTTATTTCATTCATACCGGGACATGAAATTGATCATCGTCCATTGAGTGCCATGTGGTTTATTAACTCTTTATGTGCCATGTGGTGTATTAACTGATAATGTGCCACGTGGTTTATTAACTCATTATGTGCCGTGTGGTTTATTAATTCATTATGTGCCATGTTGTTTATTTCACAGTAGGGCTTGAATAGTAGAGTAGCTTGAGTAGAGCCATTTTTGCTCTTAGACAACTTATAGAAAAATCAATCGAATTCAATGCAACACTCTACTTAGCCTTTGTCGACCAAGAAAAGGCATTTGATAGAGTAGATAGAAACAAGCTGTGGGAAATCCTTAAACAATATGGAGTGAGTACACATCTAATGAACCTATGTAGAAGTTTATACAACAACAGTGAATGCATAGTGAGAGCAACTGGAGGACACTCACAACCCTTCATCATAAGATCTGGAGTACGGAAAGGTTGTATCCTGTCCCCTCTCTTGTTTATAACATATATAGACAACATATGTAAAGAAACCAGCCAAACAGAGATCGCAAGAACACCTCATGACGAGAACAGAGAAGAAGAACCATCTGCAAATCTAACCATTAGAAAACTCATGTTTGTGGACGACCAAGGAATAATAGCAAAATCAGAAGCTGAATTACAAGACCACATGAATAGTCTAAACAAAATGTGTAGAGAAAATAACATGAAAATTAGCACAAGTAAAACAGAGGTACTGACTATAACTAAAGAAGATTGATTGATTGATTGATTGATTTAGGAACCGACATCACAGCATTCGGGACATTCCCATAAGCGCTCCGTCCCCATCCTCAGCAGCCAGCGAAGAGTTCCAACACTAATAGTTACAGTAGCAATCTGATTATATGTCCGTCTCGCTTTTCCTCTGAGCGTCGAGCGTCGGCCAGATCCCCTCGTCGCACCTCGCTGTCTCATTCTTACCAGACTATGGTGATCCATTTGCTCCTCCGAGGTGTACACGTGCTCCGACAAGGCCGCAATAACGTCTGCCTTGTCATGCATCAATACTCCACCAAGTTTTGCCGAGCCAGCCAATCTGTCCGCCTGTTCATTCCCCAGCACACCGGCATGCCCCGGAGAAAAGATCCAGGTGATGCTTGCTACCCGTGACCTCTGAAGCGAAGCAAGCCACTCTGCACGAAGCTTGCCTGTTCTCGCCCTTCTCAGCATGCTTTCTGAGTCAGTTACAATCACAATATGTGTATATATCGTGTTTTCTAACCAGCGGAAAGCTGCCCTGACCGCCTCCACCTCCATTCTTAAGCTAGATGTTGTGGCATCGTACGCCAGGCTCTCCTGCACCAAACGCAGACGATTAGTTTTTGCCAAGAACCCCCAGGCACTTCTCCTACCTCTCAACGCCGAACCATCCGTGTAGATAATCACATCACCCGAAGAAAAAGCAACAACAATGTACCTAAACGAACATCCTTTAAAACAAGTAAAGAGTTTCAAGTACTGCCATATAGCGTCTGAGGCAAGAGACAGTGATCTAAAAAATTGTGGCAAACAGTACATAAAGAGTTAATCCAGAAGCGGAAGAATACGTAGGTTGCTAGACGACATCACGGCGTACTACGTCACTAAAATCAGTTAAGCTTTGAGATGGCAATGAAGGCGGTCACGTACATAGCAACATTGAACTACGAACGCTAAGATTCAACAGCAAAGCGTACCGAAAGTGACATCTAGTATTAGAGAAAGATCAGGACAATATTCATCATCTGCAGTATGGATAACGATCTCAAGACGGAGATTTAATCGCAGAGAAAGGTGAGGAAAATATGCTGCAGTGAAACCTGTCGGTTGCTGGACAGAGGTCATGGCGTAAGTAGCATTGCCATTGATAGAATGATGCACGGTACGGACTGTATTCGTCGTCGCGGAAATTAAACGGATGGGATCGGACTCGGAAGTAAACATTAAGTATTTATAAATTATCATTTATTATGTTTCACGGGCCTCCCATCAACATGGGAACGGTGAATTTGTTGTTGCACTATCAGGACGATTACCTCCAATAAAGATGTATATGTATTCGACGAGGATCACTATCATTATTGAACTAATTTCCGTTGCTGTTCATTCTGGTTCCTGTTCAACTGTGATGCTGTTCGGCTAGACAGCGAGCGTGTTATTATTACAAATTGGAAGGATTATAGAAGTTATCAACAGATATATATTTTATTAACAGCATAGCAAGTAAATAGGAAGTATAATATCATCCAATGGCAAATCAGAAGACGAGATCAAAAATAGATGCAACAAGGCAAACCAACTCATTGGACAAATGGCACCAATACAGAAGAACAAACATGTATCAATAACTACTAAGAAAGCACTTTACAACACAATCTTCATACCAATTTTATGTTACCAATGCCAAACCTGGACAATGACAGAAAAAGAGAAAAGAAAAATCACAACAGAAATGAGATTCCTGAGAAGAATACTCAATGTATCAAGAAGAGATAAGATCAGAAATGAAGAAATCAGGACTAAAGTGGGGGTTACAGCTGCACTAAATTTTATTAGAAAGCAGCAAGTCAAATGGTTTGGCCATGCAAGTAGGTTACCAACTAACAGTATACCACAACAAGCAATGATGTACAGACCAGAGGGAAACAGAGGAAGAGGCCGACCACGTAAACGATGGACGC